>JABTXL010007734.1:25032528-25111234 GCA_025134845.1 Neodon shergylaensis
AAAAGCAGGGTTTGAAGGCAATAAAAAAAAGTAAGAAAAAGATGATAAGATGTACAGTTCCAACATCCAACCTGCTTACTGCTACTTTAAAATAAGCAGACAAAGCCAGGAAGGATGTCTATAAAGAATAATAACCAATAATAACCAGCTTTGTAAGAGGCAAGGGCAGCGACGCAGATGCTTCTCCCTAATGGCTTGACATTCTCTAGCCTCTGCTCTCTCAAGATTGATGGCTGCCCTAGGGCACATCATGTGAGCATTGTTAGAGAAGTGAAGGGGAGTGACAGGTGTTAGGGCACTACAGGGTGAGAGCAAGCAGGGTGTACTATGTATATGTAAGGAAGTTGTCGAAGAACACTTTTATTTAAGAAAAAATATTTTTAAAATGTTCAAAAGTATGTTTTCAGTTACCAGAATAGGTACCTTTAAAATAAAGATTTTTTTAATGCTTACTATAAAAATAAAAGGCAGCATTTTCACCAAGATGATGATAGTACATATTCCAGCACTCCAGAGGCAGAAGCAGGCAGATCTCTGAGTTCGAGGCCAGCCTGGTCTACAGAGTGAGTTTCAAGACAGTCAGGGCCACATCAAGAAACCTCAACACACACACACACACACACACACACACACACACACACACACACGAGAGTGGGGGGATAGAGAGATTTCTTCTTCCTTGACCTGGTTGAACTTTCCGTAAGTAACACGACTGTCAACGATTTTGTAACTCATGACAAAATAATGTATCTCAGTGTACTTAGATATCAAATAAAGCTACAATGGATTTAATTTAGCTCTTTTCTAAAAGTAAAATGCATGATGTATCTGTAGTTTTGAGGGCGGCATCCTCCTACAGCAGAAGCAAACGTTTTCTGCAGTTGTAAATTCTACTCCGTCAGCTTTCCGGCTTGCAGTCTCATTATTCGTTTCCTGCTGGATAACAAGAGTCCTGGTTAAATCAACAGCATGGAGGGAGTGACGATCCGGGGCTCCAGACCCATGAGTTCCAGAAACGTACATTCCCAAAAAGGCCCCTTTACCAATGGCAGGTCCTGTTCCGTCCCTTGATTCAAAATCACACACATAAATCACATTAAAGTGGACTCACACACCCTGCACATGCTGAGAAGTATATATCTCAGGTGTGTGCTGTTCCCAGGTTGTTACTTTATCCTGGTCATAGAGGCCATCTTGGTATACTCTGACATACTTGCGGAGTGGCCTTCCCTTTTCATTTGATAATGTGTAATTTATCCTGCCAATTACCAATTCTGATGACTTTTCTCATAAAATGTTGCTATACATGAATAACATTACAAACTGCTTCAAATATTTATATGGCTATGATTCTATGCGTACTCTGCCAGACAGACTTACAACATATTTTCTTAGTCAAAGTGTGAACTTTGGATGGTGAAGGGCAGTTCTGCACAGCTGCCTTACACGTTTATACCAATTGAAGTGCCCATAAGCCAGGTCTGAGGCGGAGTGCCTCCACTTTTAGTACTGTGTAAGTACATGTAAGCCTCCCAACCACTGTGCAAAGAACAGCCCCTCTTTACTGTCTTAGTAGGGAATTGCAGACCATTGATAGAAGTAATATTCCATGCTATCAACTTATCTTAATTCCCCTGTGTCTTATCACACTTTGTATGATATATAAAAAAGGGTGTGTGCATGTGTGTGTGCGTGTGTGCCAGCACCATAGACATGGGGCCTGGCAAGGCAGTCATAATTTCATAAGCTGTAGCTATTAACTGTAGGTTTATTATTATTACATTAGTCTCTCAAAGTGACTATTTGTGTGCAATTTTCTTTTTAGTGTTTGTTAGTGTTCAGGCTGGAATTTTAAAAGAAAAAATGGTTTAACAATAAAGCCCTTTCAAATAAAAATGAGCGAGAATTTTGTCTCCATCACTAGCTCTTGAAAGGGGGTTGGTTTCCTCCAGATTTGTGAGGCAAATGAAGTGTGCTCGGAGAACAGCAGTCAAGACCGACTGTTCATTTTCTGTGGCATCTGAGACTCTGCGCTATAGCTACAATAAAACATGTGAGATGGGATATTTTGAGGAATAAATATTAATTTGCCTGCAGTTTTAGAAGATCAAGGTCTAAGATCAGCCAGCACCTCGTCCTCAGCCTTATGGTAGATGGCTTCATGACAGACAGAATAAGGGGACACTGACTCATGATGGTGTCATGATAGATGGATGAGATGATAGCATGCAGGATTCATGGCAGATGGATTCATGGCAGATGGCAGGTTATGGATGGACTCACAGAGGATGGTATTATGGCAGGAGCCCATGTGAGTGGCAGTGATCACGTGACAAGACAGTACGAAAGAGAGACTCGGGGTGGGGCTCATTCATTTCATAACAAACTACTCTTACAGGAACTTACTAGGATCCCAGAAAAGTGACACTGACAGCTTACAAAATCAACCCATCTTAACCTTGATTTGACTGGAGCCTGAAGAAAGGCAAAGATGAGAAACATCAAGAGATTTCTATGATAGAAGTCTGAGGACAGGAATGGCCTAGGTAAGGATTTATGCATCCCCAGAAAGCCTCAACAAACCTCTAGCTGTCTAGATCATGTGCTGCTGTCAGTGTCTTGATGAGACGATCCCTTCCCTAGCCCTATGAGGACTGGCTCTTTAAATCCGTACTGTATAACCAGATGGTGGAATTTGCTTGTTTTTATATTGTAGCTGCACTCGATAAATCAGGTGACCGTTAAATAAGCAATCGTTATGTAAAGGTGTGAGAGTGTAAGAGCATGCACGTAATTTCATTTGTGGTATCTTGTTTAGGGAGATTGTGTCCCTCGATGAGGACTCAGCTCATACCATTTGAGGCCTGCTGACATCTTCCTAGGGTTGAGCATTTTCAGGAGTTTCCAGGGAAATGGAAGCTCTTCCCCACATGCTTTTCTTCTTCAAATTGACAGCATTTTCTATTAAATCACTAAACATTGCAAAAATGAGTTTGTGGTTTTCTTCATACCCTCTACCCATTTCCCCAGCACTACGTTTTCGACAGCATTAGCAGAATCACAGACTTTCCAGAAGCAGGTGATTGACACGGAAACAGTACTGCTAATTAATGTGTCAGTCTTCTGCTAATCCTACCCAGTCACCCATGAATGACTCTCTGGACAGGATCCATCCAGTGTAGTGCCTCAATTACATGCATATACCACTCCCATACTCGTTTAGTTAAAGTCTGTGAAGCTTCACTGAAGGGGGCGCAGTAAGGTACAATCAGGAGGTGAGACACTATGCTCCATGACCCTTAGATCCCTAGCATTACCAAAAATCAAAGCTATAAATAACTGCAATCAAAAACATAAGACCCTCCTCTGCTGCACCTTCTGTTCCTTTACCATGGCTGGCCTGCGCCCAAAGTAGGTTCTTCCGCCTGCATTACTTGTTATGCAAATTAATAAACTTATTTAACTTATACTGTGACCAAAATCTTTAATAATTTCCATAGGATAATCGAGAACCTACCTCTTAAACTGGAAAACTTGTCATGGAAACAGAAAGACAGCTCCCAAGCTTCCTGTCATGAGGGCATAATTCATTGTTCCCTCTATTCTAGTAGTGATGCAGACTTACGAGATACAAGAGGATGTGGCTCTGGAAAGTGGGGTATGGCTGATTCTCAGAAGCTTAATTTCTATGGCATTATACTCCCCAGGACCTCATCAGTGTGGGTCATCAGAATCCCCACCTGAAGCCAAGGTCTTGCTCACCTCATTGCCATGTTGCCTGCCTGTGAACTATGTGGGAAAGGGTTTTGATATGTACCAGGGCTCCGTAAACAGACTAGAGAAGGCATTCTGGTTGCTTTGTTCATTTCTCCCTAGATTGCTGGATTTAAGTTCTTATTTTCCTCTCCTGAAGCTCTTCTGAGTCAGCGGGCTCCAGGGTCTGTCACCTAGGCTACTACACATGGCTGCTGTCCTGGATCCCACAGAAGACTCAGCCTGGGTTTCAGCCCCATGAGCATATACTTCTGAACAGCCAGGCATGATTGTGAGGAGTGCTTTGGAAGTCAGCTACCAATTTGTTTCTAATAGCCCAGATTATCAGCAAGGCGCTGTTCCATTTCAGCACTGATTGCTGGACACCCTCTTGTGTCCAGCTGGAAGCATGGGGCAGAAACATTGACAATCCCCAATGTACTTTGACCTATATGTTTCCTTTTTGTTTGCCACCCTAATACCATTTCCTCTTCAATTTCTTGGAATTAATTATAAAGGAACGCTTGCATCTGAGGAACATTTCTGAGGACATTTGATTTGGAGACATGTCTTCAAGCCTCTAGTCAATTCTATCATGTGCTTTGTAGCTGGAGAATTACAGTGGGTTGATAACAGTAGCTATACATTTTGCTCACTTTCTTTTGCTTATATTATTATTTTTATTTCCATACTTCATTTAATTTTTAATTTCATTTTACATTTCAAACTCAGTTCTCCCTCTCACCCCTCCTCCTAACCCCTTCACTTCCCCTCCCCCAGCCCACCTCCCATCCACTCCTCCCTGCTGTGAGATAATGATCTTGTATACTGTAAAGTTTTGCCAGTTGTACTGATTTAATAAAATGCTGATTTGCCAGTAGCCAGGTACAAAGTATAGGTAGGGTGATCAGAACAAGAGAATTCTGGGAAGAGGAAAGGCTCACTCTGCAGTCATCACCCAGATGCAGAGGAAGCAAGATGAGAATGCCTCACTGATAAAAGGTACCAAGCTACGTGGCTAACACAGACAAAAATAATGGGTTAATGGATGCACAGCTTCCTAGGCCTGGAAGTAGAGGGGAGGGCCTTGGACTTCCTACAGGGCAGGGTTCCCTGCCCTCTCTCAAGCAGGGAGGGGGAGGAAGAGAAGAGGGGAAAGTAGGGGAGTGGGAGAGGATTGGGAGGAGGGGAGGAAGTGTAAATTTTGGAATGGAAAAATAAAAAAAAAGAATTGCAAAAAAAGAATAATGGGTTAATGTATGATGAAGGAGTTAGTTAATAAGAAAGCCTGAGCTAATAGGCCAATCAGTTTATAATTAATGTCGGCCTCTGTGTTTCTTTGGGACTGAATGGTTGCAGGACCAGAAAGGACAGAAACCTCTCTCAACACCTCCCAGTGGGTAAGGACTCTGATGGGGCATCACCAAAGTCTGACACATTAAGTTGTGGCAGGACCAAGCCACTCCCTTTTGCATTCAGGCTGAGCATGGCATCCCACCACAGGGAATGGGTTCCAACAAGCTAGCTCATGCGCCAGGGCTAGATCCTGGTCCTACTGCCAGGGGCTTCTCGGATAGTCTAAGCTTTACCACTGTCTCCCCGCAAAATGGAGGGCTTAGTTCGACCCATGGAGGCTCCACACCTGTCGGTCTAGAGTTCATGAGTTACCACGAGCTTAGTTCACGAGCTTAGTTCAGCTGTCTCTGTAGATTTCTCTAACAGGATATCTTTTTTTTTTTGTAAGAAAAATTTTTTTTAATTTATTTATTTATTAAAGATTTCTGTCTCTTCCCCACCCCGCCTCCCATTTCCCTCCCCCTCCCCCAATCAAGTCCCTCTCCCTCATAAGCCCAAAGAACAATCAGGGTTCCCTGTCCTGTGGGAAGTCCAAGGACCACCCACCTCCATCCAGGTCTATTAAGGTGAGCATCCAAACTGCTTAGGCTCCCACAAAGTCAATACATGCAGTAGGATCAAAAACCCATTGCCATTGTTCTTGAGTTCTCAGTATATCTTGTCCTCCCTTGTTCACATATTCCCTCCTCCCTCTCTTTGACTGGATTCCCAGAGTTCGGCCTGGTGTTTGGTTGTGAATCTCTACATCTGGTTCCTTCAGTTACTGGATGAAGGCTCTATGGTGATATTGGGGTATTCACCAATCTGATTACAGGGGAAGGCCAGTACAGGCACCCTCTCCACTATCGCTAGGAGTCTTAGCTGGGGTCATCATTGTGAATTTGTGGGAATTTTCCTAGCATCAGGTTACTGTTTTTATTATAGGCACCACACTTTACTTCTCATTTAGGGTTGCGAATTGGGCTTTGAATCATATTCTTGTTAAACTTAGTTTTCTTCTATTTATTATTATTTCTTTCTGTAGTTCAGGGGATGGAACCCAAGGAGCCATGCTTATCAGGCAAGCATTCTACCACTGGGCTGCATCCCCAAGACCCCTGATTCTTTTTATTATTTATATGCAAAAAAGGTAGTGTTCTAGAAGAAGTTGGACACACATAGCAATCTCTTTGACATTTTCTTTTCTTTTTGTGTTCTAGTGAGACTTCTCTCTCCGAGCTGAGAGTTTTCATTTAATAGTTTTCTTCTTCAGAAAAAGCCCTGGCAGAATTAATCACTCTCTGCCTGCCACTGTCAGCCCGTCCCCTCACCTCTGTGGTTTGGAAAAGCCTCTCTGCATTATTTCATAAAGTGGCAGGTCTTGGTCTGCACACATCTCTGTAAATAATTGCTGGCTCATGAGAGCTGATATCTCCTCTCATTATTGCTTCCATGTCCTCTAGAGAGAGCTTATTTAGAAAAAGACCTTGATGCCCACATCCCTCAAAGAATGTGTAATAATCCTTGAAAAGGAGGGAAGGGAGCAAGGGAGCCGCATCCTGGAATCCAAGATGAGCGCTTTATGTGAGCTATATTTTATGGTCACCATTTAGACAGTTGCCATGTGAGTGATGCTGTTTGACAATGGAGTTTAAAAGATGAATGTTGCCACGTGGTGTAATCCTGCTACAAGACACGAAAGGATTCCAGGCCTTATGATGCTCAAAGTCTACACAGTGATCATGGCACACTGTGTATTACTTGAGTAGCTAGCTCAATAAACAAACAGCAAGCCCCAAATATTACTGAAAGCCACAGTATAAGCAGAATTTCCATGAATTTTATAAATTTCTTATGAATTGTGAATATATTTTCCATATTTCAGTACTAAAATTGTCAATAAAGACAGATACCGAGCTTTCATTGAGGAAGCGCATACCATCCATCTGCAGGAGATACTCAGGCATTTTTTCTGTTAGCTAATTTACAGGAACTTACCAAAGAGAGTGGAAGTTCATAGCTAACATGTGTTTGGCTTTCCGAGTCATCACTGTTATCAGGACTCTTACCTCTCTGTATGTTATCTAGTGGCCTTGGTGGAGCAGTGCACAGACTTTCAGCAAAGCCTCTAAGTCTTGACTATATAGTCTAACAGGATGGTTTTAGAATAGCGGGGTAAAGTAAACATGCAAACCTTGGGAGAATTTCAATTCAAACTGTAACACAACAGTTTTCAATTGCAGAATCACATGTATGAAGCACTGAGATTCAGACTGCTGAAAGGCAATGGTGATCAGAATAGATGCTCATGTGCAAGATCTAAAAGGTGCATTATTATGCAGTGTTTTAATTAATTGCTTTGAAAAATATGAGAACTTAGTCCTAGATCACTTTATATAGAACCTATCAAGGTTGTCTCTGTCTCATATTCTGTTGCTCTGATAAAATACCCTGACATAAGCAACACAAGGGAGAGAAAGTGTTTATTTGATTCACAGTACCAGGTTACAGCCCATCATTGTAGAAGAGTCAGCCAGTAGGTCGTAAAGAAGATAATCACATTCTATCCACGGTCGAGAGCAAAGAGTGTAAATTAATGCATTCATGCTTGTGCTCAGATCACTTCCTCCACTTACACAGATCAGGATCCCCTGACTGGGGAATGGTGCCACCCTTGGTGGACAAGTCTTCACATAAATTAATATAATTAAGGTAGTTGCTGTGGGAAGGTGTATAGCTAACAACTACCCACCTACTGGGGCATGGCCTTGTAGACTATTTACCTGGATGTGGAAGCACATCTAGCCCTCTTCCTCTCTGCCTTTCCCCCTGGACCCCAGTTTTGCTTGTTTGATTTGTTTGGATCTCATCTTTATCCATCGTTCACGCAGAGAATCCTGATGTTTTAAGTTTTAGCTATTAATAAATACCTGTATATTTCTTAGTTCTGAGCTAGTGTGGGATTCCTTTTATTAAGTGTCAGATCTCTTTGCAATCAGGTCGTCTTCGACAGAAACGCCTACATGATTTTCAATATAGATAATCTGTCATTGATAGTCTTTCCCAGGTAACTCTGGATGAAGCTGGCAACTAAACTTTAATTGTGAATTAAAACACAACATTTTGGCTGACAAGATGACCCTGTGTATAAAGGTACTTGCTACCAAGCCTGGGAACCTTAGTTTAAACAAAGGAGAGAATGGAATCCTTAAGGTTGTCCTGTGACCTTCACACGGACACTGTGACATGCCTGTGTGCATGAGATGGAATCACAGAAATTAATAAGTGTAACAAAAATGAAAAGTAACACCTTAATGAGATTTTAATCGTGCATTTTATAAATGGAAAAGTTCAAGCATGTGATCTCACAATGAGCACTGAGGAGGCACAGAATATATAAATTAAACTGAAAGGTCAGCTTAGTTCTTAGTGACTGTTATCTTCTGAGAGATACATCAGTTTCCTCCAGAACAAGGGAAGAAATATGATACTTGAGTCTGGGTAGATTGCTCAGGGGTTAAAAGTATGCACTGCTCTTGTCAAGAATGACTGGTTCTAAGCACCCATGTCCAGATGGCTCACAACAGCCTATAGCTCCAGTTGCAGGGGTTTCTGTACCTCTAGCCTCTGAGGGCGTCTGTATTCATGCACATATCACCATAAATATGAACATAATAAATCATGATGAAAATAATTACTTTTAAAGATTCAATAGTTCAAGTAAGCCAAAAAAATAAATATTACCTAGCACACTAATTAATTCAATAGATGATCATCACAAACTATTTTAGTTATGGTGTGTGGTATAAAATGCGGTAAGTGAAAATGTTAGTGGTATGGAACACCAGCCAATAAGGACAGACACAATGGACTTCCGGGAACCTCAGGCAGCCCATGGGTAGTGTAGCAGGAGGCAGGACACTGGGGAGCTAAAGGGCCTGCTCCAAATGGCTTTACTGGATAATGGGCAACGTGAACCTGGCCACATGAGGCTTCTGATAGAAATCCCACATTCTAAAGTAGGAAGGCTCCCACTGGTATCTTGATCCCTTTCTTGTCTATAAGCCAACGTTTTCTGTGGTGACCCAGTGAAACCTAGATACACATAGTTCTTTGCATTTGGGATCCAGCAAAAATCAATTCCAGAGAGAAAGGTGCTGGATGATAAGATGGAGACGACAATGAGAGTACGGAGGAGGAGAAGCCTGCGAATCCCTTCGAGCAGCAACCGTTTCTCAGCAAGAGACTATTGATTCTCCTTAGAGCAAGTTGTAGAGTGTGGGAATCCCTTCTGAGCCAGATTCCTTCCTGCTGACGATTTAACGCCCACAAACCAACCTTTCCTTCTTCTAGTCTTTATATAAGCAACTCCAAATACAAACCAGGAACTTTCTGTGGCTCTTTCTACCAAGTCTTTATTCAAATAGCCCCTGTTCTGCAGCTGAACAATTTGAAACCTCTTTGAAGCTAGATTCGTGTTTTCACATTGGCTTACCTGTCAGTATTTCAAGATTCAGAGCCTTCAAAGCATGGATCCATCTACCTTTTATTTATCACCCCCAGCCAGGACGCTCATCACATATGTGAGAAAAAGGATGAATGGGTAGGAAGAATGCATGATGATACGCAAAGCTCTGAGCCAAAGAAGCCTCCGAACACCTTGGCAGCGCCTCCCTGCAGCTATCGCTACAGCTAGGGTACCCAAGGAGGGCATTTCTAAATGTAGTATTAGCATCTTTAAGGTTTAAATTTTTGTTATATTAAAATTATACCTACTAGTATGTATATGATATACTTATAATTCCTAGTTTTACCTCAAAAATAAAAATGCAATTTCCCCCAATAACTCCATTGACAAAGACTTTAATTGTTCATTTGACACTAGGAACTGCTACACTGCGGTAAAGGAGAATGAACAACTGACCTTGCTTCGTCTCCTTGTAAAGAAACAAGCTATGATCGTGGTAAAGGCTGCTGACTGAATCCTTCAGTCATTCTTGGGCTTTAAAGCTAAACCTTTTGCTGCCCCATTTTGTAGATGCTCTCTCTTGGTGCGATCTCTGTACCCATGTGCTGGGACTCCAGGGCAGCCTACTACACATTCCCAAGTCCTGGCTTGTGTGGGCCGCTCTCAGTTCTCCAGGGATGACTGCGAGACACTGTACAAGGCTCATAGATGAGTGCAGAAACCTGCTTGCTGTGCTGTTTCTGTTGTAGCAGTTCATGAGATGTTAGTATGATAAGCCTTACCTGACATAAGGCCATCTGAGCAACCCTAGATGAATCCCACGGCCCAGACATCAACTCAGGGGAGGAGCATGGTATGCAAACCAAAGATTGCAGTGACCCCAAAGATGAGCAGGGTAGGATCCTGGATCTTTCCTGAAGCCACCCAATCTGTGGTGCCATAGCAAATATTGTTTGCAAAACAACAGCCTTCACGATGCTCTGGTGGGCCTTTGCCTTTGTGGATATGCTTTCCCACAGCGAAACCTACAACTTACATGGCGAAGAACATTGTCTAGAAACAGGCCTGATCTACCACCACAGAAAACACTGAGTGTGTCTCTGTTAGCCATGCTGCTTCCCTGGATGGTAGCAGTTTCAGAAGGAGTTACTTTTCTGAGACAGAGTTAGCTGAGCCTAGCCATTGCTTATTATTGTTATGTAGCTATATTATTATTATATAGTCCACTATTATTATATAGTCCACTCCACAAATGATACAAAACAGATGGCGCTGAGCTTCACAAGCCAAGAACCTTGCTGGGATGTGTCTTAGGGCTAAAGCACCTGCCTGGTGGGTATGGGGTCCTGCTTTCCATTCCCAGCACTGAAAAAAACAAAAAGATAATTGACTTCACTACGTGGCCTAGTTATGAATTTATTTTCAAAGCTGGCCTGTTTCAGGCCCAGTACCTTTACTAACCCACAGAGCAGGGATGATTTCGGCTTGCAGAGTTGAGAACAAAGAGAAGAGAAGATGATAAACCACTGGCGTACTGGACAAAGAGTAGAACAAAAGGGAGAGAGGATCATGAGAAAAAGTAATCAGCATGCACAATCTTGACGTCACACTGGAAAAAGATCTCTACACTTAATTAAGGATGCCAACAAGCTAAAGTACACATAATTGCAAATTTTAAAAGATATAGAAATTCAAAATCCCATGAATTTTAGGAATCACTTACCAATGAGTATATCTATGGACCACAGAAATCTCTGATATGATTGCAATAACTAGTTCACCTGTCTGGACATGAAAAGCACCAGGTAACTCTCTTGGGACTAGTCTTCATGTTCCCAAACTGCTTTCCCAGAATTCCTGAAGCAGGCTATTTCGGTGTTTCTTGGCTGTTGACTCTACCACTCCCCAGCAGAAATTAGAATATATATATATATAGTATGTTTTATATATATTGTATAATTAGACATGTATGTCTAATAAGCTAGATGATGATAGTGATCACTATCGATGACATGATTGTCTTAGCTAGTTTCATGCTGTTATAACCATCCTTTACAGCGTATGTTTAATCATAAGGAAAACACAAAAGTGTAACCTGTCTCTCTAGAGTCGAAAGCGAACACCACTCATTTTCATCCTTTGCTGGAAACAGTTGCTTCTGGAAGGATCTCCAGCTGCTGGGCTCCTTGTCAGTGTCCCCACAGCATCTGCCAGAGATGCGAGGGAAGCCATCCTTTCAAAGCTGGCTAATAGGAATTCTTTGGAGCCCCATGGCTGTGTCTCTATAAAGTATGAGTAAAAACCCTGACTTAGGAAGGTTCCCTGCCAGGCCGGCCTGCGACCACTGGGTACCGCATTAATTTGAGACTCTCAGACACAGGCATAAAATGAGGGGGGGAAGCTGAGGTGGCTGTTTTGAAATCAGAAAACAGTTCAGTATTTCACAGCTAATCGCCATATGTTTTATGAAGACCAAACTGTTTGAAACAATACACTTCTAGAGGCCTGCCAGTATGGCTTAAGAATCAGATAATGTTTGACATGTTTCATGAGTTAGAGCTGCAAACACTGATTTACACATCTGAGATAGAATCCATTAACTGAAAATAGACACTAAAGAAAGACTCCCTAATTAATTCTCCTTCTTAGGTTACTTGATATTTGTGTTTGACCTCAGTTGATCTCTGTGTTTGGAGTACAGACCCACCAAGACCTCTGATGACTGACAGCAGAAACGAACCCTGGATAGGGACCTTGATTCTGCACACTGCACTCTGGGAAGAGCAGAAAAGAACTAAGGTTAAGATGGGAACAGAATGCTGTCCCATGAGCAGGAACCCCGGGAGTGGACACCACTGTCCTAGGCCTGCAACTCCAAAAGCACTGCAGGGTGGGGCAGTCTCCAGCATAGGCCCACTTTTTCTTGATTCATATAAGTGGGAATATCCCCACCCGGATGCTGTCTCTCATGCTGTAGAGCACATGCTAGAAATTATGTCACACTCACCGTGAGACTTTTATTTAAGAATTTTTAAGTATCTCACATATGCTTCTTCCTGACTTATTCAGAATAGTTGTTCATTAATTTCTTCTTTACTACTAGGGATATAATTTCTGTCTTGTTCAGTAATTCCATCTAATCTTTAAACTAATGGTTATTACACACACACACACAAACACACACACACACACACACAGAGGAGGGGGGCGGTCAGGGTGCTGTGGAGCCGGTTTTCTTTTCTTTTCTTTCACCTTTATGTGGGTTCTGGGGATTGGACTCAGGTCACCAGGCTTGCACAAGCACCTTTACTCATTGAACTTTGACATGGTTTATCATGCTTTACTGAATCTGAAGCAAACACAACTTAAAATTGGTTGCTTTGTTTCTTAACATGAAACGTCTCCTCAAATAGTAATTCAGAGGATGACTTTAAAAGCAAGGGCCGCTTTCTGTGAAATCTGGCCCCTCTGCTGTTTAAGGTTGATGTTCTTGGCACTGGATCCCACACCTTAGGATTTTCTTGCTACTGCAGTACTTTTAGAGCAAATGCAGGCAATGGGCACCAGAGGCTCTTGCTGGTCTAGGACAAGTCACTCCTTCCCCTCTGTGTCCAGTATGATCGTAGTTGTTGCTTTGCCTGAAAGACTTTGCAGGGATGGTGTGGCTGACCTCAGCATGGTCTGATGTTGAGAAGGCAAGTAGGAGGCAGAGATACTAAAAGTAGACCCCTTAGGTCTGATTTTATGAGTGGATAAGGGATCAAGAGAATTCTTTTCTAGGACAAAATTCTGAATGACTTTCGGGAAAATGGGAAAATTGATAAGGACTCTGAGATGAAATTCTTCCTCTTAGTTCAGGCAATGGCCTCTAAGCTAATAGCTAAAAACAAAAATCTTATTTTTTACAAATTTTCTTTTAAGAATTCATCTCTACCTCAAGTTTCCTCATTATTACTGTTCTCACAGTAATGCCTAGTAATTTAAGTTCCCCCACAACTCTACACTTTCCCTCCAAACAATGTGCATGGGGAAAGCTCATTACCATTCCCTGAGAAATCTATGTCTGCTTCCCTTTCCTCATCCTGTTTTGGGAATCTTCTGGTGCTGCACAGGGGTATCCTAGGAGGCCACACTGCTGACCAGCTGCCCTTTGGTCCCTGTGAGCACAGCCTCTCTATTCCTTCTGATGACTGAATTGAAGAGCAAAAGGAAGCTGAACATGACCTATTGGCCAAAAGGTCATGTTCAACTTCCTTAGTGATCAAGGAAATGCAATTCAAAACAACTTTGAGATACCTTCTTACACCTGTCAGAATGGTTAAAATCAAAAACACCAATGATAGCCTATGCTGGAGAGGATGTGGAGTAAGGGGAACACTCATCCATTGCTGATGGAAATGCAAATTTGTGCAACCACTTTGGAAATCAGTGTGGCAGTTTCTCAGGAAATTGGGAATCAACCTACCTCAGGATCCATCAATACCACTCTTGGGAATATACCCAAGATATGCCCAATCATACTACAAAAGCATTTGTTCAACTCTGTTCATAGCAGCATTATTTGCAATAGCCAGAACCTTGAAACAACCTACATGCCCCTCAATGGAAGAATGGATAAAGAAAGTATGGAATATATATGCATTAGAGTACTACTCAGCAGTAAAAACAATGACATCTTGAATTTTGCATGCAAATGGATGGAAATAGAAAACACTATCCTGAGTGAGATAACCCAGACCCAAAAAGATAAATATGGTATATACTCACTCATAAGTGGACTCTAGCCATAAACCAAGGACATTAAGCCTATAGTTCACAAGTCTAGAGAAGCCAAATAACAAGGTGAACCCAAAGAAAAACATATATAGATCCTCCTGGAAATTGGAAGCAGACAAAAACGCCGGGCAAAAGTTGGGAGCAGGGGGGTGAGAATAGGGGTGGGAGTGGGGATGGGAGAGAGAGAAGGAGAAGAGAAGGATTGGGGAGAGCTTGAGGGAGTGGGAGGGCTGAGATGAAGGAAGGGCAGATATAGGAGCAGGGAAGAAGATATCTACATTAAGGGAGCCATTTTAGGGTTGGTAAGAGACTTGGCTCTAGAGGAGATCCCAGGTGTCCACGGGGATGTCCCCAACTAGGTCCTTGGGCAGCAGAGGAGAGGGTGCCTGAATTGTTCTTGCCCCGCTATCACACTGATGATTATCTCGAATATCACCATAGAATCTTCATCCGGTGATGGATGGAGATAGAGACAGAGACCCTTATCAGAGCAATGGACCGAGCTCCCAAGGTCTATTTGAAGGGCAGAAGGAGGGAGAAGACAAGGAAGGAAGTCAGGACCGTGAGGGGTCAGTCCACCCACTGAGGCAGAGTGCCTGTTCTAATGGGAGCTCACCAAATCCAGCTGGACTGAGACTGAACGAGCTTGTGATCAAACCGGACTTTCTGATTGTGGCTGACAATGGGGGCTAACTGAGAAGCCATTGATATAGGCACTGGGACTCGTTTTTAGGGCATGTTCTGGCTTTTTGGGACCCTAGTCTATATGGATGCAAAGCTTCGTAGGCCTGGATGTAGGGAGGGAGGGCCTTGGACTTCCCCCCTCTCTCAAGTAGGGAGGGGGAGGGAGGAGGGTGAGTGGAGGAGCAGGAGGGGATTAGGAGGAGGGGAGGAATTGTAAATTTTTGAATGGAAAAATAAAAAAATAAAAAGAAGAGCAATGGGAACACAATTGGGAAAGTCGGATGTGATCAATAATAGACTGCCCTCCATTTCTCTGTGGAATAGGGGTCTCCTTGTTGTGTCAGAGACTCTAACCTCTCCCCCACATACTCCTGGATGCTAACAGTGTAGCAGGATCTAGCGGTCTTCCTCCTTTCTGAGGTTCTTGTCTTAATTAGGAAGGTGTTCTGGATTTTGACTTTTGCCTGCATTTGGAACAATGGCTTTGTCCTGTGTTCTAGTACCAAGGTGAATCACACTGACCAGTAGTGTTTTGGTGCCATTTTAACCTCAGATCTGACATTGATAGAACTTGGTTATGGCATCATGTTCTTTCTGCCCCTGTTTGCTTGGCAGCATTGTGCTTTTGTAGTTACTGGGCACTCTGGGCTGTACTTTGGTGATACCGGTACCCGGCTTTAATACAAAGATAATAGGATGGACTTGGAAGCATTCTTCTATTTTGGAACATTTCATCAACTACTGATAATCACATTCTTATCATTCGTCAGTGAGACTTTGTCCTCCTTGGATCTTTTTAACTAATAATTCTGTTTCTGGTCTTGTGATGAACTACCTAATTTCTATTTTTGGAACTTGTCGGCATCATCTGAATTATAGAATTTGGCACAGGCTGCTTAAACATTCAAATCTCCAGAAAGATGACAATAGATTGGTGCTATCATAAATATCTGTGAGTTAAAATAAATGCAGGCCAAGGTAATTTCATTCGATGTAAAACTGTTTAGTTATTTACCACTCCTAGTGAATTTAATATTTCTTCAAGATGCTTAGTTATTTACCATTCCCCGTTACTTTAATATTTTATCAGCATGTATTAACATTTTTATCTCTCATGGAATTTTTATCTGTGTCTGTGTTTTAACTCAGGTCATTGAATAGCTATTCTCTGCCAGGCTCCTCCCCATCGCATCTGAGTTATTTGGGCTCCCCTGTCTGCTCGCTCTCGTACACAGCATGTTTTTCTGATTCCGGCTGTCTTAGCAGGTAGACAGCGGCTTTCCTCATTGCTTTAATTTACTCTTCTGAGTTGGTAATAGGAGGAACGTCGTGTGCATGTCTGTCACCCTTATGCCTGTCATGAAATAATCTCAGTCTGTGCTCATTTTCTCACTTCTTTGTTCCTCTTGCTAGACTGTGAGAGTTCACAAGTTCTGTTTCAGGCATGACACTTTTCTAATCCGTAGTTAATCTTTTCATCCTTTTAATGAAGCATTTTATAGAGCAAATATTTCTCATTTTGGGAAAGTATAATCTGTCAAATTTGGCTTTGGTATATAGTCTTAAAACTGTTCACCTAACTCTGGCTTCTTTATTCTATACTCTGTGCTTTATTCTGAAACATTTATACAAAAAATATATACCTATAAACAGCTGTGTATTTTACATGTAGTTCAACGATCCTAATTAAGTTAACTGCAGTCTCTCAAGACTTGTGTTAATGTTTATTTTGAAGCCATGGATGCTTAGTCACCCAGCACACACATTCACATATAGTGATCCTCAGCACAGAGTAGAACACACTGGCTCTTTATCACAAGGTCAAAATTAAAACCCTGTGAAGAAGCACCAGTTGTCCAGGACAAGACAGAGGGAGCATTTGTCAATGAATGTGACCAGCTCAGCTGTCAAAGTTAACAGAGATCCTTCCCTGAGAGTGCCACCTGCAGCCAATGGCTGACACCAGCCTGCACCTCTGGATTCAGTGTTTACTTGATGCCAGAGACAGTGAAACTCGTGTGAATCTTATTTCAAGAGGTAAAATCAGCTGTATGACATTTGTTATTTGCTCATATAACATGTTTACTGTTTTTCCCTATTTTCTATTTTCTTTAGCCAATTATTTCATATATGTGAGAGCTATATGTATCCAGTAATTAACAAGTACACCATGTCTAACATGTGAGAGGAAGAGAATTAAATGAAGCTAAATAAGAAGGAGAACCCAAAGAAAAACATACAGGCATCCTCCTAAATATTAACCTTGATCAGGCGATGAAAGGAGACAGAGACAGAGACCCACATTGGAGCACCGGACAGAAATCTCAAGGTCTAAATCAGGAGCAGAAGGAGAGAGAGCACGAGCAAGGAACTCAGGACCGTGAGGGGTGCACCCACACACTGAGACAATGGGGATGTTCTATCGGTGAGGGGTGCACCCACACACTGAGACAATAGGGATGTTCTATCGGGAACTCACCAAGGCCAGCTGGCCTGGGTCTGAAAAAGCCTGGGATAAAACCGGACTCGCTGAACATAGTGGACAATGAGGACTACTGAGAACCCAAGAACAATGGCAATGGGTTTTTGATCCTACTGCACGTACTGGCTGTGTGGGAGCCTAGGCAGTTTGGATGCTCACCTTCCTAGACCTGGATGGAGGTGGGTGGTCCTTGGACTTCCCACAGGGCAGGGAACCCTGATTGCTCTTTGGGCTGACGAGGGAGGGGGACTTGATTGGGGGAGGGGGAGGGAAATGGGAGGCGGTGGTGGGGAGGAGGCAGAAATCTTTAATAAATAAATAAATAAATAAAAAAGAAAAGTAGTATCTGTGGAAAGAAACATTCTTTTCTCTACTTAAGACCCCATATTTCTCATAAAGTAGGTAGATATGTGTTATAAAGTCAGGTCATTCCATATTTTCTACGGGGCTGATGTTGCTTTATCAGTTATACTATTTTAAAAATTGCAAAATTAACATTATTTAATGTTGTTAATGGAAAAAACACATCTTAATTCATCTTAAAGGGAATTTAGTTTCTTCTGGAGCCATTTTGAATGACCATGACCTGGAAACAGGATATACCTTACGCAACTTCTATGCTCCAATGTGGGAGTATATTTATGAAGTTCTATAGTTTTACAGAACAAAGAGAGCCATAAATCAAGGCAAGTTTAAAATATATTGTTAGGTTTATCAGAGAAGCAATTATAGCAAGATGGGAACAACTTTTTTATAGGCCCCAGAAGCTATTTGATGGAGTTCTTGGGTTTTGTGTTGGTTGAAGATAGTGGTTTGCTAAGTTAGTAGATTTAAAAAAACAAAAGTTGCTATGTTAATCACAAGATGTTAGTGCAAACAGAGGGTTGTGGGCAAGGAATGACTGTTCTGGATGCTTAGAACCAGCCCCAGATAAAGTGATTAGTCCCTGGACCCGTGCCATTTCAACTTCTTTACGATACTGAAATTCTAATCAGTGTCTGCAGACGCAACAGCCTTCACTCACACTATCAAAGAATATAGATTAGTGATTTACCCCACCCACGGACAAATATTTATCAGCTGTGTGTTCTATGATACATTTTAGAATAATTCTTATCTAGCTAAATAATTCTCTTGATGTTTTAATTAAACTACACTGGATAACTAGATTTCAGGTCCAGTTGCATCACTGTGATGTTGACTTTTCTATCCAAGCAGGTGAGTTGTAGGTTATTTTAATCATCATTTTCAGCCCTTAGATATTTCAGCAACTCTAACAAATCTACTTTTTCCTAATTCACCAATGAATTTCCAAAGCTGACAGAAACTAAAGGGCATAATTCTTGAAAATTTATCCCCAGTACCAACCTCGCTCTTCTCTTTTTTTGATAGCAAAACTAAATGGGGTTTTTAAAACTCGGGTATGAGAGAATTATGTTCGTCTTTTCAGCCCTCAGTAACTATTTAATATGTCCAGGTTGCGGCTTAGGTCAGTGGTCTGAAATTGTCTCCTGACATCACCATCATGGCTGCAGCATTTGTAGTAGGATTGGTAATTCCGGATGGAGGAACAGCTGGAAAAAAGTCCCAGGGTTACTTGCGATTCACAAGAAGTCTGAAAATCAGAAGCAACCTTCCCTACGCATGCAACCTTTCCCATCATGCACCCTACACAGAAGACCTCAGTCTCCGTGTACATATGAGGTGGTGCATGCCCAGTGATTATGTCTGTATGAGCACAAGGTGTTTTTCTACAGACTGGATATAAATCAAATATACTTTGGAGAGATTTTGTTTTAAAGAATCACTAGGAAACTTATTTCTGTTTTGTTACAGTTATTTTATGTATGTTTTGCTTTCTGTGCTCAGGAAATTAAGAGACAAAAACAAACTCCAAAGAAAACCCAGACTGGACTTCTCTTCTAGGAAATCCCCCAACATAGGTAAAGAAACAACACTATACTTGCACAGTCTTTTCCAGAGGACAGACAATAAGAGTGAATTCTCAAGCAAGATTTTGAAGACCTAATTCACTAGAACTGAAACCCTGGAAGTACCATGTAAGACAGGACAGAACAGTCTCATTCTTCCTTGGCATCTTTGTGCAAAATTCTTAACTATATCTAACAAGTCTCCACTCAAAAAAAAAAAAACTGAAAAAAATTACAACACATCACGACCTATAGGAGGAGACTGCTCTTTTGTTTCCCGGCTGCTCAGACCTGAATAAACACACATTGTATTAATTACAACAATGCTCAGGCATATTTCTAGCTAGCTCTCACGTTTTAAATTAACCCATTTCTATTAATCTGTGTATCACCATGAGGCTGTGGCCTACCAGTAAGTTTCCAGTGTTCCAGCATCTTTCTCCCTGTGTATCACCATGAGGCTGTGGCCTACCAGTAAGTTTCCAGTGTTCCAGCATCTTTCTCCTTCGGCAACTACATGGCACTTCCTTGACTCTACCTACTCTCTCTATATATATCTCTGTTCAGATTTCTTGTCTGGCTTTGTTCTGCTAAGATATTGACCAAAACAGCTTCTTTATTAGCCAATGGGAATAAAACATATTCATAGCATAAGGAGGAAATCCCACACCAGTGACTATGCCAGATGGGATCTAAGTAGGATGGCGCATATAGCAAGGAAAAGCAACAAAGGCACTAAGAGGTGAAAAATGGTGGTAAGGATTTCCAAGATCTGTGCCCCTCTGAGAAGCATAAACACAAGCAAAACCACCAACACCATCTTTGTGGAGGCTCTAGTAGTATCAATGCTTTATAGACAAGTACAAGGAACAGATGTAAAGGGAGGGGACAGTAACACAGCAAATCCTATCCCAGGCCTCCTGCCTTTCCCAAGGTCTCTGAAAATAAGCTCACAGGCAATAGAGATCATCACTGAAACAAACGTATAGGCAATTATTGGTTGCTGGGACAAGGAGAGAAAAACACTTTATTCAGTGGTGTAACCACTAGTTGAATTACTCATGTTTCTGTAAGAAATCCTGATGGAACTCATTGGGTCCCCAAAACCAAAGCCAACAAAAGAAAAACGCAAAGATAGAATGGTATCTAGTAGACAGATACTACTAGATTGGTAGAAGTGGGAGAGAGACAAAAAGAAGTAAGGTAAATACGGGAAAAATGCCTTGCAGACATGCATGAGGATGTCATAAGAAAGCTCATTATATACATTAATACCTCCTCATCAAAGTAGACCGCTAACATTCCCATAATAATAAACTGGGTTTAAATAGACTCTGTGCTATTTCTATTCTCATTCTTCCCACGACCGTCTTACAGGGACATTGCAAATCTTGATTCAAGAGCCGAACTGTATGAATACAGCGGGACTCCTCTATTTGATTGTTTTGCATTTTGCTTGAATTAATGCAGAAAACTGAGCAGGAGATTAGGAGGCTACATTAAGAGAAGGGACAATAAATACTGTGAAAATGGATGCTTTTACATAATAAAGTCCAGATACAAAGTATAGGAATATATTAATTCATAGTGGGATATTTTATCTGGAAAACTTATTTGAATAAATTAAACTATTAGAAAGGGTTACATTCCCGTTATGTTTTCTTGTATTTCTATAACTAGTTGTGTATGTGACCTAATTTTCATATATTTTATTTAAATATAATAACTTGAAAATGTTTTAACTGTTTTTTTGACATAAAAGAAAAGAAATACACTACAAATTATGTCTTTTGTTTACTTTAACTAAAATATTCACTTCTATGTTGAAATATAACCAAATAAAGTTTAAGGATTAAAAAGTAAGAAGACTTTTATTTCCTTTTTTATTTTTAACAAGTAAATGCTTGTATTTCCTACTCTTAAAAGCTTAACATAATTAAATAAAATATGATTCTACAGTCATTAAGCTGCCAGCAGAACTAGGACCCCCTCCCTGTGATCAGTCTGTGTCAGGCTATTTTGAGCCACTGTAAACACTATATAGTAATCAAGGGGCATTAGGAGAGGCATTAAACCACACAGTGGGCAGATCAGGTGAGGAGACACACTAAGCTCCTCACCCCTGTGATGCTGGGGGTGTCTGAGAGAGCTGTGGATGACCCCAGCCTAGTTTGAGGACAAGGAGACCTGGAATCCGGGTAGGCAACAATGCCTACTGCCCTTTCTGTACCCTGATGGCACACATTGCTATGCCTGACCAGAAGACAGGAAGAGAATACCCGGATAAGTGCCATCATACCTTGCCTTGTAAGTATGTGGTAAGATGGTCAACCACAGCTCAGTTCCAGAGAGTTCTAAGAACACTTGGAGTTGTGTCAAACATCCAACACTCACTCACGTGTCCACACATACTTGTAGCTATTATGTTAAACATGAACTGTGAAAAGTCTGATAGATATGGGTACATAAGGTACATTGTATTTTTTTGAAGCAACTGAGTCCAAGGCCACATGGCCTGTCAGGACTCAGCTCATCAAAAGTCCAAGCCTTCCCTGTGTGTGCACCTGCTCGTGTGAAACCAGAGACACCTCATTCGTGATCTCAGGAAAGGAGTGGCGTTGCCGCCACCGGCTTAGTGGAAGCTCCATGTGTATGCGCTCACCCTCCTGCTCGGGAGCTCAAGAGGAGCGCTTTATTCCAGTTCTCTAGAGGAGGGAATGGAAAAGGAGTTTATCCACAGGAATGCAACTAATAAACTAGTAAGTGAGTTCATGATCCATGAGGAGGTGTGACCCCATACCCGTTTTCTTAATATGATTTAAGAAACAACCTGTACTGGCTTTTTCTTTTAGGTCACAACCACCTGCCAAGTCATGGCACAGAGATTTATTAACAGTTTTGAATGCTTGGCTAGGGAACGTTTTTGACTGCCTCTGTTAGATTAACCTGTTAGTCTTTATCTACTTGGGAATTACTATCTTTCTCTCTGCTGTGTATCTTACTTTCACTGTTCCTCTGTGTCTGGCTGGCAACTGCCTGGCACCATGCCCCCTGGGCGTTTCCCCCATTCTTTCCTCCTTCTCGCATTTTTCCTTCATTGCTATTTTTTTCTCTTGAGCCCAGGTTTCTGCCTCATAATCAAATGTAGCACATCTTTGCCTAGTGAAAATATTCCGCAACAACAACCTTATAGTAGGATGCCTGAATGTGCAAGCTAAGTCATCAACCAAGCATCTTCAGCAAAGTTTTACAAGCCCAGGAGCCAGATTGCATCAACACAGAGGCTCTAAGGTGACAGACGGTTCTCTAGGTGGACCTAGTGGCACAGGCAATCGAGCTACTCAGGAGGCTCAAGAAAATCCTAAGTTCAAATACTGCTTAGGATGCAGAAAAACTTCAATGACAGTCTTGTAAACTTACTGCGGTCCTGTTTCAAAATAAAAAGTAAAAGGAAGGCTAGAGATAACTCTTAGCATCTCTTATCATCATTAGTTATCTCTTAGATAACTCTATCAAGCACAAAACTCCGGGAATTCCGTCCTCCTTCAGCAACATTGTCTGTCCTGAGGAGCTGCTGTGCATCCAGGAGAAATACCATCTACTTGAAGAAAACTCTTTCCACCCTCAGAAAAAAAAAAAAAAAACAGTCCGTTTGGAGGAACTGCTGCCCACTGTGAAGAAGTGTGTTTCCCCAAGGAAACTCTGTTGTCTCTCAGGAAACGCTGTTCAAGGTGAGGAGACGGTTTATCGTGAAACATTGTCCCCTAAGGAAACTTCCCACTCAGAGGAAACTGTTCACCCTGAGGGAATTCTGCTCACTGTGAAGAAACATGCTTACCTCAAGGAAACACCGTTCACTTGAGGAAACTCTGCCTACCTTGAGGAAACCCAGCTTGTCCTGGAGAAATACATCCCTGAAGATCCTCTTTCCTCAGCATGAGATCCCTTCTGCATACAGCACTACTTTCTCGGTGAAGGGGAGCCCCCAGGTCTTCCATCTGCCCCTTCCTCACCATGAAACCTGTTGAAGGCAAAGACTGTGCCCTCCAATTTGAGCATAGTTACTGCTCAGCTGTCATTACATCACCCTTTATGTCAGAACAGAAGAGGATTCATGTCTGAAATTGGTTTTTGCTGCCTCTAAAAAGCAATGCGACCTTGTCCGAGTGACTGTGTGGCCTCTGCTTGCGAGGTTTAGAACCTGATGAGTTCTAAATCCCTTTCCAGGTCGAGGGCTTTGTTTGAAGGGGCGAAAGGAGCCGATGGGAATGGATGCTGGGCGTCCGCTTGCCAGCTCCTTGGTGTGCACGTTCCTCTCTTTGGTGGGAAGCACAGAGAAGCTGCAGGTGTAGCTCTCCTGATGCTTTCTCCTAAGCCCCACCCTGGTGCATGAGACTCTGCCTTTGACAGCTTCCCTGCTTTCGGTTTTAAGCTGTTCATACATGATAAATACTACACAGACCCTTATTTAATGAGTCAGTTAGAATAATAGTTTGACCTTGGGGTCAGACTAAAGCATAGAATTTCAAAAGAAATTTTTGAAGAACAGTGAAACAATATTATAAAAAACATGCTATTCGAGGAACAGAGGGGAGAAGGGGGCTGTAACCTGGACAGGACATTTTAAGACTGGAGATATCTTTAGGATGGATTGCCATGGCCCAGCAAGGGGCTGGCCATGGTAACAAAGCCAGATCTCTACAGAAATCTTCAGAGAAATCTACATCTTAATTATTTTTATTATTGACTGATACAAATTAACATTAGAAAGCTAGTATCTAGGGAAATAATCTGGGTGCATTAAAAAGAAATAAGTAGATTTTTAAAAGGAAACTGTGTTTTTTTAAAGATAATTTGAAATTTGAAAAAACTACAGCCGGATAATTGCTTCACGTGAATGAATGATACCATTAGCTCTTCATTCATCATGTATTGCAAGCTTAGAGATGACCCAGCCAGAGCTCAGGCAGTTTTAAGTATATTCCAGGAAAGGTCAAATCCTTTGGCCTAGGTCCAGAATCATAGAGTCATCTGCTCGTAGGAACAACAGCCATTTTTAAGACACAAGAATTTGGGAATCTTACAGAGTGAGAGGATAGCTGGACACTGGTGTTCTAAATAATTTCAGAAATTAAGTTACATTGAATTGGAGTAAAATTTTAATTTATGAGGGGGTTTCTATATATTCTGTCCTATTGAAAGTGCTCGTACCATTTCCTAGGTAAAGTTGTAGCTTGGAGTGTTCGAATAGTATTCGCAGGAAAAGGGCACAAGGGGCAGAGCTAGGAACTCACTGCTTGACTCTCAGGTTGCTGTGATAAGAGACGAAATGACAGTAGACTCGGTTGGCTGCAGGCACCATGAATACAGAGTTTAATAGGTACTGTGGCCCTTGGAGCATTCAGGGTGATACCTAAGAGCACCGGGATGGAAACTGGTTGAACACTACTGGGAGACTGAGTGGAGATCGGCGGGATGCTGCAGGAGTAAGAGGGAAGTCAGTCTCTGCCTGGGCAGTGCCAACAACAACAGAACACAGGCAAAGCTGATGTCTCTGAAAACAGTCTGTAGACTAGGAGTTACTTTTGTTATGACATGTTGCTCTGGTCTTAAGCATTAGTCACTGAACCTTTCTGCAAACTATACTGAGGATGCCTTTGTTAGGTCTTTATTGCTGTGATAAACAGCAGCACCCAAAGAAACTTGAACAGGAAAAGGTTTATTTCAACTTAGTTCGTGTAGTTCATCTTCCAGAAGAGTCCGGGAGGAACTCAAGGCAGGAACTTAGATACAGGAGCTGATGGATCTGTCATGGACGGGTGCTGCTTACTGATTTGCTCCCCTCAGGTTCCTCGGCTTGCTTTCTTATAGTACACAGGACTAGCAGCCAAGGGGTGGCACTACCCACACTAAGTGGGGCCCTTTCACACCAATCAGAAAGTATCCTACAGACTTGCCTACAGCCTGATCTGAGGGAGGCATTGTCTTAACTGAGGGTCGTACTCTCAAATGACTCTAGCTTATGTCAAGTTAAGATGAAAACTTAAGGAGTTAAATCTATCTTACAGGCAGGACATTCACAGATTGAACAATCTATGTAAAGAAGTTAGACAGAAAGTAGTCTACTACAGTCAGCCAGTTAGAACCAACACACAGGAAGGAGACACAGAGATTCAATTGTCCCACACAGGGCATCACTGTTCCACTGAACCACTGCATGTACCCAGAATCTGAAAGAGACATCTGGAGCAAGCTAGACAAATCCCAGAGGCACACACCCTGTGTCGTACAATTCACACCATCTAGCAATCTGGTGTGGGGAAGGGATCGTAATACTCACTTTAAAAAGAAAAGGCTTGTTTTCTTTCCTTTTAACAGACTTGTTGCTTTGTTGCGCCTCATGCTTTTGAGGCCGAGCGGGTAATTAGACAAAGCTGGAGAGGGTGGTGTAGACACACTTGGAGCATGCAGTATAGACAAACCTGGAGTGGCACTAGCGGAAAAACCTGGTTAAATGGACCTTTCTGGAGCAGATGGTAAAGACATACCAGGAGAGGGTAGTATAAATACACCAGGAGCAGGTGGTCACGGTATGCCTGTAGCAGGTGGTACAGAGTTGCCTGGAAATGGTGTTGTAAACAAACAGTTGGAACAGGTGGTGTAGACATGCCTGAAGCAGGTAGTGAAGAAATGCCAGGACAGGGTACTGTGCACACATCTGAAAGGGTGGCACAGAAGTGCTAAGGGTGGGTGGTATAGGCATTTGGAAGAAACAATTAACTAAGCAGCCCAAAGTCACACTTTTTGGGCTGAGAGTGGGGGGGCGGTGACTGAGGAGCTGGGCCATTCTAACTCATCTAGGGGTTCTTTTCCAGCACACACTGTCTGAGAAAAGAAAGACGGAGGAAGATGTGAGCTGATGACATCACAACCATACAGGGCATTTCTAAAGGGTAGTCTGTCAGCATCTGCCCCCAAACAGATGGCTTTAGTGGAAATAAAGAAGCGTCAAGGAAAGAGAAACAGAGTGTAACCTGTTCACCCAACAACTCTACTAAGCATCAGACATGCTCTCATAAAGGGAGATCCCCCCTCAAAGATAAATAATCCAGGTATTCAAATGGGTTTTCTGGAAACAGCTGTGCTTCTCCACAGCACTGCATCCATTGTGTCCTTCTGGTACTCAGAGAGAAGGAAGGCCCTGCTTTTCCTAGCTCAGCAGTTTTCCTTTCCAACAACAACAAACCCTCTCACTACAGTCTTCTAAGTACAGGTAACAAAGGCCACTATGGACTAATTAAAATAACTTAGTGTGAACAGACTCAGACTCCTAACACAATGATAGGTTGCTAACACTCCTGTTGAGGACCTAGGGCTATAGCCCTATAGTGGGCACTCTCTTAGCATGCTGCAGCAGGCCCTGGGTTCCATTCTTAGCACTGGAGAAAACAAAACCAAAAGCCAAACCCAAACCAAAAAACAATCCTCTTTCTGTCAACCATGTTTATCCCCAGGAATGCCTGAGCTCTGAAATTTGGATGAGAACTTGATGCTCAGATTTGAACATAAGAATCTAGTTCCACTCTTAAAGTGCTCTACTGTTGCCAGAGCGTGTGAGTATTCTGTGTTGGTGTCCGTGTGTGCCATAATATGTAATCCATCAGAGGAACTTGCAGATTCCCTGATGTCTTCATGTTCAGATTCTCGGCGCTCCTTTAAACGGGAATAAACAAGCTTGCCTTATGTGAACTTTGTCTATTTGAAGTTTCCCTAGGAGCAGAGTTCTCTTCCTGTATATGGGTTTGTTGAATCTTTCATAAGAGGACTCAAAGGCTGCTCCTTACAAAGGATAGGCTGTACTCCCAAAGTCACGCTGTACACGCCACAAAAGAAGAGAGGAGAAGGCAAAGGAGCATGCTCAGTGAGAGCACACAAAGACTCTGGGCAGGTGATATGTGCTCAAAGACGAGAGAGCAGGGGCAGGGAAGAGCACAGCATGCTTTTATATAGGTACACGTAGGTAGTCCGATAGAAGAAGCCACCAGATTACGCCTTCTAGGTTCGTGTCTGTTACACAGAACAAGGAACGCTGTCCCTTGAGGTGGAATAAAATGAAAGAGATGTCCTGATTTCTTATTGGTGAAGACAGCAATTTATTTCCAAATCTAGACAAATAATTTCCATATGGATATCAAGGGAGTACAGTAGGGGAAAGTCATTCAGATGCAGAAGGACAATATCACAGAATTACTGGCGATAAAATTCTCAGTATTTCAGATTAATGAGGAGTGGAGGACTTGAACAACGTTCTAGAAAAGCACCCGTGACATTAGAGTAGACATTTGTTCCTAAGCACACAGAACAGTGCTAGAGTAGCACGCTCTCCAGACTAAAACAAGTCTGAGTCAATATTAGAAAGCTTACATCTTATGAAGCATCTTTTTCTGACGAAAATGGAAAGGAGGAATCAACAAAAGAAACAAAGCTCAAGAATTCATAAACAAACAGAAATTAGACAACACATGTCTAAGCAACCAGTGTATGAAAGAAAAATATTGCACAAGGAAAATGAGAAAATACCATAAGGTGAAGGAAGATAAGGCTTACCAAACTCACCGTTCATGGGAAAGAAATATTCTAAAGAAACTGTATAGCTGGAAAACTCTAAACAAAGAAGAGGAAAACAGAGAGAAAGTAAAGAGGAGGAGAACGAGGGAAAGATGTGGAGGAAAGAGGAGGGAGGGAAGGAGATCACCTTAACTATCACCTAGGAAATAGTCTTTTGATTATGCGTTTTGGCCAGCATCTTAAAAATGTATATATATAGCTTTAATAGGTGGAAATCAGGCATTTTAAAATTGTAAAATTATAATTTTTCAAACTACTTCAGCGACATTGGCTATGCAGCTACTAGAGAGGCAGCGATTCACCATTTCGGAGAGGCCGGCCACAGAGCAGCTAGAGGCTGCTGCAAGGTCAGGGAGGTTTCCTCCTGCCTCACTCCATGACTGAAAATGGAAGGACAAGAACCCACTCCATCCAGCAGTGCCCTGCTGACAGCCTGATTTAGATAGTCGGAGGCAAATACATTTTAAGTTCAATGCTATTATAGTTTTCCAGCAGACAAACTCCGTCAAACATATTTGAAGGTTCGGCACACACATTGAATTTCAGATGCCTCTGAGAAAGAACGTGTGGGAAAAGTAAATCTGTTTTGCTGTGATAAGATCCAACTGGCGATTTGGTAAACAACATTTCGGGGGCTCAGTCCCTCCCACACTAAGCACAATGCTGTTCTCACCTTGTTATCTAGAATATCTATAAGAAATCCCACTGTCAGTTTATAAATCTCTCAGCTAGCCCCCTGAAATAATCAGAAAAGTTAAATGATCCTTTACTCTGTGGTGAAGAGGAGAACTCTTAGATATAATGGGATGTGGACAGTGCTTGTCTCGTGCTTAATTGTCTTCTTAATGTGCTGGGAAAGGTGAGAGAAAGGTCCTGCATGAAAGGCTTAATTTAAACCAATAAAACAAACTAAAAATGTTCACGTTTTCTTCATAAAACCATGATTTTTTAGTTTGCATTTGTATATATTGACTATCTAAGGGGTTCCATTATAGTGTTTTCATGCATGCATGTAATCTATCGGGTCATATTCAACCCATGACTTTTGTTTCTCCTTCTGCGTCCACTGTCTCCTTCCTCCTCTTCTTCTTCCTAACGAGTCCCTGTGCCTCTCGTCTACTTTCTTGTCTTTAAGAAACAACAGTAACTGCTTTTAGTTGATGATGCATGAGAAGACAGGATGGGCATGACCTTCCAGAAAATGAGACATCGATGGATAGGAGCAGTCATCTGTGGAGTGGTCTCTGGCCTGGAGGGGATGGGAGCATACTCAAACACAGACGCAGATGTGTCTCTGCAGTGTTACTACAAGCAGCAGAAGGCACTGAGGCCTTGGAGAATGAGTCCAGCTTTCTAAAGAATGGAGGATACACTCTATTCTTAGACTAGAAGTAAGGCCGTCTTCGTGTTTAGGTGTCTCCTGACTCCAGCAGCTGTGCCTACGACACCGTGCTGACCATGGTTGACGTAACTGGACTTTAGTTTATGATCACTTTGTTTCTTCTTGCCCGGATTCTGTTTGGCTCAACATCCTCTCTTCTTGAATTGTGCCTCATGGCCACACTCAGCTTTGCAGGAAATCCTGGTATTGGTGTGGGCACCACTGTGTTTGCCTTCCCTTGAGAACTTCCCTATTTTTTGTTTTTATCTCCCCAAGCTTTAATTTAGTATGCCTCTTTTCATCACACTGCCTAACAATATCACCTACTGTTTAAGGAAATTCATCCTTATACTATTGCCTTTTTAATCTGGAAAAATACTGTATCCTTCCATTTTTGAAAACTTTCTTCATGGTTATCATTTCAGTTTTCCCTGAGGAATTGATTTAGAAATTGTTTCTAGTTAAGAAAAAATTTGAGACAATTTAACAATGATACCATTTGGCCCAGGAATCTGACTCTCCAAAAACTTTAATAACAGTTTTGGTATACTGAAGAAATATAGATCTATTCAAGTTTTCTGTTTCATACTAGATACTTTTAATATATATATGTGGAGGATCTAAGTGCAATAAATTCCTAAATATGCCCCATATTTAGGAATTTATTGCACTTAGATCCTCCACATATTGGCAAAAGTTTGCTCATCATTCTTCATATTAGTTTATTATTTTGAACTACTCAGATTTTCACCACTGTAACAAATACCCGAGAAATCAGACTAAAGTGTGGGAAATTTGTTATGGTCATGGTCTCAGAAGTTTCAGTTCATGGTTGGCTGCCTTTGTTCCTTCTAAGTTGTGGTGAGGCAAGACATTAAGGCAGAGAGTTTGACGGAGCAATGATGGGAGAGAGACAGAGAGAGAGGGAGGGAGGGAGGGAGGGAGAGAGGGGAGAATGAAATAATGCTTGTTGTCTCAGCGACTCTCTCCCTTCACTTTTACTCCATTGGACCCCAGTCTATGAGATGAAGCTTCTCCCATTCACAGCAGTTCTCCCCTTAACCAACCATCTGTGGAAATGTCCTTACAAATACACCCAGGAACATGCATTGATCATTAGAGCGATATTTTTATGTTTCTAATTTGGTATGTGAAGACCCTCTTAAATAAGTCAGCCTCTTCTGATTTACTTAGGGAACATCTATAATATCCTAAAGGTAAGAGAGGGCTGAAGAAATCTGCACAAACTGACACATGAAGGTCACGCCCCATGTATCCAGAGAGAACAGGAAAAAAGACCACCACCTAGCCAACTTGACATAAAACCCCACACTATAGATAAACTGTTTTGAGTTCACATTATTCAAAATGCTTGTCTGACATTTTACTCAAAAATGAGACATATAAAAACAAGAAAAATATATCTCAAACAGCAATGCTAAGTACAAAACATGGGACAGGTTTTTATAAACATCAGACAGGGTATTTATAATAGTTATGAATGATATCTTAATGCCCTTATATAAAAAGAAATAATACTCAGGAGCATAGAAAAGTGATTAATTAATTATGAAGGAATCAGTGTTGAAATCAAAGTACTCTAGTGTTATTGGCAAGGCTTTTTCTGGGTACATCAGCAGAATGGGTCCAGCACTAAGGATACTCCAAGCTCCAGGGTAGGCTAAGGAGATCTTATAAGCTAGAATGCAATCATGCAAAGTGCATGGAACTTTCTAATAACAAGGAACTGGGGGAATTGTGTTTGGCAGGATGGCCATTTTTATAATATTAATTCTACATTAATCCTACCAATACACGAGCAATGAGAGGTCTGGCCATCTTTAGATATCTTCAATTTTTTCCATTGTCTTAAACTTTCTATTGTACAAGTCTTCCATTTCCTGAATTAGATTTATACCAAAATATATTTTTGAGTCTATTGTGAATTTGCTATTGTTTCCTGGTTTATTTCTAAGTGTGCTTGTTGTTTGTATGTAGGAAGGCTACTGATTTTTGTGTGTTTAATTTATATCTTCCTTATGTGACTAGTTTTCTGTTGTTGTTATTAACTTGACACAAGCTAGAATTATCTGGAAGAGGAACCTCAAATAAGAAAATGCATCTATCTAACTGCCTACAGGCAAGTTTATAATGCATTTTCTTGATTAATGATTAACGTGAGTGGGCCCAGCCCATAGGTATGGAGAATGCCAGCCCTGGGCAGATGGTCCTAAGTTTTATGGAAAAGCAGACTAAGCAACCCAGGAAGAGCAAGCCAGTAAGCAGCACTCCGCATGGCTTCTGCATCAGTTCTGACATCCAGGTTCCTGCTTTGAGTTCCTACCCCGACTTCCCTACATGGTGGACTACAAGCTGTAAGATTAAATAAGTCCTTTCCTCCCCAAGTTGCTTTGGGTCATGGTGTTTTATCCCAACAAAAGCAACTCTAACTGGGCACTGCTCCTTTCCTGAGTGTGTAGGAGATTTCTGGTGTAGTCGTTAGGGTTTTTGGTGTATGGAATCATATCGCCAACAAATAAGGATATTTGACTTCTTCCTATACAGATTCCTTTTAATCTCCTTCACTTACCTCATTGCTCATCTAATATTTCAAGTACTGTCTGAACAGGAAGTGGGAGAGTGGACATCCTTGCCTTGTTCTTGATTCTAGTGAAAATGCTTGGAGGTTTTCCTCATTTAGCAAAATGTGAGCTGTAGGCTTACTGTATATTGTCTTTATTGTGCTGGAATATGTTCCCTGAATTTTTAGCTTCTCAAAGATTTTTATTATTAAAGGATTCTGGACTGAGAACATAAGGAAATCAAACTGGTACTCATTTAAAAACATCATTCCTACTGGGCATCTTCCATAGTACTGGGGGGTGCTAAGTAACTGAATGTTACCAGAGGAGAGAAGTAATAATCACTACTGCCCACCTGTGAACCCTACGAGTTACAATCATGACCAACCTTGCAATACATGCCCACTGGGGAACATGTATGTCACAGGAATAATCATCTACTTTCTGCTGGGATTTACAGCTTTATCCACAGGTTGAAAGCCATGCCTGACATCACTGTTTAATACACAATATGACTAGGCAAGTTATAGGCCCTAGGGTGAACTATTACAACTACTCTGCTAAAAGTACACAGTATTAACGCAACTTCTAAAGACGTATCATTATACCCATACATTAGTGCATCTTCCAACCCTCTTTGAGAAGCCTTGGGTTTTTGTTGCTATTTGTTTGTTTTGTTTTACTTTATTTTGTTTATTTTATTTTTATAGTAGATAGCAATTAACAAAGAGACCCACAACTAGTTAATGAGTAGAGAAAAAGAGACTGCAGAAGGGGGCATTTATATCAGACCTGCTTCCTCCTAAGGCTCAGGGATCTTCGTGGAAGAGGGAGCAGAAAGATTCTAAAAGCGTAGGTGGATGTTTTTTAGACAAAGCAGGATAGTTACACATAGGAACCCATAACTATGGTGCTGATATGCAAAAGAACTGTGCAAGTTCAATGTAGACAAATCCCTGACTGTTGGGGAGAAGCGGGCAGGAAGTCTCACCCTTAGTGGAGTCCACTTTCCTTAATGGTGAGACTCCTGCTTGGTCAACCAAGTTCGAGTGGAAGTTCACGCACACACACCTAAGGTTATATGGGTGGCACAAACAATACTTAATAAGTGTCTTTAAAAAGGAAAAGGAGAGATGCAAAGTTAGGCAGGTAGAGATAGGGTGAATTGATGTGGGAGTCCCCTCTATGTGCTGTGATTACCATTAATGAATAAAAAGACTGCCTTTGCCTGTTGATAGGGCAGAACTTAGGTAGGCGGGGAGTTTGCAGAGTGGAGTGATTGTGATTTAAAAATACATTGTATAAATGGACTATTGAAACAAGAAAAATCAACAAAGACCTAAGAACTATGAGAACATCACTTAAGGTATGTTTGAAGGTATGAGGGTACTGGCAATAAAGGTCAACAATTGAACACTTGCCTATCATGCTCAAAGTCCTGGGTTTGATCCTCAGCATTCAGCATGCACACACACACACATACATGTATGGGACACACATATAGACCAAGGAAAAGGTGCACCGTGCTGCCTGTGATGAGTAGAAAAATTGATGAGACAGAGTTCAGAACATGGAAATTGTGATAGAGAGTGAGGTTCTCCATTCAGGCTGGGACTCTAGTTCGTGGTAGAATACTTGGGAAGCATGCAGGAGTCCTTAGGCTCAATCTGAGTACTACCAAAAGACCATGCTGGGGAGTCACAAAGTGACAGATGATCACTTTACAGAGAAAACACCCTGATATTAAACGTGGGCCATCATCATGTTAAGTTATTTGAGGGGAAAAATCAAGAGAATGTAGATCTGCCCATAGTCTACTGCTAACCGTAGCGAATTTAACGCCACCTCTTCTGTAGCTGACAGATAGAGAGGGCAGCAATTAGTAAGGATACAATTTAAACGAGACGCAGAATCAGAGTACCCGTCTGAGAATTAGCAAGATGCCAAATCACAAGTCAGGAAAGCAGGAGCAGTAGACATTAGTAAAGTTTATTGTTATGCAGAACACAAACCTCACTAGAAACTAAACACAAAAATAAATCATAGAAAGCAAAATCAGTACTTTCACTATTTCTCAGATAACTCAAAGATTACAAAAATCTAACTATTTATACCATATCATTCTTTCAATAATATCATGATTTCGGTTATCAAAATATTTTAATTACATTGATCATTGCTTTGAAAAAAAAATGAATAGTTATTTCATAGAACCCCAAGCTTCATACTGCTCCATACCCAGTGTGTCGTGTGTGGGTCCTTTCCTTACACATGAGGACATCACACTGTTGTTCTCTGACTCTGATTGTCCCTCACATATTGTCGTCCTTCCTTCCTGTTCGAGGGGGTGTTTCTGTGTGTGAGATCTATGGTTGGAAGCCACCTTCAAGGCTTTACGAGTGCCATTGATTTCTATTAGCACCGTCAATAGTTTTCATCCTTCTGATAATAGTACATCTCTGTCCCATTCTCTAGTCTCTATGATAGTCTTTTGTTTTTGTTTTTGTTTGGTTTTTCGAGACAGAGTTTCTCTGTAGCTTTGGGGCCTGTCCTGGAATTAGCTCTTGTAGACCAGGCTGGCCTTGAACTCAAAGAGATTCGCCTGCCTGCCTCTACCTCCTGAGTGCTGGGATTAAAGACTTGCGCCACCTCCGCCCAGCTCTCTATGTTATCTTTCCACTTTTATTTATGTAATTATTTGGTACCTGTTCTACAGTGAGTCAGCATTAGTTAACATTTTCTTAGGTTTGCAACACTTGACCTTAAACATGATAGCTTATTCTGGTTTTCTTGCAAGACATCAGGATTTTACATCGCTTACTATATGTCTTACTGTGATTTTGTGACAAAACAAAACTATATATTTGGTCTTTCTTCCTGGTTCCTGATGCAGAATGCCTAAAACTATCAGAGCTGCTGGCTGGTGGGGGTGGGGGAAATTGTTGTTATTTATTCTTATCGTGAGATAATCAATCACCTTTCATCTATTCCTGATTGTGCTAATGAAATGGCCCCTCAGTACCTCAGGGTGGACTGGTTGCCAGGAGAACCACCAAATAAATCCAAGTTGGACTTCTCAGCTTCATCCCAGCCCAGGAACAGAAAGAAGTCCTAAAGTGAAAACCAGTCACTATTGGCCAACCATTTGGTCAGCTCCACTCCTCATCAATGACAAAAATCAGAGCATTTTCAGGCGTGGCATTTGGAAAGAGCCTCCCATTCAAAAGGGACAGAATCTGCTGAACTTGGCGCCCCTCCAGACCTTCTTAGCCTATATACCTGCTATCAAGGACATAGAGAAGAGCTTGACCCCTAAGTAAGATGTAGGACACTGCCCCTGACTACCTTCCCAGACTCCTCAAGAATGGAGATACTGTGAAAGGCTAGGGGAGCTTGAGTCCAGATAACAGGGAAAGAACAGTGCAGCTTGCAAGAAGGAGCAAGGTGCAGAACTGGGAAAATAACAAAGAACCTGTCTCCCTATGTCTTGTTGCCTGTAGCTTTTATTTTAGGAGGTATGAAAACTCCACCCAGGATAATTTGAGTCTTGGGTTTGAAGTTTTCTTATGCCTTGCTCAGTCAACTGAGAAAAACTACTTAGTTAAATTCATTATTGTTGATCTTATCACATAGTAACTAAAAGCTCTCTACATAGCAGGAAGATCAGGGAGGGTGTTTGAAATGAGGGATGGTTATTCCTATTTATTTCAGAGTTTACCTCTTAGCTTTGTTGGCTCTGGACTAGAATACTTTTCTATGCTATCATCAGTTTATCCTTTGCTGGGATATTCAGTTTAAAGCCCCCATTGGCAGGTTTGTCTTTAACCCCAGTTACAGCTCCCAGCTGCTCTCAGGGTTTATCTTAACTGCATAGTGAAAAGCAGATTGAGGATGGCTGAAGTGTGAATGTTGCAAAGCTTAAACTGTGTTTTGGAGAATCTGATGCTTCATCTTGTTCCCAGACTCCTTGCCTACCCCAACACACCAGCTTCTCATTTTTATCTTTTACAAAGAGGACAAGGACCATGAATGAGCACGGGAATCTCCAGAGCTCTGAGAACGATTTTGGCAAACTTCAGAACCTGGGCAAGATAAGTTTGCAATCTCTGACTTTATGATTATAGAGAACAGAAAAGCAAGTGGGACCCTTACTTTTTCTTGTCCCCCATGTAAACATCCATCTTCAAATTAACTAGACGACTCATGTTTTCACTTTGATAATTCTAATTTAGAAGATATGGCTCAAAAATATTTTTTAAAAGGACGAGATGCCCCTTTTCTTCTTCCAGTACCCTCAGGACAGTCAGTAATCAATATCTGGTCACTACGTTTCCAGGACCACCTCCGCCAAATCAGCAGCTTTCTAAAGACATTCAATAGTTGACTCCTCTGGCTAAAACACCAATACCAGTGGCAGGACAATGGACATGGGTCCTGCTCACATCTGAATTTAGGAAGCTCATTGTCCCTAACAGCTCCACCTTGTAGCCCCCAGAATGTGCAGGAGCAATGATTCATGGAATCTTCCTACTGCCAGAGGCAACCAGACAGAAAAGATGAAACTCCAGTGAGGGCTTCAACTCTCTACTAGGTGAAAATATCCATGAGATGTTTTCAAGAAGGGAAAGTGGAAATTATCTTAAAAACTTGAGCCTGAAAGGAGGGAAGAATGATACCAAGAACTGTCTGATATTCTGCATTAACTTTAACTTTCTCTTCTTATTCTATAGTGGATATTTTCTGAGTTCTATTCATACTCCATTATGAAAAGTAAATGTATAAGTAAGAAATGCATATAAATAATTTGAATACTATTGTGAAATAGACATAATGGAGTCTAGAAAGAAAAGAAGTGTGGATGTTCCCATAAAATAAATGGAGGTTGTTTTAGAGAATGCAATCCTTCATGAAATAGAAAGGAAATCAAACCTCCCGGAAGGAAACAGAAGCCTGTGATTTGAGGCTATTATCACAGGTAAAGCTTCCATGAAGCATGTAATGTGCTCCTTTTATAAACACTCTCCATGCTTGTGTGCAGATCTTAGGAAGACGGGTTAAAGTTAGAAAATGATGAAATTGAGCTTCCTGAAAATCCAGAGAGAAAAAGGGAAAGAAAAGCATTCTCTAAGTACCATGATAGAAATTTCAAAATCAAAGGGAAGGAGGTTTTCCCACATGCTACTCTTCTGCAGAAGGTTTTCATGGACATGTGTGTGGGACATAAGGAAAGCACACATATGTCCAAGGCTGCCATCAGGAGTAAAGACAATGCACTTTTAAATGATTGTGCATGTGTATGCATGTAAACATATATGGTCTCTGTTATATCTTTGGGGAAAGTGTTTGTTTATTTTAATTAAGAATGTATGTGTATGTATATGTGTGAGCTTGTTTGGGTTTATTTGCACCATGAGTGCAGGAGTCTAAGGATGCTGAAAGAGGCACTGGATCCCCTAGAACTGGAGTTATAGGTTGTATGTTATCATACGAGTGTTAGAAACCGAACCTAAGTCCTTTGTAAGAGCATTAAGCACTCTCAGCCACAGACCTACCTCTGCAGCCCCTACTTCTTATAACCTTTTTTTTTTTGTTATTGATGGGGATCAAAGTCAGGAGCATCCGCCATGCTGAGCACATGTTCCCAGTCAGAGCTGCATCCTAGAGTTGTCCTTGCTCCTGGAGAGAGGATATTTGTCCTAGAGTTGGTGTCTGTTATACCTTTCTGTTCACACAAATATATTGTTAATTCAAGAGTGGAGAGCACACTGACTGATTAAAACAATAAGAAGAAGATATACATCTCTGCACGGTGCTTCCTATCCAGAGCCCAACCCAGCCATGGAGACATTAAGGATCAACACAGGAGTAATGTTAAATAAATTGGATAGACTCTTAGATACTGTATTAGTATATTAGTCAGGGTTCTCATATATATATGGAGGAGGGGTAGAGAGAGATTTATAGGCTGTGGTCCAGCTAATCCAACAATAGCTGTCTACGAATGGAAGATCCAATAATATAGTGACTGTACAGTTCACAAGGTTGTGTATCTCTGCTGGTCTTCAGCATATGCCAGAACCTAGAAGAATTAGGCTCTAATACCAGGGAAGTAATGGACTTGCTAGTGAGACAAGAGTATGAATGCAAAGAGCAAAAGTTTTCTCCTTCCATGTCCTTATGTAGGATTCAGCAAGAGCAAAAGCTTTCTTTTTCCATTTCCCTATGTTGACTCCCAGCAGAAGGCATGACCCAGGTTAAAGGTGTGTCTTTTCACCTCAAAGATCTGGATTAGAAGTGGAGCTTCCCCCTTCAAATTAAGCAAATATCCCTCACAAGTGTGCCCCTCAATATTTTGGGCTTTAGTTAACTCCAAATGTAGTCAAGTTGCCAACCAAGAACAGCCATCCCAAATTAGTTCCCTTCTGCTTATTGATGAAGTGGTCTCCTGAGATGGTAAAACACACATGGTAGATGCATATAAATATATCTTACTTTTTTTCTTGTGCTGACAAATTCATGGCAATCTATCTAGCTGTTATCATGAAATGGGCAACAAAATACTAGGAGTTTGTTTTCAGAGCTTCTGATCTGAGATGCTGATTCTCAGTTGTGTAGTATAAAGAACTTGCCAAATTAAATAAACAAAAATATGTTCTGTTTTCTAAATTTTAATCTGATTTTGAGAGAGGTATAAACTGAATGGCCAAAACGATGACTGGGGCTTCCTAAACGGTGTGGGAGGTCCTTCTGTCTATGTGTTGTTTTTAATGAATAAAGATACTGCCTTGGCCTGTTGATAGGGCAGAACTTAGGTAGGTGGAGAAAACTGGACTGAATGCTGGGAGGAAGAAGGCAGAGTTGAAGAGACGCCATGGAGCTGCCAGAGTCAAACATGTTGAAACTCTGCTGGTAAGCCACTGCCACGTGGCAATACACAGATTAATAGAAATGGGTTAAATTAATATAAGAGTTAGCCAATAAGAAGCTAGAGCTAATGGGCCAAGCAGTGATTTAATTAATACAGTTTCTGTGTGATTATTTCAGGGCTGAGCAGCTGGGAACAACCAAGCGGCTTCTCTCCTTGGCACCTAAGGGCTTTTGCTTTATGAGAATCCTTAAACTTTTCTGAGAGCTGGGGATATGGCTCAGTGTATATTAATACTTGTCACACAAATCTAATGGCCTGTGTTTAGTTACTAAGAACATATTTAAAATATTATCAGGCATCTATAATCTTACTCTATCTATGCTCTGGAAAATGAGAAGTGAAAGCCAGAGAATCTCCAGAATATCAGGGGTCAGCTAGCCTAGCTTACACAGCACTGAAGAAATCTTGTCTCAGACAAGGTAGAAAGGTGAAGACCAGCACCCAAAGGCTGTCTTTGGACATGTTCTCTGTGGTACCCCCCACCCTCTGACACACACACACACACACACACACACTCCTCCACACAAATATCCTGAGACCTTTCCAGAATTAGAAGAACTCTATTGGGTACCCTTCAGGTTTGGGGTCAGAAGTGGGCTTCTGACAGCTGCCCTTAGGGGTATCATTTGTAGGCAGGCCATGGCTCTCCAGCTGTGGCTTCCTGGGCAAAGAGGTGGGGTGCCCAGTGTGTTCTCCTTTCAGCATTGAGGTTCTCACCTTATCTTTATTTGTGAGAGAGATATGCACACAGTTTATATTAAACTGTACACATGAAGGGCCATCTAGTGCTTACAAGTAGGTGTTAAGGATTATGGTAGATGAAGAATTCATGAATAAAACATGACATCACATTATTTCATGAAAAAATATGAGACAACATTGAACAAACAATGAAGAAGGAAGAAACTTTAAACTCTTTGCCTCCTGCATTCATGAATATGCAGTTTTTCCTAATAACATCACCTGAGTGGGACTACATAATGCTTCTGTCTCAAAGGGCTAATTCTAAGAAGAAGTACACATACTTTTGTCTCTCAGAGTCCTTGGAGTTATACCATTGTGACATAAACAGATGAGTATATGATACACCAGAACAGTTCCTTCTGACAGTCCCATATCCAGAAGCTTCTGCTTCTCCTTCAGGCAAATGGGTCCTTACTCAAAGACTGCAGGACCAGAAATGGTCCTGGAAGTAAATGCCACCATCCCATCAACTACTGACTTGTTACTTCTACTCAAATCCCATTGTACCACAACAATTCTATGATCCAATGAAGTTGTAATTGCTTGTATCTTACTTTCCTTATTGTATGAAAAGAAGGGGAACCCTTTCCAGTAATACAGGGATTTGGTATGTAGGGGGCTATTATGCCATGTGAAAATATCCTGATGACATTTAAAATGTAAATCATATCTGAGAACTACAGAATATCATTTCCAGATCCACGATACCCAGAAATTTGTCATCTAGGTACCTTTCTTGGGAAGTTCCTAGAAGAAGTACTTTACCAATTAGAGTAATCCCAGGGAACGGGCCAACAAGGAAAATGTAGCAGTGCCAGCAGATATAAGTAAAGACCTCAAAGTGGCAGCTGGTTGCTTGTCAGTCATGTGACTAGTCCAATCACAGAAGGAAAGGATCTCAGAGGGCTTAACCCGGGGCACACAAAGAAGATAACATTGTGTATGCATGCCAGTCCGTACAGCTGCTGTGAAACCCTTTCTATGTGGTGTTCTTACTCATGACGATCTGATCAGGTACCCACCCATGACATCAGAGGGAGCATAGCTTATCTAAATCCAGGGCATTGGTCAGGTTGTATGACAGCTGGGATTCATTGGGAGTTAAAGGCCATCCTGAGTCACAGGTCACAGAACAAGACCCTATTTCAAATATTCAAAGAACATTAAAAACTGAGAAAGAAAGGGAAGGAAACAGTGTCTGGAACTTGGGATATTTGTCAACTACCTTTAAACTCGCTCTTTACTTGGAAGTCACTGAGCAGCACGTGAGCAACACCTGCTCCTGTCTGTAAATAGGAGTCGGCATCAATCCGCACCGGGCTTCTTCTAAAGGTCACTAATTAGCTTTACAAATTATCTCCCTCCTAACAAGCAGCAGAGCAAATGCATAGCCTCAGTATCTTCTGCAAGTTTTCTTCATGCGTACAGTTGGGTTTCATGCATGTAACTCAAGTAAAACATACACAAAAGCTGTATTTTAACCTTGGGCTGGTTAGATTTCATCAGCTTGACACACACCGGGGTCACTCTGGAAGAGGAAACCTCGACTGACAAATTACCTCCCTCAGATTGGTCTGTGAGCATGTCCATAGGACATCTTCTTGAGGAAGGTTTTATGTGGGAGGGCCCAGCCCACTTCCAGCTGTGTCAGCTGGGCGCTGAGAAATAAGAAAACAAACAGAGTGAGCCGTGAGAAGCAAGCCAATGGGGAGAATTTCACTTCAAGTGCTTTCTGGGAGGTCCTACTTTTGGTTAAAGAGAAACTGTAAGTGGAGGTTTCTCTTTATCTGCCAGTTTCTGAATAAACACTCAGAGGCTTAATATTAGTTATAATTGCTTGGCCAATGACTCAGGCATATGATTGACTAGCTCTCACAATTAAATTAACCAATTTTCACTAATCTTTATGTCATCATGTGGCCATGGCTTACTGGTAATGTTCTGATATCTTACCCCTTTGATGGCTACATGGCATCTCCTTGATTCTGCCTTCTTTCTCTCCATATCTCTGTTTTGATTTCCAACCCTGCCATAGGCCAAAACAGCTTTATTAACAAACCAACAAAAGAAACACGTATTCACAGCATACAGAAGGACATCCCACATCAAGAATCCAAACTAGAACAATCCTCAACTAGTTTTTGCTAATTATCTACACCCTGTGATATCTTCTGCGCCCTCAAAATTGCTTGGTCCATAGTCTTCCACTCTTTCTTCTCCTGTTTTTCTTATTCTACCTTTTATTATTCTTGACAAGACCTCTCCAATGTATTAGTTTCTTTAAAAAAATATTACATTTAACATTATTGTGCATTGGGAGTGCATATGCCAAGGCATGAATGCGAGATCATAGGACATTATTGTGGGATTGATTCTCTCCTTATATCTTTATGTGAGTCCCAGGGATCAAACAAAAGTTGTCAGGATTCTGTGGCAAGTACCTTTACCTTCTGAGCCTTTTAACCAACCCCTTTCTTACAGCCCACTGACACAGAGTAACACTATTCAGTCTTGTGAGTGTCAAGTGGTGAATATGTGTAGTGTGTGTGTGTGTGTGTATAAAAATTATCCAGGCAGTGGTGGCAAACACCTTTAATCCCAGTACTCGGGGAGGGAGAAGCAGGCAGATCGTCATGAGTTCAAGGCCATCCTGGTCTACAGAGCAAGTTCCAGGATAGGTTCCAAAGCTACAGAGAAACCCTGTCTCACGAAAACAAATAAACAAAAAAATTAGTAAGAAAGAATTTATGCCAACATTTGAAAAGTAGTCCACAATCTGGAAAGACTCGGCCTTCGTAGGGAAGGAGGAGATGCCAAGAGAAAGAAAGACTGATGTGTGGAGTTCCTGCCCAGGCTCCCATCACACACTGTGAAAAAGAGGGGTGGCAACCTAAAGAAGACACTTGGCCTTCCTCGGGTGACATCTGAATTTGATTAAAGGTAGCAAAAGGGGCTTCCTACAGGATGCTCCTCTTGCAGTTGGAGCAGTGTGGTATGGGACCACCTCACTGCAGAGGGGTCTGGTGGCTTTCTGGGACCCTCTATGAAAGGTATTTATTAGGGCTTAATATAGATAGAACTCAAGAAATAAATGTGGCATAGTATTAATATTGTTAACAGTAATTCTAAACTTAAACAAGGAAAATTTGCTCATAAATTAATCTTAGCGGCCACAAAAATAAAATAAATTACATGATGACAGACATCGTAAGTCTGTCTCACTACATGAAACTCAAATGACTTCATGGCTGGCTTGCTGTCTCTTCAACTTGAGTTTGCCTGTGTCTACAGAAACCTGCGTGGAATGTGGATGTACAGATTTCATTTGTGTCATGCAAGAGGAGAGGAAATAAGAATGTGACCCAGGTCTGTCTCATTGCCATGGCACAAACGTCCACTTGCTTTCTGGAGAGTTAATCAGTCACCTATAGTCTCTAACATACTGGAAACCACTTATGGTAGATTTACATCTTCCTTCTATGGCTCCTTCTCGGGATGCAAAAGAGAAACTTGAACCAGGTATGTTGAAAAGCAAATGAGGACAGCAAGCTAAACACACTCATGTCTTCAATAAAAGGCTTACTTAGTAAGCAACCCATGGATCCAGCCCAGGATGGAAGATCTCTGTAAATAACGAGTGGATGAAAACACAGACTATGTAGGTTACAGAGTAAAGTGTGAACCACACAGTCATGTGGATGAGACAGGAATTGTATGAGGCTTCTAAAATAATGCTCTAGTCCTTTAAATCTCTTCCAAGTACAATATACAACATGCTGTGGTGTTCAGAGAAGGAAATGAAACACTGCACTATGTTGTAGCTCAACAGAGATAATGCTACTTGTCAAACAAAAGAAACAGTGTTTTGCTATGCTGTCTTCCTAGCATCTACCACATGCAAAAAGGAGCCAGAATACAGAGCGCAGGTCTTGCAAGGTGAAAGAAGATAAACAGAAGATATCCTGGGATAGTTAAGATAAACACTTCTGTGGTGAAGATACAGAAATAGTAGCTGTTGTTAAACAAAGGCCATGAATCTACAGAGCAATGCAAGACAGTGAAGACCTTTTATCCACTCCTTCAACAACCTTCCAGAAAGTCTATCAATCTAGCTTACACAGAACAGACTAATATGCTACATGTTGATCAGGCTACACACCTTGTTGTAAGTGACTCCATGCTATCGAAAGCGTGGCTTTCAGGCTGTGTCTTGCCCTGAGTAACTTCATTTTACAAGCACCATTTGCCTTCATATTGAGAGTAATGCAGAAGTAGGGTAAATCTGAATCTCGTTGTGAACATCGATACTAACACTTGTCCAGAACCAGCCATGAGGCACAGACTGAGAACTCACCCTTTAAAGTAAAAAGTTCATTATGACAAATTTATCAAATTCCATTGGAAACACATGGGCACATGAGTATTAAAACACATCAAAAATAGGGGGGTAGCGAGAACTTATTGAACACATTAAACCAACAAACATCCTCACTTACATTCCAGAAAATGACACACAGCGTGACTCCACCGGCATATCATCATGAAGAAATAGAGAAAGACTGAGAAGAGGAAAGGAAGCAGGAAAGGCAAGAAGTCCTTGGGATCTAGTTTGCCTTTCCTACTGATTGGAAGTCAAAAATACTTCACAGCAAACAAGCCCGAAACTGCCAACCACGATGTGTGTTTTCCTAAAGACATCTCAAAGATGCTAAAAACAACAAATCAGCTGTGCTTGCTCATATCCAGTAATTTTATCTTGATTTTTACATATTAGCACTCCTGCCTTCTCCACAAACCTAAACACCACCTCATAAATCCACCTTGTAGTTTCATTTACAAAAGGAAATGCTTTTAGTTTGGAGAAATAAGTAAAGCAAACTTTTAAGAAAATGATCTATATTTAAATTTTAAATTTTACTTAAATTTTAAACCTTGCTCAGTCTCTGAATCTTGTTCTATACTACATCATTTAAGCAATGTAACTTAGGGGGCTACAAAATCACAAATGTAGCTATTGTAAAGACACCTCTCTATTAAGAGGCCAATATCCATTTCTTGGGATTGTATCCTGTCCTTTTCCTAAGTACTTGAACTCACTAAGGTTGCTTCACTCTTGCCTGTTCTGAAACTTTCTCTGACACCATCAAGGATCCTGCCCTGCCTGAGTGTGGATCTCTAAGAGACGAACAAACCCCATGTCCCGCTGCTGTGAACAACTTCTGCCTGTATCTCCTCACTGTTGCTAACCTTTTCTTTAAGGACTTTTCCAGCATCCGCAAAATGAGGAGCAAAACCTCAGAAGAAACCAGCCTTGCAGCCCCTTAGTGGAGGAGTTCCGGAATCCGGAGCTGTGAAGAGTAAATGTCTGTTGCTTCATCCACTGAGCGTGTGGTTCCTATGCATCACAGTAGCCACACTGGTGCAGAAGGGATCCAGGCCATCAGAGACAACTCTTGGACAGGCCAGAGACTGACTGTAAAAAGGGCCATGCACATAAACTTAATGACACCATGAGCTGATATACGCACCACTGAGAATCGTATTACCCATAGGCCAAACTCTGCCAATTTGGTTTCTATAGGCACATGGATTTCTGAATATCATTTTTTTTTGTCAGAAAAACTGCCCCATGATGCAGTGAATTGCAAACGCAAATCTGCATGTTAAAAACTTAGGAACAATCATCTGCTGATTTTGCCCACAATTTAGCAGCTTAGATACCTGCACCATTTATTCTTGGGTTTTGTCTCTTTTGTGCCCCATTGAAATCGCAGTTACGTCTTAGTGAACATGATGCAAGAGGACGTTCTGGGACCATTAATCTGCTAAGAATGAGTCCTGATTGCTTGGAGTGAGGAGGAAATTTTGTTGCAACTTAACAAATGTCTCTGAAATTATATTTCAGTTGTATAGCATTTCTCAAAAATAAGTGAGATGACAAACTAATCACTGACAAAGTCCAGGAAACTGTCATGGCATCTCCAGCCACCCCTTAAGTGTTGGAGAAAATCACAAGTGGTTGGTGAGAGGCTGCCAAAACCCTACAAACCAAAAGTTAGCTCCATTTTAAAGTGTAATCCTAAATCAGAATGACTCAACATTTTGTCTCTACAAATAGAGACCCACACCTTTCCAGTCCCAACTGTAAGGCACAGGCTGATAAATAACTTGTTCATGCAAATTAAATATATCGATGAGCCCACTGAGATGTGTGAGCACTTCCATAAAAGGAAAGGCCACAGAACAACTCTGTCCCTCATGTTGCCCTAGAACAAAACGGCCTCTCATTTGGAAAACTCTGTCTATGACACAGGAAGCAAATCTCCAAGCACCAGAACCGTGGGCTTACAACCTCCAAAACTGGGGGAAACACGTGCTGGTGGCAATATGTGATAATAACCCAAGCTGATTTCACACTGAGTACAGAGAAATCAGTAGACTTTGAGCTAGAGGTAGAAATCAGGTAGATGGAGACCTATACCAGCATGACTGGGAACAGACAGTCACACATACACACAAGCTTTTACGAACCGCAGAGGTTTTCTGGGGTGTTTGGGATCTTAAATGCCCACCTAAGTCTGTCAGTGGGATATTGAAGTTTTGGTATTAAGCCTATATAATGGCCAAGAGTAGAGACTTTCAGGAAGTAGAGTCTGTTAGAAGGAAGTTTTATTACCAGGAGCAAGACTTTTCCTTTTTATCTTTCTGGTTTCTGTTGTCATGATGTGAGCAGTATGATTCCACCGTATGTTCCCACCATGATGTACTGATTGCCTCAACAAAAACCTAAAGCAATGGACCTAGCCAATCATGAATTAAAACCTTTGTAACCATGAGCTAATATTAACCTTTCTTCCTCATAAGTTTGATTTTCAAATCATTTTTTCTTTTTGCCAGTGAGAGCTAACACATAAACCAGGTAGTCAAGCAGAGCCCTGCCTTGACCAGTTTCCTATTGCTGCCAAAATAAATCATACTAAACCTCATGGCTATTAAAACCTAGGCAGGTAAATCTGGCTCCTGGAGGTGAGTAGGAAAATTTCTTCCTCCTAAACTTCTAGGGCCCCACATACTGGGCTGTGGCCCCTGCCTCCTGAAACTGGCAGTAAGGACAGTACTTCTCATATATTCCCCGGGCAATGATATCAATCCCCACAACCCCGCCGAAGAATGCCCCTGAAAACTTTGGTCACCAGGAAGCTTAGAAGGCTTCATTCTGTGAAGTCAGTTGACCACCAGCATCCAGCCTTTCTGACTACTGTATGGAACCTGAGTTCCTACAGACAGGGTTGACAGAGCTACAGGGACAACTGGAGCAGGAAACCAACCAATCACGATCACCCCGACTCTGAACCAGAGTCAGAAAAAGAAACATACCTGCTATTTGAGACCTGGGCCTGGGAGATGAACATCTGTATCCCTGAATCCAGGACTAAAGACACGTGCCCTGTCTCTGAAACTAGTATTGAAGAAGCACACTTTGTCCCTAGAATCAGAGTCAGTGAAAGAAATATGCCCTGGTGGTAAGATTAGAGTCAAAATGCTAAAAAGGATCAGTGAAAGAAACACAGTTCAACCAGAAATCAGAGCCTTCTCTGCCCCTGACCAGCTAAACTGGCCAATCCCTGAGCAGGGAAAAACTAACCAATCTCCCTTCTCACTGGGAAAACTCCACCCCTAAGAAGCCCTATATAAGCCTTTCCACCCCTTCAGTTAAGAGCTGCCATTAATCCCTCCCTGGTAGAGGCAGCCGCTCTCCTGGATTCCTCCTTCCCAAACAAATCCTTTTCTCAAAAAAGACTTGGGTGATGACCTTTATTTACCAGCATTGACCAGAAGAACCTGGCTGGGCCTTCCCTTAGGGAACTGAGCTGAAAAACCTTGCTAAGATGCTCCCTAGGAAATCTCAGCAAGGCCGAGCAGAATAGAAGAACCTTGCTAGGATGCTCCTTAAAGGGGGCTGAGCAAGGCCAGGCAGGAAAAAGTAACAACTTTTCTCTGGAGCCAAAGACATTGCTACATTTCTGCAGAGGCTTCCCTTTAGCAGAGTGTTAGCAAAAGAAGAAACATCTTGGGACTGAGAAGCAGATAGTTCTGCTAGGATGTTCCCTTAAGGGAACAGAACTCAACTGTAGCAGCTCTCCAGGAGAAGAGCAGGATTGCTATATACTGCGGGGAGACCATCCCCCACCACACCCAACTTAGGTAGCTTGGCTTCCCGATCATCAGGACACCTTTTCTCCAGGACTGAGCTGTCCCATTGCGGCTCTAGCCTCCTGAGCTGTCCTATTGCAGCTCTTGGTAGCCTGGCTTCCCGACAGTCAGGACACCTTTCCTCTAGGGCTGAGCTATCCTATTGTGGCTCCATCCTCCAAAGCTGAGATGTCCTATTGTGGCTCCAGCTTCTACAGCTGTCTTATTGCAGCTCTACCCTTTGGGGCTGAGCTGTCCTATTGCAGTTCTAGCCTCTAGAACTGCCCTACTGTGGATCTACCCCTCCAGAGGTGTGTTATTGTGGCTCTCTACCCCTCCAGAGCTATCCTATTGCAGTTCTACCCCTCCAAGGCTGTCCTATTGTGTCTCTACCCTCCAGAGCTGTCCTATTGCAGATCTAAGTATATCCTTGCTTCCCGGTAAGTCAGGATATTCCTACACACTACTGTAACACATTCCCCCACAGAAGACATTTTCTGTTACAGTACTGTCTTCTACTTTCTCTTCTCCACCCTCTGGAGCCAGGCAACCATACTCTGCACTAAACCCTCCCTACTCTGATTGAGGAAACATCTTTGTCACTCAGTGAAGTTTGAATTCAGCAAAAACTAGCCCAAAGTCTAACTCCAACTGGCCTCTATGACCGTGACTCTACTTCTCTCTATCCAACCCACCCTTGCTTCTTTGTCTGACTTCAGTGGATACGCAAATCACTTTGACTAAGTTTTTAGGGGACAGGCAGAGTCACCAACTAGAGAAACATTGCTTTGACTCAAGCAATAGATAGTTCAGTGACTTCAAATTACACACAGCGAAAATAAACTAAGAAACGCCACATGGCTTTGCCTGTACCCACTGTTTCCTTCATTTCCCCAAAGCCTTCACTTACATGGCATTGCCCGTGGTGGAGAAGAAAGCACTCAGCAATCCAGGGCAGGAGGCTGGGGCTGGCAAGTGCATCACCCTGGAGCCACCAGATGCCTGGGTTTAAATACAGACAGTGACAGAGCTGGTCACCATATACTAGCACCCCCCCATGTCCTGACTTGAAATGTACTAAATACCCAATAGCAAGTTGGTCCATCCTAACCTTCAACCAGAGATTCAGGCATATATTTTTTTCTATTTTGGGTTAAAGAAAAAAAGAGAAAAAATCCAAATACAGAGGATTATGTTCAACACACCTGGTGCAATGACTGCCCTTGGCTTCCCAAATATGTTCTGTGAATTCTGCTGGTATATGACCAGTTGATGTTAAGGAATGGGACAGGAAGAGGCGTTCCTCCATGTGTCAGTACTGACTCCATTCTCCCAAGAAAAGCAGTGACTCTGTGGCTCCTTCTATTTCTCATTTTCCTTCTCAGGAAGAGCTTCTCTGTTAACAGGAGGCAGTTTTACAGCGGTGTGCCTGGTTAGGGGTAGTTCTAGAAACAACAGTAGAGCCTCTCCGTGGGCTGATTCCTGAACGGACTGTCATATCTGATTTGTTTGCTCAGTCATACCCGTACTCTCAGAGGTACTGAGTGTGTGGAAATAAGTGATTGAGATTGGTGAACCCACATGAAAGGTTCACACTTATTGAGCAAGACAGGGATAAATAAAGTACACTAAGGCCGTGGGCTATGTCCCGCGTGGTGCTTATGTGAATTCCTCCGTGAGCACTGATACAGGAGCACAGTAAAATACTGTAAATATAAGAGGACAGCATGCTATCAGATTGGTTAGATTTTTGCTTCTATAAACCTTGTATCTGCAATTAACAATTTTTCTCACCATTACTTTTTAAGTGACTAGTTTCCTAAAGTCAATCTATGACAGAAGAGTTAAAATAATGCTGTGTTTATGTATCCCATAGTCCTCAATAAACATATTTAATGTTGCAAACTAAAAACCTTCACTTCAATAATTAAACATATGAAAGTTTACTTAATTGTAGAAATGTATGGTATAGGCTGCTTGGTGGCCTGTTGGAAGGCAGGTGCTGCCACCTAGTGCCTAGTTACGGTATGTGACAGCCCTGCAAGCAAGGCCAGAAGGTTCTCTAGCAAGACTCTTACTGGGAACAGCAATCAAATCCTCTGGTTCCCTTGCAGGAATAACATCAATTATTATCTTAAACACACTACTATAAATACAGAGACAGAATCATAGTTTGAACTTCTGAATACTGAGCATGGGTTTCTGTGTGTGTGTGTGTGTGTGTGTGTGTGTGTGTGTGTGTGTCTGTGTGTGACTCTAAGCAACATTGAAAAGCTACAACTAAGAGTGGATGAGGAGTGAGACAAAACGCAGGGGTGATGCTGCTACTGGAAGATGCCCACTAAGACACACAACATACAGTCTGAGGAAATGGGACAGGAGGAGCACAGGAGAGGCCGAGAGGCCTGGGCCTCCCGCTTTGGGCTCGTGGCTTCTCCTAAGGTGAAAGGTGCTCTGTTCTTTGTGTTCCTCTTGTATAGAAGTGATAGAACACAGGTCATTTTGTTGTAGCAAAGTGTGTAACAAACAGAAGGGAAATGACGTTTTGAATCTTTAAGCAAAAACAACAACAAAACAAAAAAAGAGGCAGGAGGCAGCAGAGGATGAGGCCTAAAGCCAGGGATAGATGCCTATGGAGAGTTGGTGATCAGCCTGCTTGAGATGCAGGTGATCATCGGGCCTCCTAAGAGCAACATGGTGACAATATCAGAGAGATGGTTGTTCCACGAGCTCTTGCCTGACAGTCTTGGCCTGTGTTCACTGAAATTACAATCTTTTATTTCTCCTTTGAAAAGTTTGATCAAAAGAGCAAGGTTATCAGATACTTCATTGATAAAATTCTGAAGCTGAAACTAAAGAGGAAAATGAGATTGTAGGTCAGGGCAAAACACTGTGCATCAGCACGAAGAATTGAACTAGGATCTGCCCCCAAGTCAGGTTCCCAGATGGTGGCTGCTGTCTGGCCTGGCCCTGGGCCCTTCCTCAGTGGAGATAAAGTGTCATACTTCAGCATAAGTCAAAAGCATTTCCATGGGTCTGATTGTCATCCACGTGAGGCAGTAGAGGCAGTGGATGCCTAGCCCTCGGGAATCTGATGAGCATAACTCCCTGAGATGAAGTCTCTAGACAGCACTGCAAGGCCCCACTTGAAGGATAGGACTGAGAGTCCTATGCCAGTGGGTAAGAGACAAACTCTAGAGACTGTAGTGGTGATTTGTGCTACCTTCCTTGATTCTCATAACTGAGCACACTGGGTAGTAAATCATTGGAAGGGACACAGAAGTGTCCTTAGTCTTATGGACCCTTCCTACTGTTCTCTCACCTATGTCTGACTTTCCACGAGTCCTAGAGATACCACTTGGCACACAAGTTAGTAAGGCTCAGAGATAAGAGCTTGCAGGGCAAGGCCATCAGTAGTTCTGGCCTGAAATGGCCTCAGAGGAGGATGGAGGAGGATGCTCACTCAAGACCACTGCTGTTTCCAAGGAAACTGGTAACAACAGTCACAACATGGGATTTACATGGAAACTATGTAAAGCAGATTTAGCCAGTGAGGCACTGGCAAGGACGAGCTGGATGGAGTAGCTTCGGAGGCAACCTGGTCCACAGTATATTGGCTAAGTAGCAAGCAGGGCATGAGAAGCTTTTATGCATGGCTCAGAGTGTGACCCCTGAGCAGGAGTGTAGCCGTAGGTCTCCTGTGAAGCAACTTCTGACCAGGGCATGGGTAACTGCCACGGACCGGCTCAGGGGAGCCACTCAGACCGTTGGAGAAGCAGGATCCTGGTAACAGGAAGGCACAAGTTCAGCAAATGACAGACAGACACAACACACAAGAGAGTGGTTGGAATCTGCTGCGATTTTACTGAATTCATGTTTTCATTATATAGTAAACAAAGAACAAATCAGAAGGTCATGCATCATTAGTTGGCACAGGATGAAAGCTTCTTTTAGTCACATCAGCGATATTTAAGAAAAGTACATTATCAGGAACAGGTGTTAGACATAAAGCATCCTTAGAAGAGGAAGTCTTGTCCTTGGGAATGTAAACCTTAGACAAGTGGTTTCATCTTATGAATAGAAACTTTCTGTCTCATTATCGCTATCATGGCCCTTCCTCTTCCTAACCCTTTATTTCATCTAGTGACCAAATATACCTAATCAGTTCTCTGCACCTGTTGAAATATACTTTTTAGTACCTTCTTATGCTGCAGACACTATGGGGGTTGGGATCTAGCAAGCCTATCCATAAAGTTCAAAGTATGATATAACAGTCCTTGTCCATCAACATTAACCCATCTATTTCCTTGCTCATCATACACCCTGTGTATGACAAAGGTTCTGCTGTAGTCTTATACATTCCCATACTGTGCTTCCTTATCCCAGAGCTGTTTCTGAAGAGAATGATCCTTGTCTTGTATATATAAAGACTATCATTATTATGAAAGAAATTGTGCAAAGCTCATATCCTGCATAGCCAGCTACTCGAGAAACCCGTCTATGCCTCAGCGGTGGCTAATACCAGGTTGTCTGCCATTGACCTCCAGGAAGCCTAGTCCCATGGGACACGTAGCTCCCGTCCGGCATAATGACACATGTCATGTCACACAGACGACACTGGAGTTGGTGTGGCAGGTAACCATACCATGGAGGACCATGAAGACCTGAGTGTTTCCAGAACAATGCAGACACAAGCCTGGAGATGCAGGCATACTGCGTGATCTCAATGGATGAGACACTTCTGACTTTGGGGTGAGAAGGCTCCTATCTCTTCTGGTGTCTCCTTAATGTCCCCCTTTCTATCCTGCATCAATAGAAACTTCTACCCACCTTGTGGGACTGAGGTAATGATTAACCCCTTCAGTCCTTGACAAAAACTGCTTCATTAGGAATCTCTTGCCATTCTGCTGTACTTACTCCTTTATTTAAACCTAAAGCTCATGGCGTTGTCCTGAAGACAGATTTAGGGCAGCTGATCTCCTTTATCTATTCTGCTTCCCAATACGGTGAAAACGATTAAATCCTTTTGGCATTACTTATCTTTTTATTTAGCATATCAAGATAGTGGCTGAAGCTATTCTATCAGGACTCCCCAAGTGACAGGTTTGCCCTAAAATTCCTCTAGCAATATATTCAGGAGGCAATGGAAATTTTCAGCCAAGAAATTTGAAACTGTGTGACAGATACACATTTCCTAGGAAAGTATTAGTTACCAAAGTTAATGAAGAAGCAATAGCTTGGATATATTAAGAGGAAACATCTTAAAAGTCCTGAATAGTGTTCATCTAAAACACAAAGACTGGAGGAAGAAGTGTTTAGTGGCGCCTTCTCCCTTGTTAATCTACAAGAGAATTCATCCATTCCATTCAATTATTTGGTGACGGTGTACAGGTTACTGTGTACTGTGGACCAAAGGTACTGGTGACTGTGATAGGTGCAAATAAAAGTGCTTTGTGCCACGCTTTTATTCTTTTAGGCCACCAACCAGCTCCCAAATCATGACAAGAAGACTCATCATTAGTTGTGAATGCTCAGCCTAGCTCAGGCTTGTTTCGGGCTAACTCTTTTAACTTAAATTAACCTGTTTTTCTTTATCTAACTTCTGCCTTGAGGCTTATTACATTTCCTTCTTCTGTATATCCTACTGCTTCTGCCTAGCTTCTTGTCCTGGGTCTTTCTCTCCTCTCCTTCTTCCCTTCTCTTTCGAGCCTAGATTTCTCCTCCTATTTATTCTCTCTGCCCTGTCAGAGCTGCCTAGCCTTCCTCTGCTTAGCTATTGGCTGTTCAGCTCTTGATTGGACCAGTCAGATGCCTGAGGCAGGCAAAGTGAAACAGACGCCACATATCTTTACATAATTAAACATGCAGCCTTACATTGTTAGACATTTGTAGCACAAACAAAAGAAACACACCGTTACACAGTTAAAGTCATATTCTGCAGCATAAATAGATGTAGCACATCTTTTCCTGGTTAAACAAATATTCCACAACAGTGTATAATTTCATAAACAATAAAACAAGCGCATGGCAAATAGTAAGTAAATACATAATATGGGTAAAAATACTGGTGACATTAAACCATGTTGTGGGTGGAGGGTGTCGTCAGGAAGGTATGAGGAAGTGCTAGCCAGGCTACTTACAGTTCTTACAGATGGAGGTATATTTAGATGAGATTGTGGGAGGTTAGACTGGGAAACTCCGAAAGGAAGAAGGCCTCTGCAAGCTCCACATGTCTTGGAGTGCTGCCAGGACTGAGCACTCAGCAGAGTGCACCAGGGCCCTCAGGAGCTGGACCGATTCATCAGCCTGGACCACTGACCTCCAGGAACAAGGGATCCTTCTTTACCTCCGGATTTCCACCAGAGTTGCTAATACCTTGTTAGAGCAGTCTAGGGAACCAAGACAGCAAATAAAGAGGCTGAAAAAGTAAGAGTGAGCAGCCAGGAAAGTCAGTGAAGGTCTGGATGACTGCAAGGACACCATGACACCCGGGACACGGGGCTAGGGAACAAATGATGGTGCTGAGAAAAACAGACAGATTGTGGAAAAGCTAGCAGCATTCGTCGTGGTTGGAGATTCTGCAGGACCAGACCGCAGAAGGGAAAGTGGGACTCCAGAGCAGTGGACACCTGTGAAATGTTCAAGCAAAGAGCACTTAAAAGAAAATATTGTCTGTGTGAAACATCTCTAGCTGTGGTCTAAAGAACTGTCCATGGGATGGACGCCTGTGGCAGGAGTACAGAACAGGGCTAGAACAGAGATGCCATTAGACAAGGCCATGGTACTTCAGACATCTAAAGATGAAGGAAAGACTCACTGCTGCGTGTGGAGGAGTCTGGGCTGGGTCCTCCAGGAAGCGAGAGGGGAAAGCAATGCAGATTGCTTAACTATGTACTCAGGGTACGATTCCAGAGCCTAGGAATTCAGTCACATGTTAACACTGTTGCTTTTATTTCCTTTGCTGCAAATTGATCTCAGGGCTGGGAGCCATCATGATGGTGAAGAAACTGCATTTACTCTCTATTTCATATCTTTACTGACATCAGTCCAAAGCACATCAGGAATAGCCAGTTCCCAGACCCCCGAGAAAACTCCAACTCACTCACACACCAACTCTAAGCAAATGACAGGAAAGCTGAATGGGGAGGGCCCTGGGCGCTTATCCTGGAAAACTGGGACCATCCTGTGCTCCTTGAAACAGAACTTTAGGTCACACTCAGATGACCTTGAGACTTCTTTTTCTCCTTTCTTTCTTTCATGATCTTTGGTGAAGACAGTGGGGCACATGGACCTGAGAAATATAGAAGCCCAAGTCTGAACAGGACAGATGAGGCAACCATGAGAGCCTGGGTATGCATCTGGGAAAGAGGAGGAAGACTTTCGGGTGGGCAGCTGCTAAATGTATGAAGGATATTCAACAACCAAGTGAAGGAGATAGGCTAAGACCATCACTGTGTTCAGACTAGTGGAGGTGGGCTACAACATCATTGTTCATGTCACCCCCCTATGGGAAGAGCGAGCACAGACTGGATAACGAGATACATTCATTTATGCACTGTGCATATGTTATGGCATAAAGGTTTCACACTTTTGGGTCCTCATTGTTTACACAGGCAGTTAGGAGAACTTCACACATGAGCTAAGTGTGTTTGATCGTCTAAAAGCCATTAAACAATCCATTGCCCGTCCATGTTCAACGGCCTTCCCCTTCTCCAATAACAGGTGTAATAGGTAGACAGCTCAGTCTCCATGAGTGCTGACACTCCAAACCTGCCCAGTGTGAGCCTCCCCAGCCACACAAAGTCACTAGGTCACTAGGGCCATGTTTATCCCATAGATCTGAGGAACACCAATACCTTTGTCTCTTCTAGCTCAATGAGGTAGGATGTGAATGGGCATCTTCTGTGGAGAGAGAAGCAGTGGAGAAGCCAGGAAAGTCAATCACACAGCTTACCTCTTCACTGGAATGAGGCGATTAGCTGCTCTTCCTGGAATGACAGAGATAACAGTTTTACAACTTGGTGATCCTTTGATGTCTGATGAGATAGACTATGCCCATATCTCCCACAATTTTTGTATTTACTTATCCCAGACTCTTTCCTCCTAAATCCTGAGCATTTTGTTTTTAGGCCATAAAATCCATTCTTGTGAATGAGGTCACTTTATAAAAGCCTAAGTGACTTCTGTGTTATCTTAGAGCCAGGCCAGTCCTGGCACTCACAGGTGTTATGCTCACCTCCGTCAAGCTCCCTTGACCCTAGATCCTGGGCACTGTCTCTGAGTCAACAGTCCTCATTCTTGCAAAAAAAAAAAAATAATCTCAGGGTAAACAGGCCTTAAAGTGTTGTGCACTTGGGACTGAGCTAATTGTTATCTGATTTTTTTTCCCAAAATTGTGTTGTACTTAAATATGACTAAAGTAAAATGATCTAGGACAGAGTCCAGACATTCTGGCCCAGCGCTGGTTACAATAAGATCAGGCTGAGCCGAGTTACATTCTCACCTCCCTCTGAGCATTTTTTCCCTTCCTGCTGTAAAGCTTGCGGGGAATCACCACGATCTTAGGTTAACGGACTGAATGCTGTGTCTGTCCTACATCTGTGGGCACTGTCTGTGTATTCACCGTGGTTTGTGGGGCAGATAGCATAGGCACCCAGGTCTACCGGGTAGGGCTGCTTCACAATGCCATATGGACACAATTCCATCTCTAGTTTGTGGGATGGGGAAGCCCGTGTGTAGAGACAGACGCCTTTATTCAGCATCCGTGCTGGGTCTGTGGCTCAGATCCTGTGTTCAGTCTAGGTGTGTGGGACCAGGTATCTGTGGGATGGGTCACGATGGTCACCTAGGTATTCAGGGAGGACAGCGTCCATCTAGGTATGTAGGATTCTGTGTGCATTCAGGTCTGTGGAGCTAGATGAATACTGTATCTTTGGGGTGGAAATAACCTGTTCACCCCTGGAGGATCCAAATGTCGTGCACAACCAAGGTCTCTGCAGAAGATGTCATATCTATCCCAGGTCTCTGAAGAAGATGCCATATCCATCCTTGGTCTGTGAGGCATGGGCACCATATTCCTAGCCTGCAAGGCAGAAGTCGTGTCTATCTCGGGTCTGTGACAGACACCACTGGCATCCCATTTCTATGAGGAAAAGCTATGTGTATTGTAGGACCCAGATGCTATGTCTATCCAGGGTTTGTGGGACCTGACACTATATTCATCCTGGGTCTTTAGGGTGCCCGTGCCATGTCATCTATTACGACTCTGTGGGTGTAAACCATCCAGCTCATTAGGGCTCTGTGGGGAGTACAGACACAGTACCCAGCCTGGGTATGCATCTGTCCCGGGTCGGTGGTGAGGATGCTGAGCTCATTCCGATTCTGTGGGACTGGCGACACGTCCACCCAGGTCTCTGAGGAGCACGTTATATTTATGTCGGGTTTGTGCGGGGGTCGCCGTGTACTTTCCAGGTGTGGAGTGCAGACGCCGCAGTTGATCCCAGGTCTGTGAGGAGGACGCTTGAGTCCAAAGAGCTCGCTAATTCATTCCCGGACTGCAGTGCGACCCTGCAGGGTGCTGTCCGATCCTGGCAAACTGGCCCCAGCCGCCGGCTGCTTCTGTGGAAACAGCAGCTTTCCGAGGAGTTTGGGAGAAACAGAACCAGGAAGACACTTTCCACACCGCTTACAGAAATTCACGAACCTAGCAATGGAAGTTGGACCTCTTTAAAAAAGAAAATCTCGCGAGAAGAACCAAATGCCTGGTTTGTACCCGTAGATCTCGCGAGAAGTCCAGGCGACTTTCCTGCTGCCGGAAGCCGCAAACTTCTCCAGGTTGTCGGTATCCCCGGCGTGATGCCCTCCCCATTCTCGGTCAGAACCTTCCCGGTCAGCATCCCCGCGGTGATCATGGTAACTTGCGGACTATGGAGACTGGGTGGCGCTGGCACGTGGTGGGGAGTCGCTAGTTCTTTTGTGGACTGCGCAGGCGCGGGCACGCAGTCTTCCTGAAGTCTCCCTGTGGCTCCGCTGGATGGGGCAGACCCTGGGTTCGCGAAGGCGGTGCCCTGGTCCCCAATACCAGTGTGCCTACTGTGGCTCCCCTGGATGGGGCAGACGCTGGGTCCCCAACACCAGTGTGCGTGCCCTAGCTCCGCTGGATGGGGCAGACCCTGGATACGCCCAGGCTGACCTCTGGACCCCCAACACCAGTGTGCCCACGCTGGTGGGATCTTGGCAGCGGCAGCGTGCATTGCTTTTCCTAACGGGCTCTGGTCTGACTCAGTGGTCATTCTGGTATGGCACGGAAGACTCATTAAGGGGCAGTGGACTCCAAACTTTTGGGCTCCACACTCCAGAGCTAGTCTTACTTTGTGGAGCAGTACCCTTGGACGTAGGCGGGCGTGGGGGAAGTACTGGGAAATCTGAACTAGGAACCTTGTATCGGGTGGGGACAGTCAGAAAGATTTGAAGCATGGGGTATGGATCCTGATCATCTGTGAAGATGATCCCTAAGGAACTGATGAAGCACCGTCTAGCGAACTGGGTGCACTGCAGAAGTGCTGGGGACACTCGGTCCTGCGGGCTATCATGTCCAGGCCCTGATAAGAGCTTCCTCTCGGCAGCTTCACACGCTCCAAGTGCATCTCCTTGACTAGGCCAACTTTCTTTACTCAGCTTGTTAGTTTAGATGACAGTAACCCTTTAGATTTCACCCAGCTCCCAGTGGGCGATGGTTTCCAGTCTGTGTGCTCAGACTTTAAAATCTTTGTATAAAATCCGTGGATGTGTTTGCAACCGAAGCATCGCTGTTTCTTTCCTCTCTTTCCTCCCACTTGTCTGGGAGGCTTAGCTGTGTCATCCCAAAACGCAGGGACAGGGACCGGCCATTCTCATTACCCACGGGAAAGCATTTTTGCAGATAGACCACCAACCCCACGTTTCTGACACTATATCCTTACAGGAGACAGACTGGACAGAGCCCTGGCTCCTAGGGCTTGTCGTCTTCCATGTGCTGTGCCTGCTCCTCACCTGCTTCTCATCAAAGAGGTATAAACTACAGATCGGACACTTCCTGTGCCTCGGTGAGTAGGAGACAGCTGAATCCCTGTGCTTTGCTGGGCTACTGTCCTGGGCTTGTTTGTATAATGTTTTCACAGGGCTTCCCCAGTCTTCCGTTCTCTACAGAAACCGTGAAGTAATCTTTGGCCATGGAACTTGAAGGGAGTTTTCCTTTCACTTCAGGCTGGCCAGGAAGCATATGGAACATCAGATGTACTAAGACGGTGGTTCTGTTACGCTGCCTCTTACACAGACAATTTCCTGCCTGAGTTCAGTCCTGGATGGCATGTCTTTCCTGCGGATATTTTCTTGCTGGGCTTAGTTCCACACTGCATGTCCTGGAAATCAGACGAAAAATTAAGAGACTATTTCAGATTCATTTTAAAGATAATGACTTTAGAAACTGTGGGAAGGGATTAGGTATCCAGAATGGAGAAAGATTACAGGGAAGCAGGCATGCCATAAAAATCGTGGTACTTGACCAAATGGGGTCAATTAGTATATTAGGCCCCTCAGTTAGATCAAAAGGATACTCAGTATAATGTCAGTAAGAAAATATCAGTTAATAGCTGGCTGGCCCAGGCATGATATCTGCCCCAATTGCAGATAAAGTGAGCAGAGCCCCAAAAATATAGGGTGGAAGATAGGTAGGAAGCTGGATCAGAGGTCAGAGAGCACAGTCTGCAGGAAGTAAGTGTTACAAGGCTGAATAACTACAGGTGTAAACACTTAACTTTTGTGGGCCATGGAAGGAGGAGATGTCGCCTGGTAAATGGGACATCTGATTTCAGACGACTTTAATCAGTTGACTGTGAGAGGTGGGACATAGGACTCAGTAGCTGTCTTAGAGAAACGAGTCTTTTCTCCATTCGGGGTTCTTCTGAGAAACGCTGGGCTTACCTTGGAGAGCAAAATAGGGCTCTAAGCGTAGTGTCCTTGAGGACCCCCACATTCTGTAGATAGCCATAGATGGATTATAATTGTACTGTTACCCACCTTAGTGGTCATCCTGATAAGAACTGAGCTGCGGTGTGCAGGGAAAATGCCAAGGGGCCTTGTGTGCCTGTCCGCAGGCAGTATAGAAGCTCACGGGCTCGAGCAGACAAGGGCAGGCAGGGATGAGGATGAGAACTGTGTGCAGGGTCTTGAGGGCAGTGCCTTTGAAGGTGGGACAGTTTTCTAAGTTTAAGAACAATAACACATTAGGGTTGCTTTTTTCATTCCTGAGCCCGAGCTTCCCACCTGAACTGTGGCGGTCTCGCCAGTGCAGGATGGCTTCACAGGAGTCTCATGGAGACCCTTGGCATCTTACACATGTGCCAATCCTATAACTTCGCAATTTCACAGTCCTTAACACATCCAAGCTAAAATGGAAATTACATTTCTCGGCAAATGTTTTGGTATTCTGTTGCTATATGTAAAAATGTATGATCTTGTTCTATAGTGATAGTGATTGGTCATGAGATCCTAACATGATTTCTCTCTTCTCTTAGTCACGTTGGTCTATTGTGCTGAGTATATCAATGAAGCAGCTGCAATGAACTGGAGGTAAAGTCAGCTTCCGTGCTCTTGACTGTGTCCTCGGAGTTTCCCTCTGTGATGGTGTTATCATAATAGAACTTTGTCAAGAAAGCCTGAGACTTACAGGGAAACCGCGACCGTCAGGAATTGTGGCCACTTAAATATTGAGCACCCTGTATACATAGGCTTAGGCCTTAAGAAGCAAACAGTTAAATATTTTTGTTGTGAACTGAAGATTAATGGTTTTATTTTATTAATAAAAATAAATAGTCAAAGCTCCTCATTGAAGCTATGTGTCATTAAACACAAATCCTAGTGCCACTTTTGAAATAACTCCTTCTGGTCAGGGGGCCTTAGAGGCTTACAAAACAGTGAGATGCTTTAAGAATTGTGTACGTGTTCACCGCACCACTTGAGCGCTTCAGGCGCTGGCCAATCAAGTTACAATCTGTGAGAAAATATTACAAGTATCGTAAAGTAATTTGAGTTTCAGAATTCCAAGATGGGAGTTTTAGAAGGTGCTGAGTAGGTACTGTGCTTTTGAGACCTTTCCCTACCTCTCCCCTCTCCTCTAGAAAACGTCTTCCGTATACCTGGAAGTGCCAGAGCCACCACGGTCTTCTCCCTGCTTTCCCAGCCCTGGCACCTAAGTTGTCTTTCCTGATTCTCCTGTCGACTTCAGTAGAGACTACTCCAAACGTTCCCACATATCCCTAATCAATCAGAAAGGCCCAGAATGGTACTGATGCCCATGGCCTCTGCTGCAGCCCCTCCTGCTGGCCCCATGGCCACCTCAAACTTGTGTTGATTCCCTCTTCAGGTCAGAGACTAGTCTTGACTCTCTGCCTGCACCCAAAGCTTCCCATGTTCCCTGCTTTGTTTCAGTAAGTCAGTATGCACTCTGCCTGAGCCCCTCGTTCTCTGCAGACAGTAGACTTCCTGTAAGAGTCAATCTGTCCTTACTCTTCCTTGCTGTAACCAATAGCTCATGCAACAGGTTCGCAGTCACTGCTACCGAGTCAGTGAAAACAGCGGACTAGAATATTCCCACATTGCTGAGAGAGAAATCCCCATAGATAGCTCCCACCCTCTGCTGCCTGGATTTTTACCCCTGGGCAAATTGGAATCATGCAGCCTTCAAGTCTCTTACACAGACGGGCAGTTACTTCACTAAGGTGGTTGGGAGCAGGGAGTACTAGACACAGTACTTTTCAAGTAGCTGTAGCGGGCATGCAGCTCTTCCTCTGTAATTTATGAGAGACGTTAGGCCTGTTTCTGCCATGTGTTACAGCGGATGCAGACTCTTCAGTGACCCCAAACTGCTAACTGCTGTTCTTTTGTCACCCGCCCCCAGGACTGAGAGTCCAATAATTGTTTTCATTTGTTTTATTTTTTTTCCTAAAACAGATCGTTTGCAAAATACCAGTATTTCGATTCCCGGGGGATGTTCATTTCTCTCGTGTTCTCAGCACCATTGCTGGTGAACGCCATGGTCATCGTGGTATGTATGGTTCAGACCTTTTCTGTCCTGCTTTCTTCAGTCGTGTGCTTTCCAGATTTAACCGTGGCTTCAAATGATTCTAGATTATGTGGGTTCGGAAGACTTTGAATGTCATGTCTGACCTAAAGAACTTGCAAGAAAAGAGAAAGGAGAGGAAAAGGAGAAGGAAGGAGGAATAGCGACGCCTAGCTGTTGCTGTGGACCTTGTTTTCCTCTGACTGGTTGTTTCCAGCCGTAAGCTGTGCAGGGCCCAGATGTCCTCTGGCAGCGGACTCATGGTCTGGAAAATGGTTCTTAGATTTCACACCCACAAACATGGAGCCTTCAAAGAGCATCAGTGTCACCTGGATGCTGATTGAACACGGAACCACATTTGCCTGGTGGGAGCTCTGGTTCAGCTGCAGGAAGAGTCCCATGCGGCTTCTCACGGTTTGCTGGCAGACTGCATCCTATAACTAATGTTCATGCTGTCTCAAGTGTGGAAACTGAGAAATAAACAGCGCCATCCTGCCTTGTGGCACCACAACCCACTCGCTGTTCTGTTTCTGACCTGTAGGGGTCGCTCTTAGTTAAGGGTGATCTTGTTCCCCCAGATACTTTGGTGACAAGGGTCACCACAGAAAGGCATGGCACTTGTGTTTGTTGGGTAGAGACTAGGATGCTGAAATCCTACAGGACACAGGATAGCCCCCCGCCCCACCCCCGGGGAATATTGTTCTGTATGTGATGCCAACAGCACCCAGGCAGAGGGAACTGCGCGGCAGGTCTGGAAAGGAATGTAGTGTATCAGTTCCCATGAAGCTAAGCCTCTGAAGAACTGAGTTGGGGCTCTGCCACTGAAAATGTTTTGTTTAAAAATATTAAGCTAGCATGGAAGCTGTAAAGTCCAGACTCCATGGGAAATAGTATGTCAGATGAACCGTTGGGTGTTGTTTTCTCTGGGTACAGAATTATAAATGCTTGCATGCTCGCTGAATGGCATGGCTGCTTCTTTACAGCTGTGACAGGCGCAGACCTGTTCCTCCTGAGTGTCACACCTTGTGCAGCTGGGGGTTGGCAAGCACAGAGAAGGAGGACACATTGCTGCTGTCTCATCAGATGTCCTTAGTTTCTATGGAATCTGGAGCAGTAAAATCTCCAGAAATTACCAAGTACTAGAGCCTAGACTTAGAAACAGCATTCAGTACTGGGAACTCTATAGACTCTTAGCTTTAGTTTAAAGAAATATTTGTGAATAGTTTCTATTTAGTTGGAGTTTTCTCCTTTCTAAATGAAACATTCTTCCAAGTTCTAAAATACAGTAAAATCTAGATAAAAGTATTTAAAGTTAAAAGTAGACAGTTTGGTAGATTCCAGTTATGTCCTGGAGCCCGGCTCTTATAGAAAGGCCCCTGACTGAATGTGACAGTCTGATAAGGTGTCAGAGCTCCTTCATGAAGCCACTGCAGCCTTCAGCTGACCTGAGTTCTCAATTGCTTGCTTTGTTCCACTTTTACATTGCACCAAAAAAGTTCTAAAGGAAATATCATAGTATATTAAGTCAGATTTTTTTAATTTAAAATCACACTGTTAAGTCATAGACATTGTATCTAATGGTCTGTTTCTGAAAATTACTGGTTCAGGGTGTTTATTCATTTTATGGTTACAAAGGCACTCGCTATAACATTGGTTAGTTTCACAGAAAATAAAAACAAATTGATCAGTTACATTCAGTTAGATAACTCTGAAAGCAGGAGAGTGTCAGGGAGGCTTAGAACTCGCCAGCCAGACCTGTTCCCCTTGGCCTTTGTGTCCAAGGCTTGTGGTACAAAATGTGTCAGGGAGCGGTTGAGCTGCCTGAGTCGTGACATTGTGCAGGACAGCTTCATGGGTGCCGGAGAGGAGAGAGAGGAAGCAGGGCACTTGTAGGTGCTGCGCACTTTACAGCACTGGTTCCATTGTTTGGACTGGCTGCGTTTGCAACCAATCAGCTTAATTTAATTTTCTCTGATAAAATAGTACAAAGGTATTATTACTTCACCGTATATTGATATTAATACCTCGGACTTTACATAACCCTGACCTTGACTTTTGGGCTTTTGTGACTTTTCTCTGCATATGTGGTTGTGAATGCACACATGCTTAGTTTTTGAGACAATTGGAGTTGTTGGTTTTTAAGAAGACAATATTTGGGGATGGAGAGATGGCTCAGTTGGTGCTTGGGTTGGAAAGATGGCTCGGTTGGTACTTCCCTTTTCCTTTTAAGCATGAAGGCCTGAGTTTGAACTCGCTTAAAATTTATGCATGCTTACATGCACTGTAATCCTAGCCCCTGGAGATGTGGAGACAGACAGATGTCTGGAGTTCCCTGACTAGCCAGCTTAGCCTGCTTGGCTAGCTCTAAGCCAGAGAGACTGTCTCAAAAATGAGATGGGGACTTATGAGATATTTCCATGTGTAAGGGTGGTTGCTGTCAAGCGTTGCAATCCAAGTTCAGTTCCTGGAAAATCTACAAGTTGGCCTCTAAATAAATACATACACATACACACACACACAAGAGCGCGTGCGCGCACACACACACACACTTAAGTAGATGTTTTAAGAAAACATAGGCATTCCTGAGGAACAACAAACACCTGAGGCTGTCCTCTGGCTTTCACATATGCACGTGTGCACACTGGTACACACAACACACATGCAAATGTTTTGGGTTTTGTGAGACTCACACTCAGTAACTTAAATTATACTTTGAGGAATTGTCTTAATATTGTCCTAATTAAGGAAAATCACGCAAGCCAGAATTATGAGCAAGCAATTGGGCTCGTCAGTGCGTCTCTGAGGATTTTCCAGACTTGACCAGTGCTGTGTTCACACTTCTGTAGTGCAAGGTTCACAGGACAGGCAGCCCGATAGACATAGTAAACATTGTTTTACTAAGTAGTTACTGAAAGCAGAGGAAGGGCCTATGATAACCATTTTACACATTCTAGCCCCTGGAATCTATGTTTGTTGATTACTGTGCACTACTATACAATAAAATGTTTTGATAATACACAGTGTGCTTTCCCTGGTGTGTGTGTGCGTGCACATGCGCGCGTAGTGCTGGTTTCTTATTCCCTGCCTGTGACTCTCATTCTGCTGGGAATGCTATGACGTCAGCGTCAGTAGAAGACAGGCAGTGTGGAGATGTGTAAATAAGAGCCCTGTGTGGTCTTAGTCACAGCCTGTGGGAAATGCAGAGGAAGCGACTGATCTCCCCTCTTCACAACACATCCCCATGGATGTGAAGTGTTCATAGCCCTGCTAGGATTCAGAACCAAACTTAACATTCTTCAGTGATATTGGAGTCTGGCACACAACACTCCATTCCTAAAGGCCAAAACTAAGGACTTTCCTTGGGTAAGGACTGTCACAGAGGAGCCTCCTGGGTGCCCTCAGTCGAGTGTCGGGTGATGTGATGGTCTGCCAACCAGCCCACTCTTTGTGAGTGTTGGCTGGGGTCAGCTGTGGTCAGGACATGTCTGCCCCCCATCCACTCATTCATACTGCAGATAAGGAATGGACATCTAAGTGCCAGAGGATGTCAAGATGGGCATTGTGAACCAGTGGTTGGGGATGGGGTTTTCAGATACGTTTACTCAGTCATTCTTTGGTCCCCATGGGGAATTGAGTCCAGAATCCCTTTCAGGAACCCAAATCCTCAAGTGTCCAATCTCAACCTAAAATGGTATAACATCTGCACAGAACCCATATACATATCCATATAGTTTCATCTTTAGATAACTTAAAATTTCCAATATGACGAAGACACTGTGCAAGTCATTGCTATTCTTTTCCAGAAACGATCCTTTTTAAATGTAGTCATTCATGTTCAGCATGGATGTAGTTTTCCTCTTGTCAAAGTTGCTGGTATCCAAGCATGTGAAAGCCAGGTTGAGGACTGGAGGTGCTCTGCAGAGAGCAAGTGGTTCAGGGAGGGACCCCAAGTCCTTGAAACCTGGAAGGACTGGCAATCCTGCGTGACATGGATGCCCATGACAGGCCTGTTTAGGACAAAAGTCGGGCTTGTGTTGTGGCTTGGGTCCAGGCTGTTCTACCTTGAGCAGGATGAGAAGGAAAAGGAGAAAAGGCATGAGGTAGTTGGCGGGGACTTAAAACCACAGATTTGGGGTTGCTTCTGATGCAGACATGGTAACAGGTTTCACGTGTGCCAGGGAAAGAAATCAGATAGTTCTCACTGGACAGCAAAAGCCTGAAGTGTGTGGAGGAGTGTAGGTTGGTGGGAGGGATCAGTGAGGCTGCTAGAGACTGGCAGGAGAGAGATGTACAGGGCGAGCCCTGAAAGGTAAGAGATGCTGCTGCTCAGAAAGAGGATTGGTAGTCCTTGATTAAACAACGCCTCAGCCATCTGGCCTTGGCTGGAGCCCGTTCCCTTTTCCAGCTGACTGTTGCTGCCTTATTCCTCTTCAAATTTTTTCCTCCTCTTCGTGATCTACAGTTTCATCGTGATTCATCTAGGTTTGTCTGTATTTGTCTTGTATCGTTAGTTCCCAGGTTACCAATTCTGGAAATTGCTGGCTCCTGTTTCTGTCACATAGTATCCAGATAGAAATATATAAAATGTAACAGGGGCTGAGCTCCTTGCAAGCAAACAGGCCCCTTCTCTCTCATAGGTGAGGAGGCGTCTGTAAAGCTGATGTCTTGCATGGCCACTGGCTTCAGAGTCCACACTGTGTCCCCCTGCAGTATGCCAGCTGCCCATGTTGTTTCAGAGGTTCCTGTAAGCTGCAAGTGAAAACAGGTACTCTGTTTATATCGATTCCCGTGGCTGTCAATGTATTGATTTTCTGCTTTTTAATAGTCTCGTTTTGTTTCTAAGAGCTAGTGCTTACCCCACGTAAATGGGATCCAGATAAGCAGAATGTCTTAGTTTGGGTTTCAGTTGGTTTGATACAAGGCCATAACCGAAAGCAGTATGGAGGAGAAAGTGTTTACTTCATCTGTGTCGTCCACCTCATAGTCCAACACTGAAGAAAGTCAGGGCAGGAAATCAGGAACCTGGAGTAAGACACTGAAGCAGAAGCCCAGGAGTGGTGCTGACTGGCTTGCTCCTTCAGGCTTTAGCCTTGTTTCTTGTACAAATTAGTACCACCTTCCCAGGGATGGTACTGCTTGCAGTAGATCAGTCCCTTCCACATCAGTCACCAATCAAGAAACTGCCCCAGGGGTTTGCCCATAGGCCAGTCTGGGGGGAAACATTTTCTCAGTTGAGGTTCCCTCTTCCCAGATAACTCCAGCTTGGGTCAAGTTGACAAAATACCAAGTAGGACATCAAAGGGAATCTATGCCTCTAGACTTTGTTTCCTTGATATGCTCTGTCAGGCTTGTGTAAATCAAGACTCCTGCATATTGCTTGTGGGTTGTGTGTCCTTCTGTGGCCTTCAGCTGACCCTCTGCAGGTACACCCACTAAGCTGTAGCTCCTATGATGGGCTTGGACATCCTGTTTTAGGAAACCAAGTGACATTGCTTGTGTGTTTTCAGCAACAGAAATGAATTTGGGGGCCTCCTGTGACTGAAGGCAGCGGGTGTGTGTGTCTCTGTCCTTTTCATGTGCAGTAACCCCAGAGTCCTTGTCACAGGATATCTAGTGCTCTTGACTTCACACTGCCCAGTCTGCTTGGGATTTTTGCTCACTATTTCCAGTCTTCACCCAAGCTTGCCTGTGCTGTGTTATTTGAAACATCCGGTATGTTTGGAACAGGTGGTTGTGGTCCCCAGCATCTTTCTCTGGAAGCCATCTTCTATCATGTAGCTTTTCAGCCACTTCACCCTTACAATACTTCTGTAACCTTACTGTCAAATGCTTCATAGTACCCAAACCAGGGAAGGCCAACCTACTTGCAGCTCTATAAGGATCACCAATATAAATGAGACAGGAACCTGTCACCTTCAAGAACTGCCTTACTTTTCTGTTACTGGCTGGGGATAAAGTTCTGTTTGTCAAATTAGCTTACAAAACAACTTTATTATTATTTTTTTGAGACATGGTTTCTCTAATTTGGAGCCTGTCCTGGAACTACCTCTTGTAGACCAGGCTGGCCTCGAACTCACAGAGATTTGCCTGCCTCTGCCTCCCGAGTGCTGGGATTAAAGGCGCACACCACTACTACCCAGCAAAACGCAATGTTTTGGTGGCAGTATTAAAGTATTGTTAAGTTAGTGTTCAAAAAGATATATGGGTGTCAGTTATACTTGTGTCCTGGGATCAGTCTCTACTTAGTCACAGCAGAAGTGATTTTGTGATTGACAGGCAGAAAGAATTCCACTGTTTATTGTGTTTCCTAGGTTATCAGGGAGGTTTGTATAACATTGCTTTTCTGTGGCCGAATCACACATACGGTTCGCTCTTCATATTGCAATATAGTCTTCACAAGTACATTGCTAATTTCCTGTCAAGAGCAACAACAGATGCAAACACATCTGTCTGCTCTGTCTTTGAATCTGATCTGTGTTAAAGTTCTATAAGATGCACAGTTGTGTACCTGAGCCACAGAGTAGGCCCGAGAGCTGACCCAACCATCCTCGATGGCTGAGGATGTCCTCTTTGCCACAGTTCCGACAGGAACTGTAGATGGACTGAGGAAGCCTGCATGGCATCCGCTCAGCTGCCTTGGGTGTAGGCTCATGGTCACACTCAAACTTCCACTTGGAATATCTCACGGGATCCATGGATGAACATCACTATACTTTCCAGGCCCTGCCTGGAACAGCATTCCAAAGACAAGAATATCTAGAATCCATGAACTTGGTTACTGAAACCATGATTCTCTTTCTTGTGGACTCATCTGCTAAGAACTATGTGTTTGTCCACGTGGTCACTTAGGCTAGCCTTTTGACTTTTAAACCTTCTCCCTAAGTTTCAGATATGATCATCACAACGTCAATAGATTTTGATAACATAGAATTTTATCCAAGGATATGTCAAGACCCTTAGTGTATAGACTTGCGTTTCACTTTTGAAGTAGGCCCAATGCCTTAATGTTAAGGATCTTGTTCTTCTTCAGGTGTGACTCTCAAATATGACTGCCCCCTCTTGTGTTAAATTGATTGTCCTCCAGTTAGTTTCATGCTCTCTGTAGACCTGCAGTTGTGCAACAGTGGGTGACTTGGAAGTCTACCAACCGTCATTTGTCCCATAGCGGTTCTTATTTCTTAGGCTGATAAAACAAAAATGTCCCATGCTAAGTAGGGCCTCTGGCTCTGCACCGCTGTTATGTACTTTTCACTCACCCTCTAGAGGGCGCCAAAGCTCCATGTCACATACCACTTGGCAGCCCACATCCCAGCTGCTGAAGAAATCCTCATGCAAAAAAGATGATCTAATGCTTTTGATTAAGGACTATCTTCCAGAGCTAAAGGAACTGGACGATGAATGGCGATTTGTTTTTCTATTACGTCTGAACTGAATTAACAAGCATATCTTATAGCATAATATGCTGTGTATCTGTCAACACCACACTGAGGCATGTGTGTCCTGCATGTGGACACAGCACACATACAAAGCACACAGAGCACATAAAGAAAATAACACTGAATTGACTTTTCCGTTGCATTATCAAATGATGATCTTAAAGTACTTTTATCAAGGGAAGAAAGGAGAGTAAACAGAGGTTATGAGGCCATTTCTTAAGTAATTGATGATCTCATGTGACACTGAAATGAGCGGAGGTGGTGGCTCAGCACCTGCTGTATGGCTGGCATTGAGGTGCTGGCATTGTACAGGGAGATGAAAGAGCTTCTGCCTCAGGAATTCTGAGCAAAGAATATAATGAAGGGTCCTGGGAGTTTCAGCTCCAGGTTCAGATATTCAGGTGACTGGGAACACTCCTGGTTCATCAATTAACAATGCACTGGAACTCAGGAACCTACATCAGACTTCCCTCTGCCCTGTATCCTGTATTTTCTGCACCCCGTGTCTTCAGTGCACGGCGAACACCAGTGTCGTTCAGCATTGTTCTTCACAGTCAAGTTTGAACAGTTTCCGAGAGCCAGGCATGGCCATCCTCATCCTCATCTACTCAGAACTGTCATTCCTTGACTTTAGGATTGGGTCCATCCCTGGCAGTTATGTGGCTTGGGGAACAAGGCACTTGGGATGAAGTCAACAGAAAGCCTTGCAGAGGGACCCATTGTTGGAAGCCAAGCACTGAGGCCACCATGAAGATACGACAGAAAGTGACACCAGCAAGAAGGGAAGTGGTAGAGAGCAAAAGCAGAAGAAGCAGAGAAGACAGAAGTGAGCTCTGGCTCAAGCTGGCAGAAAGAACTGTGGGATGCACTAGAAGGCAGAAAGACAGTCTGCGGCCGACAGAGGGCAGCGGCTCAACTGTCAGCACAACCAATACTCACGTTTAAATCTATATACTCTTTAACTTTTCACAATAATTCTACAAAACAGATACCTTGATTATCTGTAATGTTAAAAAATGGAAACCAAGAAAGAGAAGTGGTTCGAATGCTGAATCCCACCATGCTGGAGGAGAGAGTCTGGGTCTGCATCTCGAGAGCTCTTTGCACAGATCCTCCTGGCCCTGTCTGGGTCTGAGCTACTTTGCTCAGTGTCTCTGTTACCCTGGTGTCTGTGATGAAGACTGGGGTCTACCCATTGAGCCATAGCCAGGCCTTCTCTCTTCCTCAGTTTCAACAGCCCAGAGTCTGTCTGGAAGCCAAGCTGTCACTGTGATCCTCCAACCGCAGCTTCTCCGTCAGTGTTCATGCAAGACCCGGACTACACCCTGCTGTCTTCTTAGAGTCAGTCATCTCTTCAGAGTCAGTGGGACCTCAACTTAGGGATGAACAGAACAGTCCAGAATCAGTTGTACTGACAAGGCAGATGCCGGGAAACTATAGAGCTACAGAATGGACAGATGTGGAATCACTCTTCCTTCCAGGAAAGCTTGGGGAAGGCAGGGGAAATAGGATGAAATAACAAAATTAGATTACCCAAACTTCAAGCTTAGTCAGGAGAAGGCTAATGTTTGACGGAGAGAGAAAGGGAAAGGGGGGAGATAAGAAAAGGAGAGGGCAGAGTGGAGTCAAGTAGAAGGTTGCCCAGTGCAGGTGACCTCCCAGCATCTGGAGGGCAGCCCGGTCCACACACTGCTGAAATTGGTAAGGCACAATGGATTTAATGTTTAAGTTTGTGCTTCAAAGTATGACTCACTTTCTGGAGATGTCATTTTCCTTTAGTCCCTTGGTGATCTGATGTCAGCTAGAACTGGAAGGCAAATGACAAATGGGGCCTCCTCTCTGTGGACCTGAAGTCCAGTCTTGTGTGCTTCAGAGAGCAGGATGCACCTGGGAGTTGCTGGTGCCAGCTCTGGTATTCCTTTAAAGGACGGTGTGAGTTGGAGCTACGTCATGATTTAGTGGAGGCCGCTAGGAGCTCTGGAGAACACTCCAGCCCAAGGAAGGGAAAGCGAGCAGATGAGAGAAACAGTTTTGTTGACTGAGTCTCCCCCGGGGTCCCACATGTCAAAGACATTCAGGCCTCAGTGCAGTGGCAGGCTCATGACCAAAACTAAAGGGGAAATGTGTATGATCTGGATTTTCCTCGAGATTCATCTTCAAATAAATACAAATAAAGTAAACATTGCCTTTGCTGTTTTGGTAACCGTAACTACTAAGAGACGATCACAGTGGGAGTCAGCATTTGTGTGTAAGCCGGACTGCAATTCGAGAGAGAATATACTCCCCTGGAGTTTTGCAAATGTTCAGCCGCAACAACAGTCTTGAGTATTAATGGGAATTTCTTTGAAGTTTGTGGAGGTCTCTAAGTTAGTGGATGTTTCCCCCTGTGTTTGGTTTTGGTTGGTTCTCATGCAGCTAGCCCTCTCAAATCTCTGGGAAGCCCTGTGCTCACTTGTCTGAGGCTGCTCAGCACAGCACAGGCTTTCGTCCTGAGGTCGACTTCCTCACGGCTGCTGTGTAACACACAAGGCCACACTCTGAGGGTGTGACCAGTATGCTCTAAGCGTCTCGTGAACTTGCAGTTTTCTCAACAGCTTGGCTTCTTTCAATACTCCAAAGCTGCTGGCAGCAGGGAATCCAGGCTCTCTACCACTCGCTCCCAGAATGGAGGGTTAGCCCTGACCATCATAAAGGAGATCTGGGCCAGGAGCAGGTCTCCTTGCCACAACATGGTGTCTAAATTTCAAGAGTGAATATCCCAAAGGACAGATACATCACCATGTCTCTGCTGCCCCTACCTCTACTGTGGTGTCACTGACATCTTTTGCACACAGAGCTGCCTGTCCACCCTCTACAACTGAAACCCTGAGTCTGCTTCAGCCACTCGTAGACTCTCATGAGGCAGTGTCGCTTATAGTCTGTCTGGGGCAGTCTGGCCTGTCTACTGAAGTCTGACCTCCCTGACCTACACAGCAGACCTATGCTCTCTCTGAGACTCAGTGACAAGTTTGGCCTCTGCTTGAGCTGACCTTTTCAGAGGTCGGGGAGTCACAGACTATTAGGAAGCTTATTGTGGTGTGTATTCAGATTATGAGAAAACAGCGTGCTGTGTTTTATTAAACTTTTGCCATATTTTAATTTTCATTTCATCCACAGGTGGGCCCAAAGGAAAAATCTGGGCACCTCGCTAGTTAGGGACCAGTGCAATAGGCGCACACCTATGGAAAGGGCATTCAGAAAGTGTTCTTGTGTATCCAGTCCCTGGGTCTGATCCATAGACTTCTATATTCCAGCCTGCTTCCTGAATTAGGACTACAGGTTACAGCTGGTTGCTCACGGTTTCAAGTCCCCACTATAAAACAAAAACAAGAAACCATTGGAAGGTGGAGACAGACAGTGGAGAGGATGTGGATAGGGCCTGAGCTTCAGTCTGTAGTCGCTCACTGTGGAGACAGTCGAGGCTGTCCGACAGCCAGCTTCTCAGTAACCTCGGTCAGGCCACAGCCTTTGCTGCAGAGAAAGAGTGGGGCTGCTTTGTAAGAAAGGTTAGCTAAGGATATTCTCAAGGAAAAGGAGAAGTAGACTGTATACTCTTCATACAACATGGACAATGCTGTCGTATGAAGATAAGTCAAAAAGTAAGAAAGGTTGAGTCAGGATATTCTCAGGAGAAAGGAAGAAATAGGCGGTGTAAAGTTCACACAAAAATGAACAATGCTGCGATGTTCAGGTAAGAAATAAATAAATAAGATAAAATTTGAAAGGAAGAAAATAAAACTTGTCTTAAATCACAGAATTTTTTTTCTCTCAGAATCCCCTAAATAAAGCATATATAGATGACGTGGTAAGAAGGTGGAGGAAGATGGCTGGTTACAATATCAGTGCCCGCTGTCTATTTTACTCTTATAAAAGCATGCTTTATCATATGCAAGCAAAATATTAGTTTCATGGGAACCAATGTAAAAATATGCGATTTTAGGAATAAAAATCACGAAATTTTTTTTAAAAGATACAAAGATGAGCTGATGTAAAAGAGTCCACAGAAAGATCTCACATCAAAAATGAAATATCCCGTGGATCTCTGTGAATTTGAGGCCAGTCTGGTCTACAAGAGCTAGTTCCAGGACAGGCTCCAAAGCTACAGAGAAACCCTGTCTCCAAAAAAAAAAAATGAAAGAAATATCCCCACATGGGTCTACAGTCTATGGCGTCGGGAGAAGGGCCCTTAGAAGAAGTGCATATTGGATTAATACCAAACTTCAAGCAAAAGCCCAAAGGTATTAAAATGGGGTTCTAACAGCATCAGCAGGCAGATATTCTACCAGAGTCCAAACTGTCAAGCCCCACAATTTCACAGAGAATTAAGAGACAGATGGATAAACCTGACTGCCTATACTTAAATCATGATTTTTTTTCCCCAAAAGTTTACTCAAGAGCATTTGGAAAGGTAAAAGACTGATAATACAATAATTGGCAAAAAACAGTTCTAGCCAAAATATATGAAGAATTTTCCCCCAAGAGTTCACAAAAAAGTGAACACGGACATGGGGGGAAAAGTGAAGGTGGACATAGGGGGAAAACCCCATTTCCTGGAAGGGCTAACCAGGTGGTGATTAGAACACCAGACAGCCTGGGAGCCTCCCTGGGGCCATCTTCTCATCTGCCGAAGACCATCACGTCTAAAAATCTGCCAAGATGAGAAGTGAGAAGAATGTTCTTAGCGGATACCCCGGCCAAGCCTGTGGGAGGAGCATGGCAGACCTTCTGGGAGGAAGAACCATGGTCTCCCATGGCGAAGAGCTTGTCTGCCAAAACCTGATTGGTCTCATCGCAAACCAAAGGTTTAACGACTGGAGATGACTCAGTTCTGTCAAACAATCTACCCAGCTGGAAGCTCCGTCACTGTAGAGTCTCAGAGTCAAACTGTGAGCCTGTGCGTGTGCTATCATTCACCAGAAACCAAAACACGACCGACCAAACTTAAGCTTCACGCACACCTTGCTGATGCAAGTTCTTGGTAAAAATAGGAAGCCCACAACTCAGCATGCTGCTCATTCCTGGCAAGGGGAGACCTATGTATCATGAAGGAATCGGTTGCTCAAAATGATTATAAATTACTAAGTTGAAATACAGCAATGGTGGGATTAAAATGGGTGGGTGAACATTTTCTGTCGCATTCAAGAAAGAAATAATCTTATTAGATTTGGAAAAGAAAATAAAACATGAAATCCAAAGCCAGAAAGCAGGAAATGAACACAGCTGGCCAGCTCACTCAACAGCATCCTCCGCAGCCAACAGCAAGCACAGAGGTCACCGCTCGCCAGACTTTAAGCTGCAGTGACTCAGGGCCCGAGACTCTGGAGCTTCCTGCTCTCCAAGGAGGCGTCATCCCGGGTAGTAGGGAGGCAAGGGCCTGCTATGGATACCGTTCCAAAGAACTACACCTTTCATAGCCACCGTAGGGTTGAGTGTTCTCCCCCACATGGGTTTGTCTCATGTCAAGCTCAAGCTGCTCCTTTATCCCAACATCTGCTCTGCCTCCATGTCTTGCACAGAGGAAATATCCCTCCTTCATATTGCTCCATGAGAACACTAATCGTTTGTGGGATATCTTGCAGTTTTGCCCTTCCTTCCCTTGCCCTGTCTGGTGTCTTTTGGATCCTCTGTGTGTCTTCTTCCGCCCTCTTCTCTTTGGGTTCTTATTGCATGCTTCTTCCTGGCTGCATGGGCCTCAAGTGGTGATGTTTGGGTCCCTTGTCCCAGGTAAGTTCACAAAGACAGGTTTGTCTATCTTCTGTCGTCCCTACAGGGTTCCGAACAGAGATGTACAGCTGTCCCTGTGACTCCAGCAATTTCAGTGTGCCTCACTATGCCTCTGCCTTTCTTCCATCTCTTTAATCCCCTTCTTTCCATTGACCAAATAAATACCCTACAAGTCACAGCCAGGGTCTCTCTTTTTGCCCACCTTGGGTTGTAAAGCCATGTGACTATGGATGTTGTATTTTCTTTCATATAATATGATCTGTAAAATGGCGCATTTACCTTTTATAAGCAAAAATAATTCCTTTGGTGGTGTGAGCCTGTTTGCTTCAAAAAGTAGAGGGTACGAAGTCAAAGTCACAAAGCTATGTTTGAAGGGGGAACTATGATTTTAGTGGGCCCCTAGACAGGAGCCTATGGGAACAAGGGCTGAGATCCAGGAAGCCTTCTGCCTTGGCCTCTTCCTGTCCTTCAGTCTGAGTCACAGGAACCATTGCACTGGCTACACAAAGCTCTGAGTACCCTGGTAGCTTCAGGGACACCAAGATAATTATGGGAATTGTATCTTTCCTTTTTGTCACCAGATTCCACCAATCAGTGGACCAGACCTTCTGGGGATTCACAGACAAGAGCAGGGGGACCCAGAGCTGGGTCTATCACAGCACTGCACTGAGTCAAGTGTCCAGGCTGGTTTGCAAAGCCTACAGGGAACCAGAAGGTACAATACAAGGAAGCTCCTGCTCTCAGAGATGGAGCCTGACCTCAGAACTGGGCCCACTGGCCTCCCACAGCCGCACGATGAAATCAAACTGGTATAGACTTGGTTCCTTTAGATTTACCTTCATACCCTCCAACTCCCTCTAGCTGTGGTCTCCCCCGCATGTCCTCACTGGAAAGCAAAACAGACCCTGGGTTCAATGTCGAGTCCTTTTAGAAACAGATGTGTGTTGAGTGGCCTGAACATGCCAGCATGTGGCATTAATTTAGACGGCATTCACTCTGTAATTGACCCTTGCTTTATCGACAATCAGGCTGACAATACCTCACCCCCCCTCCCCGAGTTGCTAAAATATTTTAGAATCCATTCCAGAAAATCACTTTCCCAGATTTCTGAGTAGCAACTGTTATTGATTTCACTGCATTCACCCAAGTAAACAGAATATTTTGAATACTTAATACGTTTCCCATTATTTAGCCTCACACAAACCAGATAATGGAGGCTCGCAGCGAGCGAGATTCGGTAATAAGCCGTGTTGGAAATCATCCTGGGCCCATCCCGAAGCCAGTTCCTGGAGACACACAGAGGTGCGGGGCTCAGGTCTGGGAAGGCTTCCTTCATAGCTCAGGGACGTACGTGTCCATACTGTAGCCCATCCCGAAGCCAGTTCCTGGAGACACACAGAGGTGCGGGGCTCAGGTCTGGGAAGGCTTCCTTCATAGCTCAGGGACGTACGTGTCCATACTGTGGCCGACACAGCTGTCCTACAGAACCCTCACCTGGCAGGTGCCACTCATAAAACCTTAAATAAAGGGTCAACTGGCCTGGCCCATCCTGGCCCCCTTCATACCCAGAGTTCTGAGCTTTCTTCCATCTGACATCTGATGTGGAGATGGAACCCCTCCCCAAGTTGTAACAGGGGCCCAGGGCCCAAGAACATTCCCAGAGTACAGTTCAGGGAACTAACTGTGACCTGACTGCCGTCATCACTACTGTGAGCATGTGTGTCCCTATGTGGGGCAAGTTTTCATGGCAGCAGGGCTGTGCTGGCTCTGAGCAGCTGGCAGGTGGCAGGTGGACCTGTGAGCACCTGACACTGAGGGAAAGAGCCCTGGGTGTGACCTCACCAGGACGATTCCTTTCTAGGAACAGGCTTCCTCTCTGCATTTGATAATATAGCTGTTAGGACTTCTGCTGAGGTCACAGAGGTGAACATGCTTACCCCACTGCTCTGCCTTGCACTTTTCTCAAAATGTCAATCTCCAAGCCATCCCGACATCAGATGACTCTGCCTTCCTAACACTGTCCAGGGTCATTCTGGCCTCATCGCCCTCCTTGGCACTCTGTTCCCTTAAAGTCCCTTTAGTGACAGCCATGGATATTATATGAGGATGGATGGTCCCAATCATATGTGGTCACAGAAGAAATAAACAGTTAGGCAGTTAGTTAGTTAGGCAGTTAGTTAGTTAGGCAGTTAGTTAGTTATAGCTAGTTAGTTAGGCAGTTAGTTTTGCTCATGAATGTACCTTGCAGCTCATCTCCGCTTCGTCCAGCATCCTCCCTGTCCCAGCCTGACAGAGCACTGCATGGATCACCTGCCCTAAGACAGGCAGAGCCTTTGCCATGTTGTTAAACGTATCCTCCATCAGCACATGGGTGACCCTGAAGGTCAGGCTGGTGGCGTGTCCACATGGCCCTGTGGAGAAGTATCAGGAAAATGTGTTCTACCTGTTGACTTTGTACTTTGAATATTGATAAAAAAATATTTTACCTCTCTTAGAAAACTCAGTTAATCCCTTCTGCCCACAAAGTGTTACAGAGACTTTGAATAATGAAAGAATCATGAACCTTATTCAAGTCCATCATCCTGACATTACTTGATAAATAATAGTTCATGTTATTATATCTTTAACTACTTGTTTACAGTATTTAATACATTTTTTATAAAAATATCAAATCAAACAAGAATTAAACAACAGAAACACTGATTTTTATTGTTTGTGTCTAATTTGGCTGCTTCTCTGGCCTCCCTGGGGTGGTGGGAGTAGCATCCAGCACTCACAAGCAGCACCCAGAGAAAACTTGGATTTCACCAATGCGCATCCAGAGGAAGGAAAGGTGAAGACCACAGGTGATATGGCAGAGCCGGAGCTTCCCAGAGCCCTGCTCGTCCACAAGCCCTTCCCGCAAGCCCGTGTGAAAGCCGAGAAAGTGGCTCTTCTCTCCGAGGACAAATGTGTTGGCCCGAGGCCCGATTTTCTGGAATCTGGAATGGCAGTGTTATTGATTGCCCAACAACCCTGTGGTTTTTGAGAGCCCAGGACTGAAACTAAGGTGTGTGCTTCCCACAAGGTCTGCAGGTATGTTGCACTTAATTCATTAAAGGTCCTGGGATACAGCCAGAGGTTGCAGGAAATGGGGGTGGCCACCATCAGCAGATTTGGCTCTGTAGCGATGGGCCTATGACCGAGGTTGGATTATTGAGAAGACCCTCCAGTCAGCGGATTCTGCCAGTCTCTTTTTTTCCAAATCAAGGTCGGAGAAGAATGCCATTATTTTAGTTATATATTTGTATAAATAAACACATGAATGTTTTATTCCATGGTCACATATTTCACATAGAGAAAAATACTCTATACACTTAATTTGAATTTTTTTATTTATGAGGGATCAATTGATGAGTGATACGAAGCACTTAGAGTTTCAAGTCTAACTTTCTACATACGTGAGAGCTGAGCCTATGGAGACTGTTCTTCGGGAAGAAAGAAAGCACTAAGGGATTCTGGCCTAGATTACTCCTCTACCCCAC
>JABTXL010007734.1:25116234-25186919 GCA_025134845.1 Neodon shergylaensis
AAAGAAAGCACTAAGGGATTCTGGCCTAGATTACTCCTCTACCCCACCAGCTGCAGTGTAAATATGTTCTGTGAATAGAAACGTCTCAAAGTTTGCAGAAGTTCAGGGTAAAGTACAGATACTCTTGTGATAGGAAGTCCTTCAAACCATCACCAAAGCTCACATCATCTTATGAATATGCAGCATACCGATGCCCGCAAGATTTCGTCTTAGAAAGCCGATCCACTTCCTGAGAAGCCTTTTTTTCCTGTTTGCAAAGTTGACACCATGCAACCAACTTCCTTTCCTCATGGGAACTCGTGATAAGATGACTCACAGGCAGTGAGTGACTTTACCAGCTCCCCGAAGTTTGACCAGCTCAGTCCAAACAGAGCTCATCCTAGAGACTCTTGGGTGCTGCTGACCCAAGAGTCCTCGGTTTTCCAGGTCCTCCTGTTGGGATCCTCTACAGTAGCTGTAGGGGAGGAGCAAGCAGAGCAGAAAGGCACTGGACCTTCCAGGCCATAGGTCTGACATCAGTAGCGTTATCTGCATTTTCTGTGCAACCTAATTCAGTCAGTGGCCCAGTACCCAAAGAGAATGGAGCAGGAGAAAACAGCAGCGAGTTCTGTCAAAATACAGCCCCAGAACGTGCACCACAAACCTCAGTCCAAAGATACGTAGACTATGCACACATTATATATGCAAGCACATGTAGCCTTGGGAAATTGCTTTTCTCCCCTTCTTGTTGAAGCCACATTTGTACAGAGTATCGTATTTAAAAATATACAGTTATAATTATCTTTAAACTCTGGGAGTTTGGCATCCTATAGTTTTTGTTTGTCTTGAAGTCTGGCAGGTGCAGAGATTTAACACATACTCCGTGCTCCTCAGGGAATCTGACAGGTAATCCGATGCCCCCTCCAGACTCCAGGGCCCTATCAGGTATCTCCGGGGTCTTCAGGGACGATCCTGTTGAAGCGGTGTGCGAAGAGAAAGAGAAAGTAAGGGACCGGTCTGCACTTTCTAGGAGAGAAGAGTTAGTATGTAAGGAACTGATAGGGAAAGTGGTGAGGGGAAAAACAGACAGACAGAGACAGATAGACAAGTGTATGGAGCCGCTTCAGCAACTTTCTCACAGAAACTTACAGACTCTATCGTCATGTTGATAATTCAACTAAAACAACAGAAGCAGTTATTGGACTCTGATGTGGGAGTGTCATATATCAATCTGTTGATTTCATTGGTTAAGCAATAAAGAAACTGCTTGGCCCTCATAGGTTAAAACATAGGTGGGAGGAATAAACAGAATAGCATACTGGGAGGAAGAGGAAGTGAGCTCAGACTCGACAAGCTCTGCTCTCTGGAGCAGAGACGCCATGCTCCGCGCTCCTGGGTAGACGTGATAGCTCCTCTCTGAGACACATGCGATGAAGCTCCGATTCAGGATGGACGTAGGCTAGAAACTTCCCAGTAAGCGCACCTTTGGGTGCTACACAGAATATAGGAAATGGGCTAGTCCAGGTGCGAGAGTTAGCCGAGAAGAGGCTAGATAGAAATGGGCCAAGCAGTATTTAAATGAATACAGTTCGTGTGTTGTTATTTTGGGCATAAGCTAGCTGAGCAGGCGGCTGGGGTGCTGGGGACGCAGCCCCCGCCGCCCCTATTTCAACAGGACTCTAATTCTGAACGTGGGACAGGGATCTGGTAACCCACAAGCTTCACGCTGATACCCATGCATTTGGCTGAGTCCTAGCAAGGCGCTAGCTACCGAAGCTGATAGATAATGGGTTCCTGTCTTTTTAGCGTATCCAGAAGAGTTGTGTGACCTGCCACAGTTCCTCAAACCACACCAGAGTTAAACTGAAATGCGATCCCATGATCGATCCACATCACAGTTCTGCACTGGTGGAAGGAAGAGCAGAAACCTGTAGGCAAGAACTGTGGTGGAGGCCATGGAGGAACACTTCTAATATCTCTTACTGTTTGCTCCCCATGTCTTGCTCAGTCTGCCTTCTTATAGTACCCCCCAACCAAGGATGGCACCACCCACAGTGAGCTAGGCCTTCCTATACCAATCAGCAGTCAAGAAAATGCTCTGTAGACTTCCAAACAGGCAAATCTTAGAGAGGCATTTTTCTTGAGTTCCCTCTCCTCAAATGACTCCACCTTCCGTCGAGTTGACAAAACCTTGCCAGCACAGGTGTGCTTTATCTCAGGAGCGCTGTACAGTCCAAAGCACCTCTGCTCCCAGCCATGCTTGAGGTGGAGACACACTTTGGCCATTGACATTCAAAAGTCCTAGTAAACCGAGTCAACTCTTAGGTGATAAATGGAAGTCTTTGGGATGTGTGAACGGACATGGGATAGATGTACGTTGGAAGTGCTTGAGGACAGACATTAGCTCTCAGATCCCATCGTAGTTCTGAAGTTCAAGAGCAAGAAGACCCTCCCCAAATTACAGTCTCTAGTCATACCTCCTACCTGCTCTCAATGCTCAGAGGCTTCAATTATCCCCCCTCTCTCTGTATTTGCCTGAAGTTTCCCCGTTATTGGCATCCCAGATGTCAATCCCAACCACGGCAGCCTTCCTACATGTCCTCTTTTGTGGATCAAGTCTGGCTTGAACCTCAGAAGAAAAAGATGTGACTTCTTTAGTTTCTGAAGAGAGCTTTGCTCCCAATATTTCTACTCATTAAATGCTTTGTGGCACTATATTTTAGTTATTTTTAATATTTGTTTTTGACAGTTTCATACAACGTATTTTGATAAAATTATTTTCTCTCCCCTGCCACCTCCCAGATCTCCCTTTACCTCCCTATGTGCTCAAGTCAATGTTATTCCCCTCTCTTAAAAAAGAAAGAATGCACACACATACACACACACATATGCACAGGGAGAGACAGACAAGATGCGTCACTTGTCTGGGTCCTGGTGGTCAAGTTGTCTTTGTTTAAGCGATTTTCATTCATGAACTGTCCACCCATCCAGACCTCTCTTAGATCCCTCAGGATTACATTTGAATGTCCTCGTTTTCATTAAATCAAACAGTCATATGCTTGGGATACGAGATATTAATTGTCAGTGGGTGATTCCGCTCACACAGGCACCAATCTCATCTTGGAGTTAATGAGTCTGAGGCTCTGCAGATTTCTGTGGATCTTCACAGCCATGGAGATATCTCTGATTCACTCCTTCATTCTCTTTCCCTAGGAGGGGGTGCTGTGATCTGTGTGAGTTCCACTCCTGAGCCCCTTGGACCGGCTTTGCAGAGGGAGAGCCAGGGCAGAAGTTGAGTTGATCCCATGCTCTGATTTTAGTCGTGGCAACCACAAACACTTCTTTCATAGTGATAATTAGCTGAGAGAATTCACAAACTACAGCTTCAGCCTAGAAGTCTAGCTCTCAGTATGGTCTTCACTTTGGGGACATGCCTTAGATAAGCCGAGGAGCAGAACGCACATACCATACTGCCCCCCTCTCTGCTTCAGGTCTGCCATCCTGTGAGTGCAGCTGATCAGAGTCTTACTGTCTCACTTAGTTATGTCTGGGCCCTGTAGCTGAGATACATCCTCCTCCATTCTGTGTTCACCTCAGTGGATCACCTAGAGGGACCCCATGTCCCTCTCTCCACTGACGATGACCTGCTCTGATAAATCACACCATCACATGGCCAATATGGCGCCCTGAGACAGGGCAGGTGAACTCTTTCTATAACTTTCCTTAAAATTCTACTGAATGGACACCCCTCGAGGGTGACGCTTCCCTTGTTAAGGCAGAGAAAAAGGTTGAGAATGTGGATCTCACAGACACGGCTGGCGTCAGAATGAGCAAGCAAAGACCATGCTCCTCAGTCCATGGAAAGAACGGGTCTCACCTGGTACTTCCTCAGAGTGCCTGCTACAGGTGCACTTCCCATTTCCAGGGGCAAACTGGCATAGCTTAAGAACCTCCAGATGTTTTTTACCGCAGCGTAGTACTCTATCCTATAGCAATGCTGACGAATATCTTGCATATCACCATAGAACCTTCATCTGGGGATGGATGGAGATAGTCACAGAGACCCACACTGGAGCACCGGACTGAGCTCCCAAGTTCCCATCGAGGAGTGGAAGGAGGGAGAACATGAGCAAGGAAGTCAGGACCACGAGGGGTGCACCCAACCACTGAGACAGTGTGGCTGATCTATTGGGAGCTCACCAAGGCCAGATGGAATGAGACGGAAGAAGCATGGGATAAAACTGGACTCTCTGATCATGGCGAACAATGGGGGCTGATGAGAAGCCAAGGACAATGGCCCTGGGTTTTGATCCTACTTCAAGTTCTGGCTTTGTGGGAGCCTAGCCAGTTTGGATGTCCACCTTCCTAGACATGGACGAAGGGGGGAGCACCTTGGACTTTCCACAGGGCAGGGAACCCTGACTGCTCCTTGGACTGGAGAGGGAGGGGGAGAGGAGTGGGAGGAGGGGGAGAAGGGTGGAAGGAGGGGGAGGGAAATGGGAGGCGGGGAGGAGGGGGAAACGTTTTTTTTTCTCAATAAAAAATTAATAAAAAAAAATAATAATAATAATAAATGGGTTAATTTAAGATATATATATATATAAAAAAAAAGAACCTCCAGATGGTCATTCCTTCCATATGGGCGTCAGTGACAGTTCCAGGATCAGGATTCCCAGCACCGCCTCTGGGAATGTGAATTCCAGCTCATGAAGCAAGAGACATCCTGTTAGAAGGAACTAAGAGCAAGTCCTGAGAGAATTATGGAGTCTTTTTAAAGAAATAGCTGCTTTATTGTTAAAATAAATAGTAGCCATTATCATGGTCCAGGATGTTGCTAAACACCCACTATGTGTTAAAATTAGAATAAATTATACTTATATATCTGCCTGCCACGGTCTCACACTTTAGTCAGACCTGTCATGGTCCTTAGCTTCCCCTAAAAGTTCCTAAGGTGGTCATACCTGATTTGTTTGTGTCTTTTCCTACCTAACAGGCTAATGCCACACCTCTGTTATGGTTCTCATCAGCTGGTCTCAGTGAGGTTGTGGTGATGGTTTTATTTCTGTCTTGTCTCTCCAAGTATTCTGTGCACTTGAAGAGCCTGAGCTGCATGTCAACCCAACTCTGTTGAGGACAAGTTCATAACGATGCCTTCGTAGAACCGAGTGTGCAATTGTCAGCAGTGTTTGGCATACTATTTTCAGGGTTTCTAAAATTCATCTCTCATCTCTTCTGAAGTCATGGTTCCCTGCCTGTATCTGACACTACTGATTCAACCCTCTTGCTTTGTTGCCTTGACCCTGTCAATCACAGTGGTCCTGGTCCTGTATCCAGTACATGACACAGGTCCTGGCACAGTGAAAGTGACTCTCATTGAATCAAGAGATCCCTGTGCACATGTGTGTATACATGTGTATGAATGTGCATGTGTGTTGTACGAGAGTTGCTTGTTTGTTCCCAGCTGCTCAGCACCCCCCCCCCAAATCACACAGAAACCATATTATTTGCAATACTGCTTGGCCAATAGCTTAAGTGTATTTCTGGCTAACTCATATCTTAAATTAACCCATCTCCATTAATCTGTGTATCGCTACGAGGCTGTGGCTTACTAGGTAAAGTTCCGGCGTCCGACTCAGGTGGGGCTACATGGCTTCTCACTGACTCTGCCTTCTTTCTCCCAACATTCAGTTTAGTTTTTTCTGCCTAGCTAAGTCTGCCTTGCTATAGGCCAAAACAGTTTCTTTATTTTATTGGTTTATTTTTATTAACCAATAAAAGCAAACATATACATTAATAGCTTTCTGTGAACAAGTCAATTTACATTCTAGGTTGATGTGAGTATGTATATATAGACGTGTGTGTGTGTGTGTGTGTGTAGATGTGCACACAAATGACCGTGTGTGTTTATTTATGGGACTTTTCTTTGGACACTTTTGGAGATATGTCTTAACATATCAGTCTCTGAATTATCATATAAGTGGAATATGTTGACATATAAAGTGGCCAGCACCAAAATCTAACTTTAAAGGATGCTACATATGCTCAGGAGCTTTGAACAAACAGCTACTCTGATACTTTTCAAACACTTAGCCTGGGTGAAATGAACTCGGAACTTAAAGTTGCACATGAGGTACTGATCTGTCTTAAAGATTTTGGCAGCAATAATGACCAGTCAACCTGACTATTCCAGTGAGGCCTTCCATCCACACTTTGCATTCCTTCATAAGACACAAAGACGAGAACCTCTTTGGTTATTAGGATTTAAGGACCAGAGCATCCTTGAGACACTGGGTTCCAGGGTTTGGTTAGCCTTCTATACATGCTTCTCTTCCTTTGAAAGTGAGCACTCTTATTCTTGTTTCACTACTGGCTGTGGAGAGTGTACCTCACAACCAAACCTACTAGCCAGGCAGTGGTGGTGCACACCTTTAATCCCAGCACTTGGGAGGCAGGCAGATCTCTGTGAGGCCGAGGCCAGCCTGGTCTACAAGAGCTAGTTCCAGGACAGGCTCCAAATCTACAGAGAAACTCTGTCTCAAACAAACAAACAAAGAAAACCCACAAAAAAAAATAAAAAATAAAAAAAATAAAAACCAACCAAACCTACTGCATTTTCTAGCCACGTTATTTGGGCCAAGTCCAGAATGGTTCAACTCTTGTATTTTGGTTACTTGAAGTTCTAAATCAGCTTGGGTAGTGCTAAGTACCCTGATGGTGATCATTAAAGAAGAATATAATTGCTTATTTTGAAAAAAAAAGTCAATTTGTGAATCTGCCAGAACTGTACAGTTTTTATATACGGAGTCCTGTAAATAGACAGGATTGTTAGGATATGAGACAAGTGGTTTCTATGGCTTCTAGGGCCAAGGGCAGTTCCGGAGGAGGCAGCTGTTGTTCAGGATCCATCTTGCCTGAGACATGTGCATTGATGAATCTGAAACAGAACTGCCAAACAGAGGGATGTCTACTTATCAAGAAACACACACACGGTGGGGGGGGGTTGCAGGAGGAGGTGGGCAAGGCCCACCTTTTAAAAGGGAACAAAGCAAATGTGCACAGGAGGTGTTCTTTGTGGCTGCAGCTGAGGATGTATCCTGCAGGTCAGTACAGATGTGTGAATATTAACACCCAGATGAGACTCAGGACCAGATTTGGATCCTCCATGTCTCAGACTTTGCCTCGCAGTAGCGACCTGATAATAGCTACTTCTTAGAAAGCTGAAGGCCTCGGATTCCATCCTCACTCTCCTGGCCATCAGACAATTAAGAAAAGATTCAGTTGCTTCGGAGAATACTAAGGGCTTTCTTCAACCAGGAGGGACACCACGCAGGTGTCCACAGGTGAAGAGGACACCAATATTTTAGCAGTAGCTGGGTTTTTCTTCCAGACCGCAGTGACCCTTACTTAGGCGACATAATACTTAGCTGATACTTTGATACGGCTGCCGCCATCAACTTTCCAGTATAAATGCAAGGGAAAACAAGAGAACAAGACTTCCGAATTTGTTGTACAGCACATCCCATCTTTATCCATCCTGCTGTGAATGGCTTTCGATCCAAACCTATTTTCCTCTTCTGAACTGAGCAGTGAGGTGCTGTGCAGACTCAAAATCACAGGGGGTGCTAGAGGTTTTCTCTTCACATAGCCTCAAATCTTAGAGGTTCTTAGGGCAAAGCCACTGCTTCTTCCAAGATGCTCTTACTCCAATGCTGGCTTTCTACAGTGCTCCGGGCTGTGTTTCTGTTTGTTTGTTTTTTATCGTTGTTAAGGTTTGATTGCCACTGAGGAAACAAATGTCAGAGTTGTAAAAGCTCATGAAATACTCAGTGCTTCATGGCTAGAAAAATGTGGAACGCTTCTCCAGAGTCCCCTGGGGTTCATAGAGCCAGGCTTTCAAACGCTTGTCTACCACGGTGCCGTGAGTCTGTCTCAGCACCTCGGGAGACATGGCTTTCCCTGTGTGTTCCTTCTATGTACAGTCTGACCCGTATCAAAATACACTGCATATTGAGATGTTTCCGGATGTGTTGTAGTAAGAGCAGCCGGGGCTGCATCCCCAGCACCCCAGCCGCCTGCTCGGCTAGCTTATACCCCGAAATAATTACACGAAAACTGTATTCTTTTAAACACTGCTTGGCCCATTAGTTCCAGCCTCTTATTGGCTAGCTCTTACATATTAATCTAACCCATTTCTAATATTCTGTGTAGCCCACGAGGTGGCTTACCAGAGAAGATCTTAACCTGCGGCTGTCTGGAGTGGGAGAATCATGGCGACTCACTGACTCAGCTTCTTTCTTCCAGAATCCTGTTCTGTTTACTCCACCTACCTAATTTTCTGTCCTATGAGGGCCAAGGCAGTTTCTTTATTAGTTAACCAATGAAAGCAACAGATAAGATACAAGACCCACCTCCATCATGGATGCTCTTCTGCCACACACCCATGGTGTTTCTTTTGCTGGACTTCAGCTCAGTCAGCCTCCCCATTACACGTGCCTCTCCTCAGCTCAGCACTTCACTCAGTCCTCACCTACGAGACACAGGCTGATACTCTGAGGATGTCGGGGAGGCAGGATGGCAGCACCTGATGTGAGAAAGGTAAACCTGCGTGGGTCATTAAGGATTGGGTCCCTCACATTACCTTCCAGAGCCTGCGGGTGGGCAAGTCAGCTCAGCTTATGTGCCCCTTGGTTGCCACCTCTATTCTTAGGAAAGGGAGCCAGGGTATTCTCTTCCCTTTCCTTTTTCTTTTCTTCTTTCTTCTTTCCTTCCCTTTTCATCACACTAGGCTTTTCAGACTCAGTTTTGAAAAGGCAGAGAGAGCATCCGGGAGGTGGACAGACTCTTACTCTTGCTCTAGGAAGGAAACAAGCAATGAGGTTGGAAGATCTGTTCACCATCACCAGCTATTAAAGTAAGCATGATTTTATTCTGCTTTATTGCTAAATATACTTCTGTATGTCCCAAAACACACGCACAATATAATATGAACATACTGGTATGGGATTCCCCTCTGTATGCTGTGAATATGTTTTATTGCTGTTGATTAATAAAGAAGTTGCTTTTGGCCAGTGGCTTAGATGCAGGCAGAAAATCTGAACAGAGATGTGGAGAGAGTAGGCAGAGTTGAGGAGACGCCATGTAACTGCCAAAGAAGACAAATGCCCAGGAACCTTAACCTTACCAGTAAACCATGAGCCTCGTGGTAAAATACAAAATAATAGGGGTGGATTAATTCAAGATGTAAGAGTTAGTTAATAAGAAGCCTGAGCTAATAGGCCAAGCAGTGCTTTAATTAATATGGTTTCTGTATGATTATTTTGAATTTGGGAAGCCAGGAATGAACAAGCAACCTCCCTCTACCACATACTTATGAAGTAGTGACATAATATAACATGAAGTATTATTTTCTTTTTATTAATAAAAGAAAAATATTTTTTCTTTCAGCTAAAAATATTGTTTAAGACATCATTCATTTAAGAATAGCATTTAAAAATGCCTTGATTTATTCTTAAAGGAAAACAATTTCATATGTAAAAGAAAATATAGTCATTGCTAAATAAGTTGAAGTCTGAAATTATTATTTAAAAACAATTTAGTATAGATAGGCATAGTAGCAAAAGTTTATAATCCAAGCACTAGGGAGGCTGAGGCACGAGGGTTATAAGTTTGAGGTCAGCCTGGGCTTCATTGCAAATTTCTTTCTAAAAAGGCAAAATACTAGAAACAAAAACGCTTCACAGCTCATCCGCAATAGTGTATTTCATGTGTCAGGAACAATATTGAAAATAGCAGATTTAAAACATTAGTAATATAAAAGTAAGAATACATAAAATTAATGTTCTAAGGTGTCTGTCATCAAAATACAGAACTCTAGTAGTTTGCAATTATTATAAGTAATGGGGTGCCTGGTTTGTATTTTGTTTAGATGGTAATAAAATTCACTAAAGAATAAACTTATGTATCTTAACACCTCATATTTTAAACAAAAGTAGAACCATTCAAATATGTAAGCAGGGTGGTTTCCGGCTGTCTACATCAGGCTGTGGAGCCTTGTGACTCCCTCATTTAGGCTGATGACAACTCACCTGTGTTCATGTTTGCTGCAAACTTATCCAGTCCTGCTACAGCTGGACTTCAGACAAAAAGCACACATAGAAGCGGAATGTTCCACAAATGATTATGGAAACAGTGTGAATGAACCATGTCACCTTGGGATGTGACCCAGATGCTGTCTTCTGTGTGAGAATTCAGGGTCTGAGAGCAAACGGTGAACAAAAAGATAAATAGAATTCTAGAATGAAGCAGAACCCAGCATACTCATTAGGCTCTTACTTTGCTCTCCCCCCTCTCTTCCTTCTTCCTCTCTGTCTTTCCCTTCTTCCTGCTCTCCCCATCCCCACCTCATGACCTCATCTAAGGCATACTTTTATTGTCTCACAATCAAAGGTAACAATCACCAAACCCAGCACAAAGTGCCCTGAGTCATGCATTAAAGGTAGGCTTTGTTATGAAAGAGTTCCGTTTGAGCTTTTAATCATTTGAAGTAGAAAGTGTACAAGCATGTCCTTCTGTACACATCTATGGTCCTCATTGCTAACTTCAGTTCCAGAGATGCCGCATGGCTTTTCAGGCCCACCCCCACCTACAGGGTGCACTAAAGTCAGAACTCAGAGGAGCTGGGACACCCACAGAGTGGGGGCCCTATCTCCCATTTCCCCAGACCTCCCCCAACTTCAGCACCTCCTTTAAAGAGAGCAGATACTTGAATTAGCACAATGTTTCCTAAACATCCCACTGAGGTTCTGTGTTCGGATGTCATGCCTGTATTCCTCTGAGACAGAGTCTAATGTATCCAGGGTAACTCTGTGTAGCTGAGGACATCTTTGAGCTTCTGATTCTCCGACCTCCACTTCCCAGATTGTCTGTGTGTTCTGTCACGCCTAGTTTATGTGGTACTGGGGGAGGGGGGGAGTCAAACTCAGGACTATGCACAGACTAGGAAGCACTCTGCCTGCTACTCTGCTGCCTCCTTTCATTATAAAATGAACAAAAATCAGAAGAGTTCTCAGTTTTCCTGAAAATTCAGAAAAGGACGAATCAAATTTCCTGTTCACATATATATTTAACACATGAGAGAATCTTCAGTACCTTAAAACACTGGTGCCTCACTGGGAAAACTATTTCAAGGTACTCCCGGCTCTAGCCAGACTGTGCTTGCTGGCAGCCAAAGCTTGGTAGCAGAAGCCTCAGGCTGCTCATGTGAAGGTGGAAGGCGGATTCAGCACTGAGCTCAGCTCTGTCCTATGAGGTCAGTGAGCTCCTTGTCCTGCCATGGGTCTGTGCACACAAGTGTCTCTGGGCAGTGCGGTTATAGTGTTGGACACGATGGGTTACAGCAGTTTAAAGAATGTCAGTATTAAATCTCAAACAATTTTTATTTTTCTCTTCATTTCATGTTTTCTTTTCCTCCCCCTCCTTCCCCTTTTGTGAGATTTAAATGTTTGTTATCCAGTCTAGTGTTTATTTGTGTTTCAGGTCAAGGCAGTGAGGGCTGCTCTAATAGAGTATTTCCTTCTAGATTAATTGCTTTTTTCATCCGAGTCTAGAATGTGTCACTACTTCTGGGAAGGAATTTTATTGTATTTTTTATAATTACAATGCATAGATTTAATTATTCAGAATAAGAGACATTTGCTCTGTACTCTCTGTGAATATGCATTGATAATAAGTCCTGAGTTATCACTTTTCCCATTCTGGAAGGGAGAATGGAGAAGGGTCACATTCCTGACACCTTTCAAGAGCACAGTCACCAAACTGAGCCCTGGTTTCTGGAACTGGTCAGCTCCTCACCCAATAACAGTCCTTTTCTCTATGTTCCCATGCATTCTGCTTCTTTCCATTACACACATAACTTATGTGATGTGCATCTTTCTGTGCCTGGCTTTTCCCACTCTTTCCGCAAATCCTCCAGATTCATTCATGTCATTACAGTTAGCAGGGTCTTTCATTTTCAAAAGCTAGACAGCAATTCTGTCCAAACACACACACACACACACACCATCATCATCATCATTACACTTTCTTTACCTGCTTGTCCAGTGGTGGACACGTCAGCAATAATGAACACAGAACAAAGGTGTCTTTGAGATGCAGATGTCATCTCTTTGATTCCACTGCTGGATGAAATGGAACTTCCACTTTAGAAACATTTTTTCTGAGTATACTCTGTCCTGTTTTCAAAAATGGTTATGCTGCTTTATATTTTCACTAGTAGTGTGCAAGGGTTCTCTTTTCTTCACGTCACTGCCGGCTTACCTTTTCTCTGTCTGACGATAGCCATCTTACTGGGGTGAGGTGATGTCATAGTCTTCATTTACATTTCTCTGGTGATTAGTGATATTGAATATTTTTCAAGTACCTGTTTTCCATTGGTATGTCCACATTGAAAAATATGTATTCAGATCTTTTGCCTATTTTTAATTAGGTTCCTTTGTGAGCTCTTTATTTGTTTTAGATATTAGCTCCTCACCAGATCGCCAGGATACCAATACTTCATAGCATTCTAGAAACTAACCTTTCATGTTGTTGATTTTTCTGAACAGAAATTTCTTGTGATTATCCCACTCCCTGTTTTTGCTTTTCTTCTCTGTACTCTGCTTATCACAGGCATTTTTTTTCTAAGGGCAATATTCCTTTATGTTTTCTTCCTAGGTTTTTATGGTTTTAGATCTGATAGTTAAGTCTACTATATTTTGGAGTTGGATTTTGTTGCTGCCATAAAATACAACCGTTGTTTCTCTTGCCTGGTGGGTAAACAGTTTCTCAAACATCATTTGTTGAATAGATTCTCTCTGTGTCCAATGTCCTCATGAAATATTAGATCACTATTTGAACACAGGTTTGTGTCTGGGCCCTCCCTGATTTTCCAGTGCTAATAATACCTTACTATTTTGATTATTTATGTTTTATAACATGTGTGTAATCAAGATGTGCAATTTGCCTACTTTTATATTTTCTTCTCAAAACTGCTTTGACAATTCAGTCTTTGGCAGTTTCGTGTGAAATTTGGTGTTGCTTTTCTCCATTCTGTGAAAAAAATAACATTATATTTTATAGTTAGTCTTAGATCTCTTCAAGTGGTGAATAATTATTAATTTCTAAAGTCACACTCAAGTATGCTGTCTTTAGTTCTTGGTGAGTTTGTCTCTTATGAGACAGTAAGCTTCAGGAAAGGAAGAAGGTTTATTTTGTTCACTGCTGAATTCTTTCTGCTCAGAGGAGAGAGGCAAACATTCATCTCCTTACAGTGGCGGACTGTGGCAACTGCATTTATTGTCTGGGAAAATCTCTGGGAAAACGTTGAGGTTCTGGTAGCACAAATCAGCCCCTATTTCTTACTTAGTAGCATCTGCATAAATACATCTATAAACACACACATGGGAATGGTCAATGCTGACTGAGGTCAGCAAGACCTGAAATTTTTTAAAGCATTAATCCCAGAAATGCTGTCTGCTCAGAATTTAAACACAACACTTAAAATAACTGCAAGTCATTTTTTTATTTTAAGTGATAATACACTGTACTTAGTAAGAACATTCTGTCGATCCAAGTTGTTCTGATCCAATTGCTTCAATTAATGATATGAATATGAGCTTCAAATTAGCATATTCATACAATTTTCACCATAATAACCAATAAACTCATCAACAAGCTATTTGAGAGAACTCTCTGATACCTCCAGAGTCAGTCACAGGGGCTCCCCGGATGTCTTGATTCCCGTTCCATACCTTGAGTGTGGAACAAGTTGCTATAACCTACCACTGTTAAAGCAGTGCCAAAACATTCAGTGGCCCTAGAGCAATCACAAGGGTATAGGAGAAAAGTGTTGGTCAGTTTCAGCCCAGCGCTGGAAACTTTAAGGAGCTGACAGTCCTCAGGAGCTGTGGTGTGTGGTCTGCACACAGCTCCTGGCGTGTGTGCCTTTCTTGATGACTCTTGAGCAGAAGTGATCCCAAGGCCAGGACTCCTCTGACTCCCTCCTTCTCACGTTACAAGGCCCATCTGTATGAGAGCCCCAGCGCTGGAGTCCCAGCAAGCTTGTGAGAAGAGTTATGTTCTAATTTCACCAAGGAACAAATGTATGCTGCCAAATATAATCAGGAGCAGATTCTTCTTGAGAAGACTCCAGAACCCAGGGGCTTAGAGGAGGCGGCAGTGGGGCTACATCACAGTGATTGGATTTAAAATAACAGCACTTACTCATATTTTTAGTTGTTCATTCACTCAGCAAATGTTTATTGAATCTGCAGTGCAGGAAAGGGACTTTGAAAGACTCTTGCACGAGAGAGTTCTGCTTCGAGTTTAATTGGATTGATCAAAACTTGTAGAACCATGTCGTAGAAGCAATTAAGGCTGTAGGAAACACTTGTTTACATGCTCAGTTTTCTGAAGAAGGGCTTTCAGAGGGGGCTACTGGTTCCTCTTTTCTGTTCTGTAAAGATGCCTTGGGAAGCAAAAAACAGATGAAGAGGCGCCACACATTGTCCATCCCTACCGTTGTCCGCTGATAGTTCCTTGTATTTCACATTAGTTCTGGATGTGTGATCATAATTCTTTTCTATTGTTGCTCATGTTGTCTTCTCTTATGCTATGATTTTGGGTAATAGCAGATCTCACTGCGTCAAAGCAGCCGAGACTCTTGGAAACAACTGGTAAGCTCCATGCAACACTGCCCAGTTCCTGGAGCAGGGTCCTCAGTGGAACTTTGAGCAAACTTTTCTCTCAACACTCAACTCTGTCGTAAATGTGGAGGTTACTTTCTTAGTCATAACAAGACTTGCAACTAGAAAGTTAAAGTCGAAGTCCATTGCTCCTTTATGATCCAAGCAACAGTGTCTACCTGACTCATGCTTACTCAGTCACACTGCAGAATTTTTTCTTTTTTTTTTAATAATCAGCCATCTATTTCTAAGTGTGCTTAAATTTCTGTATGAGCTTCAGTCGTACATAATAAAAATGATTCAATTTAAAGACATAGATCTCACACAGAGAAACTGAGCAGGAAAGCAGGTGTGTTTATTATTTGGGCCTTGTGAATTTTTTTCTAAGACCCAGGAATAATATGGCTCCTGATACAAGTGTAAGTTACTCAGTCTGGCTCAACAAAGGGGAGTGGCCGTCACCCAATGCCTATCTCTTCCCCTACCTGGGGAAAATCTGCTCCTTTCAATTGCCACGCATTTAGGAACATGGCTTCAGTACCTGCCATGATGACAGAGGAGATGAAGATTTCCACCAGTGTGGTAAGGTTGGGCTTCAGTGCCCATCATGACGGTAGATAGGCGATGAAGATTTCCATCAGTGCTGTAAGGTTTTTACAGCACAGGGCTGACTTAGGCACTGTTTCGTTGTTGCTTGATTAGAGGGTTAAAGGACTTGCCTGTGATCTCAGTGTTCTCTTTGGCTCTTTACTTAGGCGGCAACTTCTCCTGGATTCAGTGTTTGCCTGCCTACAGGATTAAGTATGGGTTGTGAATATGGAATTGTATTCCACTTCGTGTTTTACTGGCATCCTTTGTTAAGATCTCTGTTGGAGGAAATATGAGCCGGCATAAAGCTAAATGGAGTTTTCGCAAAGAAGCCTATGCCCTCCCGCCCTTCATCTGACTATCCTTCTCAGGGATTGGATGATCAATTCACCAGAAACTAGGCCACATCCAGGTGAAGGGATCCACAAGGTCAACATTGAAGAGGCCATGTCTTGAGGGCCCCAGGGAGAAGATTCTAAACTAAAATTCAGTGTTTCCATCTGGCTTCTAGTCATTGTGAACTTAGTTTACAAGAACATGTCTATTTTTACTATCTATCTATAAACATGGTGGGTTTTGGAACAAGTCACAGAGATATGAACCTGTGACTAGAGACACATTTCAGAAATTGGCATGTCTTGCTCAACTTTCACATGGTTAGCCCTTTTTTGCATCCATATGGCCAATCTGAAAAGTAATGTATACATTTTATACACACAGTATACAAAGACACCCGTGCACATGTATGCAGAGGTGTTAGTTAGGGTTTTATTGCTGTGAAGAGTCACCATGACCACAGCAACCCTTATAAAGGAAAACATTTAGTTGGACCTGACTTACAGCTCAGAGGTTTAGTTCATTATCATCATGGCAGGAAGCATGGCAGCATTCAGGCAGATATGGTGCTGCAGAGGTAGTGGGAGTTTGAAGATGGACGCTATCAAGTAATCCCATGATAGCTCCGATTTGATATAATAAAGGGTTAGACACACAGATCACAGTCCTCTGCATGAATAGGGAACAGGAACTGAATCCAGCAGCAGCAGCAGAGAGAGAGAGAGAGAACACGCAAGTTTTACGGCTGCATTTTATAGTATAAGAGACCACACCCAAGTGGGCTGATGTCTTAAAAGCTATTGGCTGAAGGAGTTCCCACAACATGAGTTCTACGTCTGGATTCAATTCTCAGGCAGCAGGACGAGAGCAAGACCCTGGGCCTAGCTTGGGCTTCTGAAACCCCAAAGCCCATCCCCAGAGACATACTTCCTCCAACAAGGTCACACCTCCCACTGGTGCCAGAGCCTGTAAGCCTTTTGGGGCTCTTTTCATTCAAAACCCAGCAGCATGAATTGTGGATCTGCAACCCGGGAGAGTATTTACAAGGAACGCAAACCACTCTCTCGGTTGACTCTCACAGTACTGCTACTGTGAGTTTGCCAATGGTGATGGCCTGTCTTCCTTTGCTTCTGTCGGATGTGTCCAGATCTCTAGGTCACCTGGAGACTGATGAAGACTTCATTTCACTTTAACTAAGGTAAAAACCAGACCACTGAGGCAAAGAATCTTTAAATGTGCCTGTCCCATTTCTATAGATCCAGTGGACAGAAATGAAAGAACAAAGTCTGTTCACTCACGTCAGCTGAGGAAGTTTAGAAAAGAAAAAAAAACATTATAGGAGCTGCAGTCATACCACAATCACCTGAGGGGTCCCTAGATGAACCTCATTCCTGACTGGCGTGTGAACAGTACATAAGGAACAGCCACGTGTGGGCTGGTTATGGGGACTCAAGTCAATCCTTCCTGCATGAGCCTCTGTGAGAGCTCATACCTGGGTAAGAAACCCCTGCTTTGTATTCTCCTTATCATCTTCTGCCTCCCTGTTCTCTGACTTTCTGTCTAACATGTCTGGCTAAGCGTCCATTGTGTACACTGAGAACTTAGAGGTCATGACCTTCAACATCTTCTTCTCTGAATAAAGCTTCCATGGACCATGGAAACTGGCAGCAAGAGTGTGTAAGGGAAGGTGGTCATTGGCTGTGAGCAAAGCCATCTCAGAGATTAAAACAGGCGATAAGTTAAATGCTCACAACAGACCTTTCATCCAGCAGAATGGCCATAGAAGTCTCTCAGAATGAGATAATGCCTAGAATGAGGAACTCAAAATGGAAGAGGTCCTCAAAGGACCTTTCCAAGAAAAGGCAAGAAGCCTCTAAGGACACAGGCTGTGTGCTGGTTGTGGGATGAATAGCTTGGTTGGTCTGAATCAGCTTGAAAAATATAGAGAAGTGGCTGGTATAGAACCCTGCCTTCAGGGGTTGGAGAGGTGCGTGAATGAGCACCTTCTACTTCCTTCCCTGTCATATGGAGATGGTTAAGAGGCTCAGCGGCACGATCTGAATCCTGTTTGGGATAATTATTTACAGTGTAAGATGAGAAAGAGTCAATAGTGGGGCTGTAGGATCAGGCCGTCTAGAGCACCACACTGCATAGGTGTCTGTGCTTTGAGGTGGGAAACAGACAGGAATGGGGGCTATGACCGCAGGGTACTCCACATGCAGAACTGGTCTGGATGAATCCACGAAGAATCCAGGAAGAGGGAAAGGGCAAAGCTTGCATCATATGTTACAAAGAAAACCAGAAATGCTCTTGAGGGAAAGTGTAAATAACTGGGGTGAAGGCAGAGCACATGTCCCTTTGAGACCCTAAGACCTGATCTGTATGCAGAGACCAAGAAAGGGCAAGACCAGGTCGTTAAACCCTTGGTGGTACTGCCGATCCTTCACGGGCGGTTGGACACATTTCCTAAACAGCTACTGAGCTGGGAATTGTCAGGCAGCCCAGGTGGGGTTCCCACCCTGATTCTCCTGCTGCAACACAGCCACCAGGGCCTTTGACAACGCCGTTCATCTTCCTAATCATCAAGACCTTCGGCATTTAACTGGTAAATAGATAAATTCAATTAATTCTCTAGGTTTCTGGGAAACCCGATTTCCCTGTCCTCTGCACCCTGCATAATTTCATTTGCTGTGCTCTTTAGAATTTCTGAGGGTAATATATAAAGACACTAAATGAAATGAAAAAATAAACAAATAAAGCTAATTATTAAAGGTTTTGTAGAAATCTATCCCAGTGTTAGTACTGGCCCCAGGCCCTGGCTGATTGGAGGAGCCCTCAGGATGGCCAGTGCATGGTGGTTCAGGGCATGGCTGGGTGATGTGAAGGACCAGTCATGGCTCACCTGCAAGTCCCATACTTAGAGATATGCAGCTCTTCATTGAGCATGTGGCTGGTCCAACAGGTAGGTCCTTCCCAAGCCGCAGGAAACTTTCCCAGGCTTATTTGGGAAATGGGGGCGCTGATCCACATCGTAACATTATAGGAAGAATGAGTGACCAGTGATCTTATTATTTTTAAAAGTGCTTTGTGGAAATTAGTAATAAAAAATCAACTAAACTGTCCATCTGAGCTCAATTGTTGGAGCTCATTTCCAAGTCCTCATAAGAACACCAGAGTTACAAGGGGTAGTCCTAGAGACTTAAGGAGCTGCCAAAGCCAAGCCACTGGTGTGCCTGCGTGTTCTTCATTATACAACCCATCCTCCCTAGCACCAATACAGGTACCCAATGGGGGGGGGGCAGCGTTACAGCAGGAGCTGTCCATTAGTTCCCTAACAGCCTTCACAGCAGCTCTGATGACGACGTCATGCCTACATGGGCCTTCTGGCCTGGGAGGGAGTCAGGGATTGAAGAATTTCAGAGAGCCTGGGTTCTGCTGGGAGACGAAACTGGGGTCTCAGAAAATCTTGTTACCGATTTACATCTCCGTGATGGAAGTGAGTCAGATGCCATGATACACTCTCAGACTGTTCTAATTTTTGTTGTTTTGTTTTCCCTTTTGGTGGAGATGCTTCTGGAAGGTCAGGATGCCCAGAATCTATGCCAGGGAGGCACAGAAGATAACGAGATGGACCCTAGCTTTCCTTGAGATCTTTTAGCCCATTTCCTTATATGAAGCTCAGTATGAATACCTTTCTTATGGATGTGTCATCGTCAGGGAAACCCTCACACAGCTTAACAGCTTCAGATATTTTTCTTTTCTACTCCTCTTGTCTTTAAAATATTCTTCATATATAAAGGGATCATGTGCTACCAGGAACATAATGATCATGTCACGATTAGACATAAGGGCCTTTAATTTCAGATCATGAGAAATATAAATGTGAAATCATTAACTTCACGAGATCTATTCTTATGCAGATATTTTAGGACACAATCTGAATTAGTGCTACTTGGTTATCTCTGATGTGTCCACCAATGTTCAGTTTTTATTTAATGGTTGACATACAACCCAAGGTTGTTTTTATTTCCTAACCTTGTAAACATATCATAATGCATTTCTCCTCCAACTTATTTCTAGATTGTTTTTTTATTTGGACAGTGAAGGGTAGGAACAGAGAGTGACCTTTCTCAAAGCCACACAGGCAGCCACAGATCTAATAAAGGCAAAATTCACAACAGAGTAAAGCAGAAAGAGATACAGATTTCATTTTAGTTTTAGATGAAATACGAATTTCAGCATCTCTGAGGTCTGACTGCCATGGTCATAGCTAGTGATTCAAAGGGAAAATAATGCCTTGACCTTGTGGCTGGATGGTAAGCAAGCTCAGGAGAGTCAGCCTCTGGCCCTGCAGAACCACATGGAGTTCCATGCATCATACTCGGTCAGTCGTGGGGGCAGAGACTGCCAGAAAGACAAAACAATCCATTAAAGACCAGGCTGTTACCGTTGCCTTATGTAATGCTAATCCAGATAAATTAAAATTGGAAGTGACATTTCCGATAGTCCTAAAGCTCAGTGTAGACGTCTTACTTGTAGCTCTTTAGCAACATATATTAACAGTTAAGTATTGCCACTGACACTGTGAGAGTCACTCATAGGAAAAGAGGGAAATTAGCTTTGTGAGATTCGTGCCGAGCCAAAGCAAATTGAGTTTTCGTTCACTGGCAACATTATTCTTTATTCTGAAATGATGAAATGGTCTTTAAAATCTTCCTTAACTCGGATAGCAAATACTGCTAAACGTTTGTATTGTATTAACTGGGGTTGCTGCTCCCTGAATTGTGAGTACCCAAACTGGAGAAACACACCACAAATAAATGAAGATGCTTATCTCGTGTGTGGCAATACCGTGTATTTTCGCTCTATTAATCGATATCATGATACACCATGAATGGAAAGTGGGCCGTAGCAGCTTGTGAGAGGTGAGTATTAGTCTACCTTTCTGCTTTTATGGTCATGGATTCAGGGAAGCTGCAGACCTCTCGGCTGAAATCAGGGCCACAATGAATGGGGAAACGATATGACATGTGATGGTTTATTGCGCTCCTTAAAGAAAGAGGCCCCCACTCGTCTGCTCTTGACTCATGTCCTGGTGACATACTGCAAGTAGATTCAATTTTCGCATGGTGGGTGGGTCATATGGAAGCTCAGCACTTGCTTCTCCCTCAGAGTAATGCTTCCTCCTCTCACTTCTTGGCTATATATAGACATTATCTCAACAGTTGATCCTCAGAGTCCAGGAAACTCATAAGTGCCCCAGTGACTCAAGACTTCCCAGGGACAAATTGGGGGCTATGGGGCAATACATTCATGCACCTGGGTTCTTTTATTCTTAGTGGCAGCTTTCTGATCTCATTCAACAGGACGTCATCTACGGGGAAGAAAAGTTGCCATAGGTTCAGTGACACAAATCTACCAAGGATGCATCCTCTCCTGCCTACCATGCTCTGCCCATGTTTCTTTTTCATAGGATCCATCCTTTCTGCTCACACCTCTATGTGTAACTAAGAACTCTGCAGTGCGTGAGATCCTCTTTTCCCCTGTGTGTAGTATGTGCACCTGGATGGTCATACCAATTCATGGGGTACATGACCTCTTCATCACATCAGCAGACACATGCTTGTCGTGTGTGTGTTTCAATCTCACACCTGGGATCTGCTGTCCCTGGTTGGGTGCACACTCAGCCAGGGAGAGAAGGCGACCTGACATATGGATCTAGGATACATGATTCCACATACTCCTGACTGGAGCATTGACACGGGCTTTACCTTCTGTCAGGTAGGGACATCTGTGTTCCAGAGTAAATTCGCGTGGTAATTTTCTTCAGAGTCATTGTCCTATACTGTGGAGGTGGGGACAGTGACAGAGGATAGTTATTAAGGGATGGAACCTTAGCAATTTCTGAGTTTAAGGTGCTGATTTAGCATCCTCCACAGGAAACTTCGAGAATTAACACAGGGCCTTCATTCCAGACATGTTGTCTGCAACAGTCCCCAGATACTACCTGATATTGCCTCATTGCCCTAATGGAAACCTTGGTTTAGGACATCTTGGTCTTCTGATCTGATCAACCGAGGGATGGGTGAGCCCCAGATGGTCTGTTGACTCACAAAAGGTACAGCACAGAAACTTAGCCCTGTGAGTGCCCTCCATAGTATCTGTGACCCTCTTTGGATTTCTCCAGCTTTCAGAAAACGAGCCAACTACAGTTCAGTTCTGGACTTGTGTGAGAGACACACTGAACAGCACTAATGTTTGTTATCCTCTGTGAGAACAAATGCTTACTGCTTTACCCAATGGTAGAAGTTCTTTAAGATGAATGGGCAACTTCTTATTACTGCTGAATAGAGATACTCACTTTTTAGATTTCCTGCTTTCATTTTCTTTGGGTTCCTTGCCATTTCAGTTGAATAATTCTCTCTTTCCTCAAGTATTTATATCTTGTGAGCTCACTGGACCATCGTCCTTGAGTTACCAGTCCAGCTGACACATGACTGGAAAGCTGATGGCCTTCAGATTGTTAATAGTGATGTTGAGTCCAACTTTGGAGTAATTTTCTTTCCTCTGTGAGTTCTGGAGAATAGTACACACAAACCTCCAGTCTCTCCTCCTGGCACACCCACCACACACACACACACCACTTCATATCACTGTAAAAATCATGAATTTTTTCTTCATTTAAAAAATGTGTAGGTGAAAAAAATTTTTACAAAGCCACAGCTAAGTTCTCATGACTTACATGGCAACCTTACTGCACTGTCCACAGGAACGGCCTCCTCCCTAGGGAAGCGTCACCCTCGTCCCTCAGGATCACAGCCTGATGGGAAGAGGGCTGTCCCACTGCAGACTTTCACCTTGTCTGCCACTCTGTGTTTCTTGAGCTCTGCAGTGGAGCTTCATGCTCATGCCTGTGGTTTTCTCACACGTGATTGCATGGCGGTGAGTTCTTATAGTTCCTTACTTGGATTGCTCCATTCTTTAAGGTCCACCAGGCTGCCTTGTTAAATCTCCCACTTACGCTCAGTTTCTTCAGAAAAACAAAAGTGTGCTTTTGGGCTTTCCTATGTCTTTTATAGTTTTACATGTGATTATTATTTTCTTGGTGTGAAAAAGAATTCATTTTATCATGACATTTTCATTTCTACACGTCTTTGTAACGTGCTCATATTTGTCCTCACTGGGCTTTCCCATCCCTCCCCAGGTTTCCTCCACTGTGTCGGTAAGACTGACATTTCCTTTCGCTATCTGAAGGAGTGGTTTCAATTTTTGGATGGATGGATATTATTGTGGAACATGCAACCATTTTGTAGACTTAATTGAAACTTCTCTTTTGGTTGTCATGGGTTAACCACCTAATCACAGTATCTGCAGGAAAGACTGCCCTATCCCTCCCCTCCCCAGTCCTAGTCTTTGATTTTCTTTGTTTTGTCTTGTTCCAACATAATAATAAATAGTTGACTAGTGCTATTGGAATTTTCTCCACTGTTCAGAGAAGTTGAAGCTCCACATGCCACTTGACGGCTCTTCAATTTATTAGGACTCTAAAGAAATTCCATGTCTGTGCATCATAGTATTATTAGTTCCTGTGTAAAGAAATAGAAACTGAGGTTTTAAGATATATATTAATTTAAAATGTAAAAGCATCAAGAATCTCATTAAACACCCAAATAAATACCATGTTTTTAGAAATATAATCAAATTTAACAGACAGTCCCACCCTATCTGTCGTTGCTGTGTGCCTGCTGTAGCCGTATCATTGCAGGTCTCTTTCCTGCCGTAAGCCCCTAGACCAACTGTGTTTTCAGTGATCTATGCTTGTACAGTTTGGTGATGTCTTCCAGTCATATGAAAAAAAATCTGTTTATTTGAACTGTGTTGATATTTCAAGTATTAAGAGTGATTTTAATTTTACAATATCAAAATATAGAATTTTTAACATCTTCATCAATTTCTCTCCAGTAGGAAGCTTCCGTACCACAGTGGTAGATACAGACTCTCTAAAATCCTGGTTTTCGTTTGAAGTTTTATCATTAGAACCTAACTAGTGTTAGGTTTTCCTCAACTAGTTTCTTCTTTTTAGTCTTTGGATGAGGCAATCACTAAACCCACACAGAACAGTGGAGTTGCCCTATGCATACTTTCCAGAGGCAGGACCAAGTTTATGGGAGCAGAACAATTTGGTTCCAACGAGAAAGACGCCTTTCCCTGGATTGACCATTGAACTTCCACGTTAGCTGATGGCTCCTGTGTGTTCTCTCACCCCCGCCCCTCTATTTTCCATATGTACCCTGGATTTGTGGCATAATAAAAAATAAAAACCACTTCATTAGTGCCACCCTTGAGGGACATTAGCCAAGACAGGTCACCATGACACTAAATCAGAATGGCTGTGAGCAGCCCAGAGTAGGGCTGAAGTTGTTGCCGCCATAGACCCCCAGGATGGTCAATTCCACCAACTCCTTCTGGATTGGTTGGTGTTTGTCTGATTCTGTTTCTGAGCAAATATTCACACAGTAGGGGAAAAAACAGTTTCAGAGTATTGCTATGAAAATAGTTACACCCTTTAAAAACTTGAGTCTGTGGTGCCATGTTAGAAAAACAGGACTTGTTAATATTAGAATTGACAAACATTGAAAACCACTGCACCATTATTAAGTGAAAGAAAACCATGTGTAGCTGTGCTTCATTCTTGGATTTAGGAATCAATGTTTCATTCATAATGAAGATAACTTGGAAGCTTATCTTTTTCTCCCGATGCTATGATTTGAATGTGTAATATCCCCAGAGGCTCATGTTTGCAACATTTGGTCCCCAGCTGGTGTCACTGTTCTTGGAGGCTGTGCAAACGTTTGCAGAGCTCTCATGTAAGAAGTAGGTCACTGGGGCATGTTGTTGGGGTAATATCATTCCTAGCTCCTTCCTGCCATACTTCGTTTTCTGTCTTTCAAGAAATAAAGAATTGCTCCCAATATGCTTTTCTTCTATTTCCATGGTGTCTGGTCAAACACATGCTGGAAAAAGCAACCATAACTTGAGCCCTTTGAAACAGTGAGCAAAAGGAATCCTTTCTTCTTAACGTTGTTACCATGACACAAAGGATCTCACACGCCCACTTAACTAAGTTGTCCTGAGCAGAATGTTGATCGGAATTGCCCTGCTAGGTGATTGAGTCTCCTGGACTCTGTAGGGAGCTATGTCTTCATTTCTTTTAAGACACCCCTGTGTCTAACCTATAACCACACAGGATAGGTATGAATGTGCCCCATACAACACTGTAAACCTTCTTCAAAATTTGTGTGTGTGTGTGTGTGTGTGTGTGTGTGTGTGTGGTTTTGGTAATTCCATTGTATGGATGTCAAGCATGAGCTTTGTAGATGACAGCAATTTCACAGTGTCAAGATTAGACACACCTGCACGTTTTTGACTTTATTATGCTTAATTTTGTAAAAACAGAAACGTTAACTAATCTTTTGGTTATCTGTGTGTGCTTTGGAACTCTGGACCATTCCTTTTATATGTAGATGATTACCTCCTGCTCACACTGTCTCCTGCCTGACAAGGGACACTGGGCTCACACATGATGTCTTACACCAGTCTCCAAATGTCTCCCTGCCTCTGCTCATTTATTTATCCTCTTATCTTCATTCAAACCCCACTGTAGTCTCTTGTGCTAACTAATAGCTTCTCTGAGACACTGTGTGCTGTATTCTGAGTGTATTCAAGAACCTTCTACTCCCTTAACTGCCTGTTCTTTTTATTTGACTCTCAATGTCATCCAATCAATTCTGATGACGCCATCATTTCTCATAGATTTTTTTTTCCCTAGACTTCTTTTAGTCACATTTACATGTACTGTTCACTGTGTCCCCAGAGGTCCACTGTCCTGGTTAGTAGAACTCAGAGAACTGAAACTTCTGTTTTAGGGGCCACCTGCCTGACATTCCCTAGGGTGAGGGCCAATGCTGTCCCTGTGGTGAAGGTGAGACCATGGCAGGATACATGTGAATGGGTGGACTTATTTACTATGGACTGCATGCTTGCTCTCTGGTGGGCATGAGGCTGATGAAAACAACAGATAATCAACTTGACCTGCCTTTCGGGACCCTTCAGCTCGTAGCTACCTGCCACAGGGGGTACTGTAGAAGTGGTGTTGGGGGCGTACTTCTCAGTTGTCAGGAGGAGCTGGCAGAGAATAAAAATGAGCAAAGCCCTTCGTGTTCTGGATGCTGGAAAGGGACTTGCTCCGGAGCTGGGTCATCCAGAGGCTGGGTCTATTCTCTGCACATTGTAAGGGGTCACTACATCTGCTCAGCCGCCAACCTCGCAAGTGGGAAGTGTGATTAGCATCCAGAGTTTTCGCAGAAGAAATTATAGGCTAAACCCTCACATACTAGAAAGAAAACTTGCTATTCTGTATCCAGTGTGGTCCGGAGGATCTGTCTTTCTTTCTGCAGTAACTGGGGATCGGGTGTGACAGCACTAACATCAAGAAAAGCCCTACAGTTCCATTCTGCAAATCTGTGAGAACATATTCACACAGCGTCCTGGAAGAGGTTGGATTCAAGCTATGGCCTGTACCACCCCAGATATCACAGAGCACAGGAATGAGGCCCACACTGCCCGGGGACTGGAACCTCTGAAGTTCTGTGCACCACTCAGGCAGGATTCTGTGCCCAGGTCTGAGAAGATCTTTCCATGGCACTGTCTGCCGCCTTATCTGGAATGCAGTTCTCATCATGCCTGGTTCCCATGGAAGGAAATTCCCAGAGAGGATACAACCATATCGTTTTCAGAGTCCTTCATAGAAAATTCACAGCGAGAAAATGAGGAACAAGACACACAGCCCATTGCTCAATTTCTTCCAAATGACTGGAGCTCTGACAACAGACTCTTGGATCGACACATTCTTTAACCTAACAAAGTAACCTTTTTCAGTCTCTACAAGATGCTGCCCCAGTGATCCCAGTAGTTAGTAGGACTGGGAACAATGAGAGCATCGCCCAGCACACAACAGCTTGGGGCTGCTCCTCACATCTGGCAGCCATCAATGCTGATATCTGTATTAACACACTGGCTCAAATTAACATTCCTGCCAGTGAACCAGAGCAGTTATTTTTAACTGGAACAGATGTTTTGAGATAAGAAAGATTTTCAGGAGGGAAGGGAGTTTGCAAAGTTGTTGCATGGACATGGAGCCCGGCAGACAGGGTTAGTGAGGTCGATTCCCCAGGCAGCTCTTCTGCAATAGGTCAAGCCCTACAACTTTGTATCCTTGACCTCGGATGAGGAGATAGGCCTAACCCTAGGGTGGCCCGACTGTTATTCTGTAGATAGCACAGTGTGTGTTCAGAGATGGTGTCTAGATTTTGTGTAGCTCATCTTTAACTGTTAACTTCTTACCTTTTACGCTGACAAATTGGGCAGGAAGACAACAAGAGTTCAAGCTCTGAAGAAGTGAGTGATGCCATCATCATCATAGAAAAGCTGGTGGCAACAGGAGGTTAGGAAGGTTGATGCAAGATGCTGAGCATCTCCCACGGGTGTGATGCTATTGTCCATGAAGCTCAGGAACTAAGTCTCTCCAAGCCATGAGGAGCCTCTAGGTACTATGTGTTAGACAGTTTTGCCATCAGACATGACAACAAATAATGCATTTTTCCTGTCTGATTCAATGAATCTCAGAAAGGAGCTACCACGAGCATTCTAAGAAATTAAATGGATTTTTTTCCTGGAATACTTTAAAAATATTCAAGAAGGAAGTAAACAAGCAAACAGAACCAAACAAAACTACCCAAAAGAGATCGGTGGATTTTTATCCTTGTCTTAGTAGTCTGTCAAGGAACTTTGCAAGAAATCCACATTTTGCCAAATTAAAACAAAGAAAAAATAATTATTGTGTGATAAACCTGCTCATATTCCCCAAGTAGACATGAATACAAGGCAAAGGACAGAGAGGCAGAGCAGAGAATAGGAACCATTCGTTTCTAATATACACTTTATGAAGATTCTCCATTTTCTGTGTGCATATAGCTATGTTCCTCAATCATTACCTCAGCTCTCAGAAGCCAAGGAAGGTCACTGCAGGTCAGTGCTGCTTCGGGAAGGGTTAGATTAGGAAACGGAAATGTCCGGATGCCGTTCACTAGGCTAAGGCGTTCCCAGTCCCCCTACAACATGAACCCTTTGACCTCAGCGTTTATCCATCCGCAATGACCGGTGGAATAGTGGTCAGTATGACTGAAGCTCAACCCACCTGCCCAGCCCCTCCCCCAGGAACTGTTGAAGCCTCGAAAGGCTCCTAGCAGCTTCCTCCTTTTAACAGAAGGCACAATGTCCATAAAACCTAAAAGGCCGTACTGACAAATCCCATCCACCAGTTGAGAGCAAAGATCCATTTCTGCATATTATTCAAATTTAATGTATTCCACTTAGAAGTGACTCTTTTAAACCTTTCATCAAATGCAAAGTTCCTAATCATTCTCATGAAGGCAGAACAGCATTCTTGACAAAACACAGACTGAATAGATCATGATTATTTCCAGAACCATAAACTCTAGATATTTGGCATTGGGGGAAGACTATAACTTTAAAAAAAAAAGGAGGAACCAGCATGAGTCCCATGTCCTTTCGTTAGCAGGGATTGTACAGTCACTGTGATGTCTCACCCCCTGGCCTGTAGCCTGTGGGGTAACATAGTTCTATGCCCTCTTCTTGGGGCTTTGTACATGTGTGAAACACGTTACATTCCTGTCCTGTGCCACACAAATGAAGACACCATGACACAAAAGTTTTTGGCCCAGTGCTACGTCTCGCTGAGTACTCCAGTACTTGACCTCTGTCTTTTTATCCAAGGGTTTCTGGTTTCCTGAGCATGGCTGCTTTTGTGTCTTGCCTCTTAGCAGATCTGACACTGTCTCCTCTCCTAGGTTATCTGGCCACTGCAGTTTTTACACAGGTACAATCCTCCATTTCTTCCTCCATGTTGTAGATTCTTTTGTGATGTATATTGCTTCTACTTATCTCTATTCTCTATAGAGTCCTGTTAAAACAATGGAACCAAAGAAATAACCTTTGCATAAAAAATGCAAGGAGAAAGGTCTGGAGATATGGCTCATTTGGTTGAGTGTTTGCCTAAAATGCATGGAGTCCTGTGGACTTTGCAGAATACTCAGCACTGTATAAAATGAGGCATGACTCTGCACACTAAAATTGCAACACTGGGATATGGAGTCCTGTCCAGTTGCACAGTGAGTTCAAGCCCCCAGAAAACAGGATGGGGGCAGCAAGGAAGGAAGGAAGGCTGGCAAGCAAGCTAAACAGGGGAAAGGTATGGAATCCAGAAAGAAAATTCTGGCACCCTTCACACAGAGCCCCAGTGCTCATGAACGCTGTGCAGCAGCTCAGGCTGGGCAATTCTTCCTCCCAAGGTTCAGCTTTGTGTTTTCTAGCTGGAAAATTTCAGGCGGTAGCACTCACCAATTCCAGAAAACAACAGACAAACCTGACAGCCCCAAATTCTCAGTTTTTTCAAACTTAAAATTTTTACACGCTGAAGAGATACCATTCTTAAGGTAAAACTCAAATGTGAGGATAAGCTGCTCTGAAGCCTCCTAAATAGCAACAGTTCCTATTGTTCCTTCAGATGGCATAGGAGAAATCTCTGACACCACAGCAACGAGTCAGAGTTTGCTGCTATTTGTGTGAATGTAAAAACAAAACACTAGTGTAATGTGTTTCAGTTAGTGGATTAACTGTTTACATTATTTTCTTACAGTAAAAACAGTTTCTGTTTATTATAGAAAAGAAAGAAACTAAATAATAGTCCGTGAAGATAAACTAGATTCAACCAGTACTTCATTGCTTAGGAATAATTGCCACTAAAATGCCAGTGCGTGCTATTTCAGAGTCAGCCAAATTGCATGCATGCACTGAATTTTCATTTTTCCTAGTATATGGCTAACGTTTTTCTTTGTGGGGCTGCACTTTATGAAATTGTCTAGCAGGTTAGAGCTGACTCTCTGGAGGTTTTGTAGAATGAAGACTATATCCACCAAATCCCATAAGGAGCTCTGTATCTCTGCAGGCTTAATGAAGACTAGCCAGAGAGCCCTACAGGGAACTTCAGGAGGGCGCTGCTGTGAGTCACCTTCAGGATGTGGCCAGGATAGCTTTGTCCTGGTGACAGGGTACCTGTTGGAAGACTTACCACAACCTATAAAGCGGTAAAGTACCCACCTCCCTCCTTTCCAGCTTGCCTGAAATAAAGACCCCATGACTCTTCTGATGCAGCATAAGAACCAGGCTAGCTTAATATGAAACAGCAAAATTTAATGAAGGGATGGCTTACAACACCAGGGATCCAGCGATGGGCAGGAAATACAAAAGGGCCTGCGGGGCTCATGTAAACATTAGCCCGAGGCGAACAAGCCCCCCATTGGGCTAAGCTTTCCCTACACTCTTCAGTGATGACCTCTGACACCAAGACTCCTGACCACAGACACAGAAGGTGGGAGCACTTTTAGTTTCTGACCTCAGTTTACCAGAAATTTCTTGGTAGCCACAGGAAACTGAAATAACATTCAGGAGCTTCCAGCGGCATCAGGGATTTTGAAAGACAGGCCCATCACACTTTAAAATCACCAAGTAAAGAAAACTTAACAAAAGGCTCCAACAAGAAAAAGCTACAGGATTCTCCAGACACTGGTTGAAATTGGAAAGACCATTGTAGGAGAATTTAAAGAAAGAAATGAGAAAACTAGCTAGCCTGAGGGATAAGGAATTGGTTATTTGGATTTGGATCCCAAGGCTTCTGGGAAACACAAGCTGCTCAGACTGAATTCTGTCTATAAATTGCTTGTTTTGGAAACAGGAATGGATACCAGGGTAAATGTGTATGTGGAAAGCCTAGCACTTCAAGCTAGAGAAGTTCCATTCGTTAAGGCCCTAACATGGCTGTCCAGAGTGTCAAAACTCCTCTCTACCCACATTTCTCCCGAAGGACAGTGCTCAGCCCATCCCAGATGCCAGAGAACCATCCAGAAACATAGAAAAACAAGAATAAAACAGGAGTCCCAGCCGTCAAGTCAATCATAGGCACTAAGGCAGCTCAAGCAGTCAGCTTGGAATTTTCTTCCCAGAATTTACGGGTCTTTTAAAAAATTTATTTATTTTCATTTTATATACATTGGTGTTTTCCCATGGGTGTCAGGTCCCCTGTAACTGGAGTTACAAACAGTTGTGAGCTGCCATGTGGGTGCTGGGAGTTGAACCTGGGTCCTCTGGAAAAGCAGTCAGTGCTCTTAACCACTGAGCCATCTCTCTAGCCCCTATGGGTCTTTCTTAAAGGAGTGGTTTTCAATGAGAGAAAGACTACTCAGAGTCCACGGGAGAGTCTTAAGTGCCTGTCACTATTCCACACAGTTGAGAATGTTATCACAGGACCTACCTAGGTCCTGAAAGGTATGTTAGGATAGGAAAAGGATTTCCTAAAGAATTAAGAGGAAATGAATGTGTCAAGCAGGCATTTGCAAACCCACTGCAGAGAGTAGAGGATTAGTGGAGCCAGAAACATAGCTCAAGGTCCTGGACGACCTGTGACGGCCTCAGTCCTGGGCCAGCAAGATCCCCTTCCCTGCACAGTGTGAGCTACATGTCATCTGTGGTAGACATTGCCAAGAGACAAGATTGCTGTAGAACTTAGGAAAGCGGTAAACAGATTAGGAAATGTCCCCAAAGGAAGAATACCTCTACTCAAAGTGTCATAGCCAAAATACTCAAGAGTGGTGTTTGGATACAAGCTTCTCTGATGACCCACTTAGAGACAAGGGAAGAGCTAAGGTAGTTAGGCTATCATCTTCTGTCTATGGTCAGAATACTGAATAAGTCACAATGCTTGCTAAGAATTTAGGCAGCTACAAGATACTGAGGCAGAGTTCTGGAAAGGGAAGTAACCCTTTGGCCAGCAGCTGTGTTTGATCTGCCCGAGTGCCTCATAAAAGATCTCACACAACCTCTACCAAAAATTCTTAGGAATTTTGACTAGCCAGAGGCGATGCCACAATCTTTGGCAACAGTTGGAGAGACTGGGGAGGCTCCGGGCAGTTGGGGCATGGTGCCGACAAGCAAGGGGAGCCCCTGACAGTCACTGCAGGGTCATTGTGTCCCAGTCAAAATAGAAACATAGCAGTAAGAACCATGCACTGTGAAGGTGAGCTTATATCCAAGATGTCAAAATAGGTGTCAACACATGGGAGGAACAGGGACTTGAGGTGCTGCTGGCAGCTAACTAGAGACCACTTAAGATGAGGCTACCAGACATTTTCTTCTACCAGACTTGGCAACTTCACTTTAATCTTCTTGAGTATCGTGAAGAACACAGATGGACTGAATCTTCAAGAGAGTGCGGCCACCAGGATATTGTAGGACAGTGCTTTCCTGATGCTGTAGAAAGGCTGGGGTGGTCCATAGAGCCAAAAGCTATACCTCTCTCCAGAGCCGTCTCTTCAGGCCACTTCTCCTTCCTTTCCTCTCAACACCTCAACAGCCGAGGAAATAGGGAATAAACAGCTATCCACGTGGTCCCAGGCACATTTTTGCTTCAGCAGCTGGGTCTGTGTGAACAATGTGGCCAGCTGCGTGTGAACAATGTATGAAAACAATGTGCAAATGAACAAGGCAGCGAGGGGACAGAGCGGGGAGCTTCATTCAGGGCTTCTGCATCAGCAGATGTGGCAACGGAGAAGACGGAAATACAGTGTTGTCGGGAGCACGTGCCTGATGGCTCTCAGGATGTGGAGGGTGGCCAGACTGGGGAACTTGCACTGGGGCATTTGCCTGAGGATAAAGCTGAAGAACCCCGTGTCTGGTTGGTTGAGGAAAAGTTACCGCGGGGTTTCATTTCTGCTCAAAGCAGAGGTTAGGAGCTCAGCCTGGAACCAGAAGGAGGAATAGATCCTTAGCCATGCAGAGAACTGTTACGTGTCTCTCAACTCAGCATTTTAGTCTTTCTGTCTACCCCCGCTCTGTCTGTCTGTATGTTTGTAAACATATATAATATATATATATAGATAGATAGATATAAAACACCCTATCCTTACGTGGCAACCTATAACTAAACGATGGTTATTTTAAAACTAGTAAAACTATTTTATTGATTGATCTTGCTACATTTAGAACCACTGAAATTCATGAATGCCCATTTCCCCAGTTTAAAATATAAACTCCCATTTACCGAGTTAAGTATTCAGTTATTTACGGTTTTGTTTTTGAGACAGGGTCTCCTGTAGCCCTGGCAGACCTCAAAGTTGTTTCAACAGTTGATCTCACACTTATAATTGTCCTGCTTCCACCTCTCCCTTGTAAGAGCTAGAATTATAGGCAACACCACCATCCCTGATTGTGTTTGGTCCTAGGGCTAAAACTTAGCGTTTTGTTTTGCTAGGCACAGACTCTACCAAATGAGCTACATTCATTACACCATGCTCAGAAAGCCTGGGTGCTATGGGTGGGAGTTCCTTAAGTCCCTGGTGTTTTAAAGAAGCACTTTCTTCAAGGGCAGTGTGCCTGAGTACTGCCCTCACCCCCAGGAACCTTCACTCTTCTGCTCCGGCCTCTTCCCTCCTTCTTCCCTGTGAATTTCCGTTTCTATTGAATCTAAGAGTATCTTATTATGGAAAGCAAAACACAGGCAGCTAAAGAAAGAATGCTGTGTCTGCTTTGCTAGAATGGCCCATTAGAAGATCACACTGGCTGTGGATGCTCTGTTTGTAGGTTTTCGTTTGTTTGTTTCATTTCGGTTGCTGTAGAAGTGCAGATTGAATCCAGGGCTGCACGAACACTAGGCTTCCTCTCCACCACAGAGCCATATCCCCAGGACTCTTTTTACTTTGAATTTTGAGACAGGGTCTTGATGATCTAAGGAAGATGTTACCTAGAATTGCACAAACAGATTCATTTTCTCGGTGATTTAAAAAATAAAAAAGGCAAGAAAATGAAGGTCTTAGTACTCCACCAGGTTTTATTGAAGGTGAAAGTACACACACACACACACACACACACACACACACAAGCACGCAAGCACATGCATAGCAAAGCTCACAAAGAGACAAACTCCTTCAAGAGGGAAAGGGACCCAGAGCGGGGTATCCTAGCGTGATGGGAGGGTGTGTGGGGAGTTGTTGGGAATGGGATGAACCCCCTTTCTCTCTTGGAATTGTATGGTTTGGGTTATGAGAGGGGATGAAATCATGCAGACAAAGACAGAGAAAGTCATTGGCTCTTGTCACAGAGGTCCTTCAGTGAGATTTGAATAGTTATCACTGGATGGAGAGGGTTGGGGGAAACCCATGGTTAGGAGAGCTCACCAAATCATTGTCATAGAGGAGAAGAATCAGGAAGACTTCCATCTTAAAGATGGAAGTGAAAAGTATATTAATCTACTCAAAGCCTCATTTTCTTGGTCTGTCTGCCTACCAAGGATTGAACTCTAAATTTCTCAGTTTCAATAACTTACACAGGCTGGTTTTGAACTCGCTCTGTAACCCAGACAGACCTTGAATTTGAGATATTTCTGCCTCAGCTTCCTGAACCACCAGCTTGGACTGTTTCTAGCCTTTTGAACCCAGCAACATAGTCCTGGGAGCAAATTGTTGGATGCTACAATACATGTCAAAGGTTCACAGGACTAATGCCGTGTCAGTTTTACTTCTCTGCTCCTGAGCAGGCTAAGCCCTGGCAGTTCTCATCACTGCCAGCAGGAGGTTTCAGAACTCAGGGCAGGGGCCTGAAGAAGGACCACAGCATACATGGTACTTACACGGAAGCTGGTGTCATATTCCTGCTACATTACAAAAAAGACAAGACTGGGGAAACCGTTGTTCATAAGCTATGTAGCTGAGACTTTCTAAATCCAAGAACCACAAAATCTTCAAGTGCAACCACAGCTGGCCCAGCTCCAAGCCACACTGCAAGAAAATATCAGGAAAGGGTTCTAGCATATTTGCCTCAGGGTTATGACAGATTTTGAAGGACAGGTTTTTCTGAGGTCAAGGAGTAGAGAAAAACAATGACTTTATTTTTACAAAACACAATGTCTTAAAATTTCAAAGGGGTTTTAATCAATCTGCAAGTATGATTCTTTCAGGATATGACAAACTTTCACGGATAAAGAGACTGTGAATCACTGAGCTGATTCATCTACTGGCTTCAAGCAAAGTTAGAAATGTGTGCTTTTAATGCAATATGGATAAGGCTGTGTACTCAATGACCAAATCAACTCAAATTCAATCATAAATTTCAAAAAAAGAGCCACCCAAATGTACCCTGTGTTCAATGACTGCACTATTACCATCCAATTCAGACATGAGCAATACTCAGCCCCTTGTTGACTCAGAGTCTCGTAGCTGAGCCAAGCAGTAATCTGGGTTGAAGGGCAGAGCACTGGGCTACTTCTTAAGCAGGATCCTCCCAAAATAGACTCCGGGGACAAGGTTCTATAGAGCCACTCTTATCTAGTGCTACATCGAGTATTCCTGGTGATCCTCCTGACTTTCAGGGTAGTGCTTGAAGTCTTTACCAATTTATAAATTCCAGTTTCTTTACTTTAGCTATGTGTCTGTGTGTGTGTGACTCTGTGTGTGTGTTGAAAAGAGATACCATGTTTACGGAGAGAGAGAGAGAGAGAGAGAGAGAGAGAGAGAGAGAGAGAGAGAGCAAATAGTCTTCCCTGTACCAATGCATATAATTGTTATTTATTATGGTGCCCTGGTAATTTATACTGTTTTTTTTTCCTTAGAATGTTTAACTCTTTCATGTTTTGGATAAACTTTATGACTATTGTATTCATTGGAGATGTCTTAACACCACACAGTACAATTGCAGATGGCTTATCTACCCACTGCCTTTTGACTAACAGTGCCCGCTGTATGGAATGTGAGCTGGATGGCTTAGAGCTGTGGCACAACATTTGTGACTGTCACCCTGCTGCTGGTGAGTTTCCCTCTCATCTGCAGCCATACTCTACGCTCTGTTGTGATCTCAAGCTAACCAGCCTGGTGTGTATGCCCACGTGTGTTTATTTCTATGCATTTATGTTGAACATATGTCCCCTGGAGTTAAGTTGACCTCCTCATTAGAATGAATAGCTTCTTCAGGTTTGATGCATGGATTCTACCATGATAGATTGTTTTCCTGAACCGTGCTGACACTGGAACTCAATAACTGTTCTATCTGTTCAGGACTTCAGAAACCTGCCATGGTCTCAGTGTCTCAGAACTGGCCGTTGCCATGCACCTCAGCCCTTCAGTGCTGGCTCCCCACCTATTCCTTGTCCTTTGAAAGCTGCAGTTTACTTGCTCGCAGCCCTAGGAATTCTCTCCAGGATGTCTAGCTGGATTACAAATACCTTGTGTATGTCTTCTCAAACTCTTCTGGTTAGGATGTTGGGCTACAACCACTGTAAGGAATAGAATTTCTTGGTCACAGACTATGTGGCACTATTAGGAGGTGTTGGAGGAAGAGTGTCACTGTGGGGGCGGGCTTTGAGGTCTCTTGCTCAAGCTTCTTTCAGAGTGACAGTCAGTGGACTTCCTGTTGCCTGGAAGATGTACCACTCAGCTCCAGCATCATGTCTGCCTGCATGTCACCATGTTCCCTGTCATGATGATAATGCATTGAACCCCTGAAATTGTGAGCAAACAACCCCAATTAAATGTTTTCTTTATAAGAGTTTCTCTGGTCACGGTGTCTCTTTAAAGCAATAAAGACTGAGTTAAGACAGAGTATACACAGTTTATTTATTCTTCCTTCCTGGCTGTGCTCAGCTGTCTGTGGTCTTGGTACTCACTGAAAGCATATGTTTATTTCTGGCACATATCATATCGTTTCGGGAAAAAAATGGTTCCTGCATGTAACCATCTATTTGTGCTTAGATTAAAAAAGACCATTGTGTTATATGAAACAAGTCAGACTCAGAAATACAAGTACTGCATGTCTTCATTCAAATCCAAATTTTGAAATTAAATTTTTAATTAAAAGTTTTAAAGTAAAATATTCCCATATTACTTTCCCCCTTCCCTATGCCCTCTTGAATCCTTCTCATGCCCCCCTCAGTCCCTCTCAAATTAATGCTCTTTTTATTATATACACACACATGTATATTTACATATATCAATACAATCTTCTAAGTCTGTTTAGCTTGGCTTGTGTGTATATGATTTAAGGGGTAAACTTCCATAACAAATATGAAATAGGTGACGATGAAAATGGAAGGGAAGAAAAGATATAAAGAGGGAGGGGATGGAGAAGGTAATAGGAGATATGCAATATGAGTGTAGAAGTGGGGAATAGTTGGGTCACTCTACATGTTAGACAAGGAACTAGGAAAGGGGATGGGTTTGCATGGGCCCTGTGTTCACCATGGGAGGCCTCACCGCTGACATTGCACTTGAGTCCATTTGTGATGCCTGTAACTTCTAGGAGATGTGAGTTCTGTGACCAGTAGACCCAGCATCTTGCACACTCTCAAAGTCTCTCTTGTCCTAAGCTAACTTAGTGTCATGACTTGTTTCTAGTATGTAAAACTTCCTGTGAGTTCTTAGACATGGTGCTGACAATGTCCAGGGTAGGAGCTGGAGGCTCACATCATGGCCTACTTCTTCCTCTGTGGAATGTGTCACTGTCCCAACATGGAACTCATCTCTGTAGACTGGTAGTCTGTCAGAGGACATTTTGTGATGGGGAACTGCCCTGGCCTTACTCTTTGCCATTGAGAGTGTCATCCCTACAGCAGACACGTGAGCCATGGAGATTAACCCTGCTATGCACGGTTTCATATATATTTCAGTGGCCATTTGCTCTTTCTGTTAGGCTCCTCACAGCAGCCAAATATCAGGGTAATGAGGTTTGAATATTTCTGGTATTGGCAAATACCAAAGATGGTTTCCCTGGCATGAAAACACTAATATGCCAATCTCATGACACCATGCTGGCCTCTTATTTAAGTGGCTCAGTGTTCCTTAGAGAGGACACTCTGGTCTTATTTTACATTTTCCCATGATTCCTGTGGGCAAACACATTTTCATTGGTTAACCTGTTACTTGGTGAATTTTTGTTGAAGTATAATTTTGATGTAGTCTTTTATTGAAGCTTTCTTAATACCTTTTACATTTTTATTTGAAGCAATGTTGTCTTGCCTTATGGCGGTCACTGAAATTCATTATAGATGTTTTGTAGGTCTTTCTCTTCATGTTTGCTTTCATCCTATAGCCTCACTTGCTAGTCCCATAATAATCTGTGAAAGAAAGTAACAGTTTTAATTTCAGTCTAGAAATAATTCCATTAATTATTATTTTTATCTTTTAAATTTTAATTGTCAAATTAAGATCATCTTGTATGAGTACAATATAGAAAGATTAAATTAAGTTAAGTAAGACATAGCATATTTATTTTTGTAGTAAAGACATTGTCAACTCACTTGCCTGACAGTGCCTGTATGGCCAGGAACCAGAGACTGGAAAGAACAGAGACCCAAAACAGAACCAAACATGACTGGGGGTAAAATCAATGGGGTAATCACTAATGATACTCTGCTATTTTCGTAGATCAGTGCCTGGCCCAATTGTCATCAGAGAAATGCCACCCAGAAACTGATGGGAAGAGAGGCAGACACCCACAGCTAAATACTAAGCAGATCAGGGGAACCCTGCAGAAGAGGTGGGAAAGATTTCAGGAGTCAGAGGGGTCAAGGTCACCAGAAGAAGAGAACACAGCCTACAAAATCAACTAAGCAGGGTACCTAGGGATCACAGAGACAGAAAGGACAATAATAGAGCCTGGATAGGACTGAGTTAGGTTCTCTGCATATGTTACGGTCAGGTAGCTTGGTGCTATTGTGGTACTCTCAGCAATGGGAGTTGGGGATGTCTCTGACTCTTTATCCTATTCTTGAGGCCCTTTTTCTCCTACTGGGTTGCCTCATCTAGCCTTGACTTGAGGGCTTATGCCAAGTTTTATTGTAACTTGATTTGTCATATTTAGTTGATATCCCTGGGAGGCCTTGCCTTTTTTTTTTTTAAAGAGAAACAGAGGAGGAGTAAATCTGGGGGTAGGGGAAGTGGTGGGAAAGGACTGGGAAGAGTAGAGGGAGGATAAACTGTGCTTGGGATATAAGATGAATAAAAAAATAAAAAGAAATGGTGAAATGTACACTGTATTATCTGTGATACCATACGGTCACATAGACTTCAAAACTTATCTTTCTAAGCAAATTCTGTGCTCTCCACCAATATCACGTCTACCTTGTTTCTGCTTGTGTAATTGTACCTTTGATTACACAAGTGTGTAAGGATGAGACGGTACTGAAAATAGAGAAACCAGTAATGCAAAGTAATTAGAAAGTAACTTTATAATAAAGTTAGTAATCTTGTAACAAGACTAGTAATTTGAAAGAGAGAAAATGCCAAAGATTAGTTTCAGGAAGGGAAGGTAGTACATGTCCATAAATCTGATGTTTTTAACTGGAAAATGTGGGTTTATATTAACTCCATGATGGAAATGGACAATTCCTGGGAGATAACCAAACCAGACAGGAAAAGATCCATATATCATGCAAGATTCTCTATTATACTCACTTAGCAAGTAATGGCAGATCTCTCTCCAGTGAAGACATGGAAGGCAGAGTGCTCTTGGTCCTCAGGATATGAGGCCCATTTTGCACACACAGAGACAAGGAAGGAAGATGTTTCTCAAGCTCTTTGGGGAAGCTGGATTGATCTGACACCACACAAAACAGAGGGACAACTGGAAAGACTGACGGCTCCATGTCAGCCTTTCAAGGACCAATAGGCAGGTGCCTTCTGGTGATGATATTCATGAAATAAAGTAGCATAAAAGCAACAGGAAAGCCCCCACATGTAGCCCTATCCAAGCCATCCTCTGTGCTTTAGCTTCCTTGGGTTTTCTGCTATGTGTTCCCATGGGGAGCTCCTTGCCTGCAGCCCTCCCTCAGCTACCGTCCTGCCTGGGTGTTCTTTTTCCAACAGATGATTGCAGTTGTCTGTCTGAGATTCAGGGCAAGTTTCCTCTTTTGGAAGTCTCTTTCTCAACCAGGCACTAGAATGATGGCCTTTCTCTGTGGGGAGGAAGGAGGCCTCTATCTACAGAGGCCACAGCACCTACACACGTATGGATTGGTTTCCTGACTTCCAGATCACAAGACTCTGGAGGACAGCATTATTTTGCATATTCCAGTGTTCTGAGCACTTGGCAGGATAGAGCACACACTGAGTTCCTTAAATGTCAGAAGGTTTAGAATTTCACCAGGACTCAGCTTCATACCCAGCTTGCTCACACTGAGAAATGCTGACCTGACCTGAGAAGGTCTTGAATTCATTGCTGAGCATTGTTTTATAGAGTAGTGCCTACTTCTCTAGGACCCTGTCCGTGTGCCATCCTCCAGTACCCTATAGGATTGTTGCCCTTATGTCCTTGATAAGTATCACAAGATCAATTAATTTCCATTTATAAGTAATTTGTACCTTGAATTTGAAAAAAAAATAAAGATGGGATTGTACCAAGACACACCCCTTGGCTAGTCAGGCATGTCTCTCCTGCAACTTTGGTTGGCTGCTTCGTTCATGCTCAGTTATTAGTAACTTATAGATGTTCCTGCATTTGTAAGATGTATGATTTACTCCCTGGTAAGAGGTAAGAAAATATAGAGTGACTTTATATGACAGGTAGCCATTATTGTCTTGAGAACTGTTTTACATTCATTGAACAGTCTCACTGAAATCGTAATGTTTTCATTTTGTCTCTGGGGTTCTCACGGTGGGATAACAGTTGATTTTCAGCCTTATCTTGTCAGATGTTTTTCCTTCCCAAGCCATTAGTCACACCAGATAAATTAAGACAGAAATACGAGGAGCCAAGAGCTTTAGCCTAGACGATCCTGGGCTGAAGTTTTGAAGAGTCAGCTACAAATCCATAAGTACAAGAGATTTCACTCTTACTAAATATGATGCAGGAGCTGAAGAGAAGCCTGCTGGGTAAAAAGGAGGGTCTGCCTGGTTGTAAGATCCTTCTGTAATTGTAAACAGACTTGTCTTGAGAGCCTGCCTAGGGAAGAGCACTCACTGGTGCATATCAGCCAGTAACTTGGCCAGAGTGGAGAGTGAGCACTGCCGAGATTCCCCATGATGACCCTGTGGATAGCCCTATGGAAGTGTAAACTGATGCTATCACATGGAACCAGTATTCTCCCTGCCTGCACCTCTTTCACCAAACATAAAGCAGCTCTCCCCTCCCTATCTTCTGGTCTTGGGTTGGCAGAAGATTTCAGGTTCAGGAGAAGGCAGATCCAGGTGCCTTTAACCTGTGGCTCCCTCTAGGCCACTCTCCTACTGTTCCTCCCATTGACTAGGTTCTGTACTGTCATTTCCATGAAGACCCTAAGGTGACATCGGCCCCTAGAAGTCTACCCCTGCCTTTGGTTCTGAAATCCTCGCTAGCCTAATAGATCTGGTACTCTTTTTAGGGCTGCTCTTTAAGATACAGTCTTGATGACGAGGTTAGTACTTGCAAAGTGATTTTTTTTTATTTCAGCAGGATGAGCCTTAGTCAAGAAACACATGAAAAACAACTACAATAATCTGATGTCATAAGCAATGAGAACTACAGAGCCTCTGAGATGACAGGCTGTCAGGTCGACCCTATGTCTTGGCCACATGTGGGCTGTGTTCTCAAACATGTTACCCAGAGTCTAAGAGTGGTAGAAATGTTTACCTCTGGTTCTAATTTTTTTTTATTTTTCAAAAATAAATTATAAACACTCTCCAAACTTTGGTCAGTTTAAAACCCCTTTAGTTAAAACACTGGATCAGTTAGATGATTCTTGGCCCTACCTTGGAAGTTAGGGTAACAGGCCTCATCGTCCCAAAGCTGCACAGGCAGGGCAACACATGTAACTGTTAGCTAAATGGATGTGGTTCTCCCTTGAACATCGCGCATATAGCCTGGCTGCGGAGACTTTTGATACCGTCTATGAAATTACAGTCTCTCTACATATATTACATACATTTTACCAAGAGAATCAAGAAAACTGGGCGTGTAGTGAACACTAGTGTTGGTAAAGTGCGCTGGAAATGGGCTTCTGTCAGATGGGAATTCTAGAGGACTGTGGGTCAGCTACCTCTCTGACTTTAACTCTTAACCTGGGACAGAGAAAATAGGGCTCTGTGTCACTATTCTTGGCTCCTGAGGACTCCCTTTACACATAGACAGCATCTGCTGCCAGTAACAGCTGCTCCCATGTGGCTGAAAAGGATCCTATCATGACAGGGAATGGAAATGCCAGTTTCCTCACTTGAGGCCTGGTGGGTACCACAGGGTTTTCTTCTGTCAGATTCTCATTCATTTAATTTGGTTATGAACATATAGAACACTTTAGAAGCTCATGATCACACTGTGAGATTAGGTTATTGTCATTACGAAGGTAGGGAGACCAAGCCCTGGCTCTGCTACCCACTGGAACATGGGCAGAAGAGGAAACTGGCCTTGCCTGAGAGTGAAGGCCTCTGTTATTCTTACAGCTGAAATCAGGCACACCGTGTTGATTGTCGTTGTGGAGAAACTTGTGGTGTGACTGGGCATGTGTCCCAGATGCCCCATGTGCACCAAGTCTGGACTAGGTAAGAAGAGGGGGCCTTCGTTAGCCTGAACCCAGTAAAGCCAGGGGGTTCAGAAGTCCATGAGAAGAATATATGAGTTTGTCTTGCAGAAGGCATGGACCATAGGAACACAGGGATTTTGTTTTGGTTACAGAATCAAAACTGAATGGATCCCATGTAACCTTGGAAGACTCTGGCTTTGGACAGTCTAAGTGAGCGGGCAGAAGGTACTGGTCTCCTTGGGCTTCTTGCTGAAGAGGATGTCATGAGGCTTGGTAATGCTCTGTCCTAAAAGTTTTAGAATATCATGGAGTCTATAGAACATCATGCTCCTCAGCCATGTATGCTTCCTATTATGTTAATGTAATTCACAGAATTATTCTATGTCCCAGGTCTTAGCTAGTCACCCTCAGTCTTGGGGATATGCTGTGAATGGGGCTCCTACTGTCCACTTGTAAGGGAATGAAAATACGTTGTCTTCTGTGCATCCGGGACATCCAAATGTGACTCCTGTATGAGACAAGAGCAAGTTGAGAGTGCAAGGCAAAGGGCTCCACACCTAGCGGGGTGGGGAAATGGAGGCCAAGACATCAGGAGATTGGATCCTGAATAGTGTGAGATTGTAGCATGCTCTCCTGCAAAGATTCAGGGGAGGAAGCAGGTTTGTAAGACCCACTCGGTTTCCTGTGAGATCACGGGAGTGGATCTTCGCACACAATGTTTTATCCATGTTGTGGTAGTTTGAGTTAAAATGGACCCCAGAGTCTCATATTTGAATGTTTCTTCATCAGAGAGTGGAACTACTTAAGAAAGATTCGAATGATTAGGAGGTGTGGCCTTGTTGAAAGGAAGGGTGTGACTGGAGGTGGACTTTGAGGTTTTAAAAACCAGGCCAGACACAGTCTTCCCCCTTCTTTGTCTCTGTCTCTTTCTCGTTGTCTCTGTCAGTCAGTCAGTCTGTCTGTCTGTCTGTCTGTCTGTCTGTCTGTCTGTCTGTCTGTCTCTTCCTCTCCCCCTCTCTTTTCTCTCTCTTTGAATACCTCCACTGGAAACAAGAGGTCTTCCACCATCCTCTAAGCAAGCCATGCTGCCTGTGCCTGTAGGACACATTCTACTTTATTTTTCTACTTTCCAGCATGCGGGCCAATATTGAGTAATAGCCATGGATATAATTTACCTCCATTATAGCTGTCAAGAAAGGTATTTTAGACATCAGCATGGCTGAATTAAGGAGTACCTAGAAGCCTGGGAAAGTACTGTTTGGAGCACTTGTGGAGGAATTTTCCTGAGAAGGCTGACTACAGTGCTAAAGGGACCAGGAGGGAAGCTCCCATGGCAAGACAACGCCATATCATGGGCCTGGCGAAAATAATTATAGAGCATGGGTTGGTGTTTATCTCAAAGCTGGGGTGTGCCTTTCGTGCCTGCCTAACTTTGACATCACAGGTTTAGCTCCCAGCCTGTGTCTGGGAGTTAGACCGTTCATTGACTTGTATGGTTCTTAATGCCACTGGACTGATCCTCTCTACCCCCAGCACAGAGTCTTCATACTATAGCTGTCCATTGGGGGCCTTGCCAGAATTCCTGCTCCGTAATCATCTGAGCCAGTCTTCCAATGATCAACCTCAGTGTGTCCTACTGGATGTTTCTCTGAAACCCCAGGCAGTATCTTAGGGTAGAAACCCAGTCTTTAACTCTCCCTTGTAGTTGCCAACTCCCTCCAATAGAAAACTCTGACCCCCAGCCAGTTACATCCGATTGTGCTTACATTTCACAGACTGCTTATGGGATTTTCCTTCTTCCCGCAAACATATACTCACAATTCTTCTTTTGTCTTCTTATTACCAACTTCTAATCCCTGACCTCAGTTTCCCCATGAACCTTGTCTTGCTTAAATATTTGCTGGCAAGACCTTTATGAAGCCGCTGAGCTTCTGGTCTTCTCTGGGTTCCCACTGTCCAGCCCAGGTCTAACATACTCCAGGTTAGTTGGACCTACAAACTGTTTTTTCTATCCCCACTCTGAGGAATAAAAATACCATTTATTTATTTCCATGTTCATCTGAAGTTCTCCAGACAGAGTCACAGGGCTTTGTTTCAGCTTCCTTGCAAATAATAGATTTAGTTTTCTCCAAGTTGATTGACAGATGATAAAGGTGATCAGTTTGGACAGCTCAGTTTTTAAGAAAAGTCTCATAGGATAGAGTACCATATTAACAGTGGGTCCATGAAGGAGCTGGATGCCTAGTGTGGAGGGCCATCCAGCTTCAAAGTCCATCATGATGAAGCTGATCAGACAGCATCCAGCTCCATGATACTTTTGTAACAAGTCAGGGTCTCTCACAGCTGAAAACAATCAGTAACTCAGGACTTAAGGGATGGAGGGAAGACTGAAATAGTTGAGAGAGATCCGTCTCTCATTGTTACACTGGGTAGGAGCTACACACTGTAAAAATTCTGTTAAATAATGGTAAAGTTGCAATTAATGTTGCTGATAAATCTTTATTCTAAGTACTCCTTTTGGTGTTAATGTTATCTTACATAAGCTAAGATATTGGAAGCTGGGACAGTTTGGCTTTCCTAATAAATAGCTGTTAGACTCTTCCCTGGCACTCTGGAAACATTGAGCAGAGGAATTTCAGTAAACCATCTAGCCAGACTACCCTCGGTCATCACTGGTCACTTAGTACACTCAATGGAGAGCCTGAGTAAGCTGCACTACTATCACAGATGCTTGCTGCCAAAGCATGATTCTAACTTTCGAAGGCTTAGGTCCAGCAACAAGTATTTCATACGGCTTATGACAGACTCTTAAATCTTGCTGACCATGAAATTATTTCAACCTTGGGTAAAAGGGAGGAGGGGTTTTCTCTGGGAGACTAATAGAAGGGCCATGGTGACTGGTATAATGTTGTATTTGGATTGAATTTTCATGAAAGTCTGATATGATTGGTGAAAATACCCCTTTTCTGGCTATATATGCAGGATGTCTTATAGGCAGAGACTGCTCGTTTGTTTCCCAGCCACGCAGACCTGAAATAACCACACAGAAACTGTATTATTACAACACTGCTTGGCCTAATAGCTCACGCTTCTTATTGGCTAGATTTTGTATCTTAAATTAACCCATTTCTATTAATCTATGTATCACCACATGTTTGTAGCCTACTAATAAGATTCCGTCCAGTGTCTGGTGTCTGGCATCTGTCTACTGCAGCAGCTACATGTCTTCTCCCTGACTCTGCCTACTCTCCCCTCCTCTCTCTGCTTGGAATTCCCGTCTTGCCCTATTCTGTGCAGCAATAGGCCCAAAGCAGCTTCTTTATTAACCAGTGGTATTCACAGTGTACAGAGGGGAATCCCACATCACTGTCTCTCCAGTTTTTGAGATTTCAGGAGACAGCTTATGGTGCTTCATGTCATCAGGTTTTATACTATCATACCCCAGTATGTCTTGTCTCAAGTGGTCTTTCCCTCACCTGATTTTACTTTCCATTATAATTAAACTGAGCTTATAACATGAAGCAAGAAGCAATGGCAACAAAGACAGCAATAGATATAGATAGAGCTGTTGAGTCAATGGTGACAGGGGTAACAATGGTACCCAGAGTCGATGACACAGCAGTGGCAAGAGGCAGAGGTGGCAGCTGCCCAGCAGAAGCAGCAGTGGAGGTAACGGTAGTGATGAGAGGCATGTGATGAGCTTCATACAGTTTCTGGGGCAGAGACAACAGGGAATAGAAGTGGCCAAAGCAATGAGGAACAGTTATAGTAATGAGAAGCCAGGAGAGTGTAGAAAGCCATGGTCGAAGGATGGTATAAGGCTGTCAAGAGCCTGAGAAAAGACACTGTAGACCCTGATCACTGGAAAATTTCCAGAGTGCTACCAACCTGTAAGGGCCAAGAGCCTAGGAAATCTTGGTCCCAGGAACACACTAGGGCTGTCAAGGGCTGAGAAATCCTCACTTCCTAGGCCTATAAATGAGCTGTAAATCTATTATTCTAGAGCTAAGCATCCCAGTAATGCAGAGTTGCATGCAAACTGCATCAGTAGAGGGTACCCCCTACTACTGCTCATAGCTATCAGATTGTTCTGCTGCCTGATGCCAGAAGCTGCCAAGAATGAGCACTGCAGAGGCTTCTTCTCATCTGTCTCCAACTCCTAGCTAGGTAACATTAAATCATGAACCAAATGATTGGCAGCAGCAAGAATATAATTTCAATTAAGCAAGAGTTGAGAGGCTATGTTGCTACCAGATCCATACTATAGAAATACAAAAGAAAATTATAAAAATTGAAAACATTTAGTTCTACAGAAAGGATTAAGGAGCTTTGAAAGTATAGTAAATATGGGAGATTGCTACTGGGATTGCATTTTATTTCTCAAATGTTTATAAAATCAATTTAATGTTTAAAATGGAAATAGACTATTTTAGGAATAAAATCTATGATAATAATAACACAAAAGACAAGAGGAGGCAGAGAGTAGGGTGAGATCTTCATATCACAATGAGGTATTGTGATACTTATTTCATATATTAATGTAAGGGGTAATTCTAAAGAACCTATTAAGAAAAATTAGTCTTAGATTTAAATATATTTAAAAAAACAAAAAACAAACACAAGAAACCCATAAAACCAACAAGTAAACAAAACTAAAATAATCTAAAAGAAGATAGGAAATAAGACCAAGAAAGAAATGGGAAATAAACCAATGCCAGATGGCAGACTTAAGCCTAGCCATATCAACCAATAAATCATATAAATAAACTAAATGCTGCAAATTAAAGGGACTCAAAGTGGACAAAAAATAAAGCCTCAAATGCATGCTTTTTAAAAGAAACCAATTTTTAAGTAAAAGGTACAAATAGGTCCACAGTAAAAGATGGGCGAATATAGAGACCTCAGCACTAGCCTCAAGTTTAGTGGGTGTTCCAATAAGGCTCTCGGTTACTGGAGTCCTAGCCCGCTGGCATTCCTCCAGAGGGTCTCGATTTTAGGTTCAGCTACTTGCACCAGCCGTGAATGGAGAAATAATATTTAAAAGGCAGAAAGGAATTTAATCAATATGGCAGTGTTCGGAAGAGGAGGAAATCAAGCATCTCAGTCATATGGAATCCAGACAGATTCTGGGCACAGGGGAAGCAATTGGGGCAGAGAAGGGTCTGCAAAACTAAGCAACCAAACCCTGGTTTCACAAGATGTCTATTTTCTGGGAGATTCTTATGTCCTGTGGGGACAATCTGGTCCCCCAAGAAATGATAAGGTTGCTTGGAATAATCTCATCATGGAGTGATCTAGGGGTTTTGCTCTACCTGAAACCCATGATAATTGAACCCATGATAGCCATTTTGTAGACAGCCATTCCTAGAACAGAACATGCCTACATATAGAGTTGCATAGATGTTTGACTCAAAGCCAGAAGACAAACAAAAAGGCAGAAATTCCAGGCTTCTATCCTGCCTAAGTTACCTTGTGGGGCCAAGTGAGGAGTCAATGCTTTTCAGTCAAAGCAGAATTCAGATTCATTTTATAATTAGGAAACTATAGGAGAATCAAATATTCAAATCAGGAAGAACGATTCTCAATAATAGGTTGATTTTTCTCAAAATAAACAACAGATTAAAGCAAAATCTCATAACCTGTGGGTGAAGAAAAGAAACAAATATACAAATCAATAGTTTAGAGCCTAACACTCATGTCTCACTAATCATCAGAGAAATTAGACAATAGAATCACAAAAGATAAAGAAAACTTGAATATAACCAACCAATTTGACTTAATTAACATGTTTATTCAGCAAATGACAAAAGCACACTTCTTGCCCCTGTCTGTGAGTCACTGCTAACAGATAACAAGCTGCCTATTAAACAAAACCCAGGAAATTCCAAGTGATGGGATTCACGACTGGCTCTCTCTTATATATATCCTGAAATATTAGAAATTATTAATTTCATGGTTCCCAAAACACATTGAAGTTAAACATTTTGACTAGTATAGGTAGCTGACAGATTGAGTTTAAAGCACAAGAAATAAGAAACTTTTAACTTAAGGGTAGTTAAAATTCAAGACATCAAAATTCTTGGGATGTTGGGGACCAACAAGAATAGTGGGGAGCAAAGTGAACAGGTGACATGATAGATCTGTGGCATTGTCACAAGGAAACATCATTGTATATGCTAACTAAACTAATTGAAAAACAAAAATATTTTGAGTGAAATTTGTAGCTGCTAAAGTCCCTTTTTTTAAAGCAAGAATTTTCTTTAAAGAGAATAGTAATCAAAGCAAAGATTAGGAAAGTCAGTAGAGGAAATAGGACTAGAAAAATATTTGTACATATGTCTCAGAAAGAATTCACTCTGATTATGCAAATAATGTCTGAGTTTTAACAACAAAAATACATATATGTTTAATGAAAATAGGTAAAATACTCAAACACTTACTCCAAAGAGGTGATATATAAGTGACCAATAAACATACTAAAATTTTCCAACTTCGTTGTAAACAAGAACAAAGAGAATGCAGTCTGGAAAGGAATATTCACATGAACACTGCTCACACAGTACTTGTATTCAAATAAAAAACATGAACAAGTCATAGAAAAAATAGTAAAAAACTTAGATATATTACAAAAGGAGAGATGCAATGATTTATAAATTCATAAAATTTTGACAGTGAACTGATATTTGAGGACACGCATATCAGAGTCAGTAAAAAAAAGGCTTCATTCTGTGTTCTTGGTAAGATTTAATTTTAAACATTTTATAGGTTTTTTTTTATCATGAGTTAGTATGTCAGACCGTGGCAGAAAAGGGGAGGAAGAAGAGGAGGAAAGCAGAGGGAATAGGGGGAGAAAAAGAGAAGGGAGAATTGTAGACGCTTGAAAGATGGGACCTAACAAGCTGAACTGTGAGCAACAACTGAACTCAACAAGACTTTAGGCCAAATTTAGATTAAAACATTGAGGGATGAGGCTCTGTGGCTCTGGTGGGACTGAGACTTCCTGAGGGGGAATTTTGTTTCAGTGGACAGTCGTGTTCCAGGAGCTCTGTTGGAACAATAACATCTACATTAGGGATATCTCACCAGACATAAGCTATAGGTTACAGGTAGAGCTCTAACAAGAGAGAAGTATGGTCTCCATTTGTTTTGCTCTGTTTTTTGAAATGAAAACACAGAGTTTAATTAGCATTGCCTCTCTGTGCATCAGTATGGGACCAACCACTGAGGCATGGGCAGCCTACCAGCAGTCATGTGACTTCCTCCCTAGGCAACCATCCACTGTCAGGAGCTCTCCACCAAGAGTGGGATCTCTTTCTCCTTCCTCCATTCGTATGAAATTTTTTGACTGGCTTGATATTATGCATGTCTTATGTAAGTTAGGAGGGAAATGGGGTCGGGGCACTAAAGAGAGCTGGAGGAAGTAATGACCGATATATGTGATCAAAACACACTCTATAGATGTGTGAAAATATCAAAGAATGAATTTTTAAAATATAAAAAATTAACCATAAACCCTGTGGAAATAGAATTTAAATTCATATTATCTATGTGGTTCTAATAGCCAAAGCGTGTTTCTAAAATTGAGTAAAGAATTGGTGCAAACCACAGGACTACAAACATGCAAGTGTAAAATTACAAGTGTACAAACTTCTACACATACAGGGCTGTGGGACCACAGTGAGGTGAACAAGCTTCTAATAGAACTTAACCACGAAGACCAAAAATAATTGAGGCAGTAAGAGCAGAGACACCAGATAAAGATAAAAATGAATATTCCTACAAATTCTTTAAGTGCTATTGCAGATGGAAAGAGACTTTTAAAGGATTACAAACAGTTCTCGGGCTCTTGAGTAAGAATTTTTATAGCATTTCCAACCAATAGTTAAAAAAAAGGAAAGATTTTTTTTCAAAAAGCATTTTAGAAAGAAAACATAGACTCATTTATAGAACAGTTGAATGAAATTATTTATGCCTGAGACAGTGTCTCATTTGTAGCCTAGGCTGGACTAGAACTCACTGTGAAACACGGACCTGTTTATGTCTACCCATTAAAAGTCTGCCACACGGCACTAACCTGATGGTATTTCTAGGAAAGCCTCCCCAAAGGGCCAAGGCCTCTTTGACAGGCTCTCCTGAGAAAGCCTTTCCACAAAGCAGACGGCTTTTCTAAGAAAGTCCTCTTTAGGACATGCCCAGAGTCCTCTTCCACTTCTGTGGGGTGGGCCAGATTGGCATTTGAGATCTAGCCCAGAGTTTACCTCACCTGGAGGTTCCTTGATGAGTTTGTCTTTTTCTCCAAAAGAGTCTGGGCTAGAGGTCAGTTGACCAGGGAGTCAGAAAGTCCTTCAAAGAGGAAGTGCCTGAAATACCACTGGGGAGCTCTCTTGTCTTGCTGCTTCTTCTCCACAGGGCTTGGAGCAGCCCTTTCAGCAGCAGAAAGGCCTGGCATGGAGGCCTTTACCTGTTGGGGGCGGGACTCAACCTTACCCAGTGAGAACTTCTCAGTACTCAACAGATAAAGGAAAAATGTTTTAATTAGTACACAGTGTAGCCTTTAGCTATTTCTTAAAGAAGTCTGGCCCTGATCAGAAACATTTCATGGTTTATATAAGGGTTAGGCATCATAATAACCTCATGGTCATCTTATGGTGGTCTTTTTATCCTTTCCCCAAAGGAGATCCCCACCCCCACCCAGAGCTAAGCAAGTGGTACCGAAGCTGAGATTTGCGATTTCTAGTTAAGACCAATTTATTTTTAGCAAACAGAACTTGCTTTCTACGTGTACCAGTGGTGGTCACTTCTTTACCCTTTCCAGAAAAGGTGAAAGGAACAAGCAGGTTTATCAAAGCAGAAGCTGGTATTTCAGTGTTAGCTCTGCTGTCTCAGATTAGAACAGTTTCTCACTGGTTTCCTCTTCTTATTTAACCTAAGTAAGCATCTTAATCATAATTAATGTTAAAACTTGCTATCTGCCTTTTATTCTTTAGTATAAGTTACCCTCCACTCACATTCCTATTAGTAACATCAGTCAGGACCCTCTTGGTCACCAATGAGCCTTGGTACAATTATCTCTTTGGTCTTCCGTAGGTTCTCTCTCTGGGGTGAGTAGAGATGTGTCTTGTGTCTCGCTGGGAAAAATCTGTCATACAACTTAAGGCCACAGTGACAGGTTGCAGGCATTTCAAACAGGATCTCAAAAGAGGGGGCAGAATTCAGGGGAAACAACAGCTACAAAACTCCAGTGTAAGAGAAGACACGGATCACAGAAAGTTCTGAACGGGTGACAGAGAAGCAACTCTGCACCTATGCACATTGTAGGAACTTTTCTTTTTCTTGGGGGGGGGGATTGTTTTGTGACTTGCTCCTTTATTTTGTTCTTGTTCTTGTTAGATGAAACATATACTCCATGCCTTTTAGAGAACTGAAGGACACTTCAGAACTCCAATAACTTATCCATTCCTGACATCTGCTTTCATTCTTAACAATGCAATTTTCATAACAGATATTTTTTTTGACAAGGTAGAAGAGTTGAACATGACCAGAGAGCAAAGACAGATTATTTATGAAGAAATAATAGGTTAAGAGTAAAATTTTTATTATCTGTAGTGCTGATTTAAAAGACAACATAGCAGTATCCATAAGTTATGCAGGAAAGAAAAGACGATTTTATCACTCTATACCCAACTAAACGACCATTCAAGAGCTGACTGCACAAAACACATTGTCAGGTAGTTAACTTGATACTCTCTAAGAACTACCCAGATAACTATAAAAAAATCCCCACAAAAAGAAGGAATTTAATTATAAAGGTGGTTTCTGATATACAAACTGCAAAACACCACATTAAGCTCAAGGCATTAAATTAAAAATAGTAACAATTACCTTTTAGAAATAAAAATGTATACATTAGAAAACGATAAAGCAGACAGGATGGAAGAGATTATGAAAGCTTTGGAAGAATAATGGAATATCATTTAAGTTGATTGGGGGGGCTGGAGTGACAGATAGCAATGAAGATCATAGTTGCCTATAACTCCAGCTCTAGGGGATCCAACATCATTAGCCTATGCAGACACTGCAGACACTCACATGCACAAATCAACATTCTAACAACAAATCTCAGCATAAAACAATTCAAAATAAAAATAAAACCTTTCAAAAATTGATTTTTGTAATGAAATTATTTTTAAAATACATCACACTATATAGAAAAGTAAATAAACTAAAAGAAAAAAACTTATGAACCAACAACGAAAGTAAGAGAGTAAAGGAAACATCAGTGAAAATAGGTCTGGAAAAAGAAACTCACTTAAGGTCATGCTCAACTTCCTTAGCGATCAGGGAAATGCAAATCAAGACAGCTTTAAGATACCATCTTACACCTGTCAGAATGGCGAAAATAAAAAACACCAATGATAGCCTTTGCTGGAGAGGTTGTGGAGAAAGGGGTACACTCATCCATTGCTGGTGGGAATGCAAACTTGTGCAACCACTTTGGAGATCAGTGTGGCGATTTCTCAGGAAATTCGGGATCAGCCTACCCCTACCCAGCAATACCACTCTTGGGAATATACCCAAGAGAGGCCTTATCATACAACAAAAGTATATGCTCTACTATGTTCATAGCAGCATTTTTTGTAATAGCCAGAACCTGGAAACAACCTAGATGCCCTTCAATGGAAGAATGGATGAAGAAAGTATGGAATATATACATATTAGAGTACTACTCAGCAATAAAAAACAAGGACTTCTTGAAGTTTGCATGCAAATGGATGGAAATAGAAAACACTATCCTGAGTGAGGTAAGCCAGACCCAAAAAGAGGAACATGGGATGTACTCATTCATATTTGGTTTCTAGCCATAAATAAAGGACATTGAGCCTATAATTCGTGATCCTAGAGAAGCTAAATAAGAAGGAAAACCCAAAGAAAAACATATAGGCATCATCAGGCGTTGAAAGGAGACAGAGACAGAGACCCACATTGGAGCACCGGACTGAAATCTCAAGGTCCAAATCAGGAGCAGGAGAGAGAGCACGAGCAAGGAACTCAGGACCGCGAGGGGTGCACCCACACACTGAGACAATGGGGATGTTCTATCGGGAACTCAACAAGGCCATCTGGCCTGGGTCTGAAAAAGCCTGGGATAAAACCGGACTCGCTGAACATAGCGGACAATGAGGACTACTGAGAACTCAAGAACAATGGCAATGGGTTTTTGATCCTACTGCACATACTGGCTTTGTGGGAGTCTAGGCAGTTTGGATGCTCACCTTACTAGACCTGGATGGAGGTGGGTGGTCCTTGGACTTCCCACAGGGCAGGGAACCCTGATCGCTTTTTGGGCTGAGGGAGGGGGACTTGATTGCGGGAGGGGGAGGGAAATGAGAGGCGGCGGCAGGGAAGAGACAGAAATCTTTAATAAATAAATAAATTAAAAAAGGAAACTCATAACAAAGCCTTCCAGATACAAAATTCCAAGGGAAGAGGAGGGGGAAATGGGAGGGGGAGGAGAACACGAGGGAACAGTATGGTTGCGATGGGGGAAGGACAGAGAGGGAGAGCAAGGAAAGAGAAATCTTGATTGAGGGAGCCATTGTGGGGCTAGCAAGAAACCTGGCAGTAGGAAAATTCCCAGAAATACACAAGGATGACCCCAACTAAGACTCCTAAGCAATAGTGGAGAGGGTGCCTGAACTGGCCTTCCCTGCAATCAACTTAATGACTACCTTAATTGTCGTCATAGAATCTTCATCCAGAAACTGGTAAAAGTAGATGCAGAGATCCGCAGTGAATTGAAGACACAGCTGTGTCTGTACAGGTTTCCGAAAGGGAGCTCTTCTCCTGGGATGATACATGCTAGGGGACTCCTCTAAGAAAGTGTGGTGTGGTTTTCCTTGCTCCTTCCAAGCCAATTCTACCATAGTTCAGCCCTGTTAATGCAGGAAAAATACAGTTGTAGGAAGAAAAATGGAATTACATTCTACTTTCAATGTTTTCTTTTAAATGATTTATAATTTTTAAGTTTTATTCTAGATATCTAAGTACAGTGTAATAAAACAGACATAAAAAGTAGCAGTTTGCCTGGGCTTGGTGGTGCATACCTTTAATCCCAACACTCAGGAGGAAGAGGCAACTCTGTGAAATCGAAGTCAGCCTGGTCTATAAAGTGAATTCCAGGAGAGCCAGGGCTGTCACACAGAGAAATTTGTTTAGAAGAAACCAAACCAAACCAAAACAAATATCTCAGTTGTGTTAACACTTCCTGTATTCAGTGTCTCTTCTTGTGTTTGGGTCCCTGAAATGTCTCAGAGGGTAAAGACAGTGGCCAGTTCTGACAACCTGAGTTGTTTAACTCCTGGGCCCTACCTGGTAGAGAGAGGGAACCAACTCCAGCAAGGTGTCCTCTGATCTTCATACCTGAGCAATGACACACACACACACATGTAAACAATAAATAAATAAACAAACATGTACCAAAATTGTTTTAAAAAGATGAAAGTGTTTATCACATAATGCAGAATGAACGCTAACTAAAATGTAACTGTTTAGGAATTACCCTGTTCTCTTTGCTCCTGCCAATGCTATGTTACAAAAAAATCACTATTGAGGTTTTTTTTTTAATCACAAGTCAAGGGACAATAGAAAAATATTGTATTTTGTTCATAATTAGAGATTGATAAATATTAATCAAAATATTTGGACAGAAACATGGTTTTAAGAGATTGTTCCAATTACTGCCTCACTGACTCAAACTCCACCATCTAAAAGCACTCTGTATTTCATTTCCTCAAAATTCAAGAGCAAGAATATTTTTATCTCCTGTCAGTAATCTGTCTCATTTATCTTTGCCCCTTGCTTGATATTTTGTGGACCTCTAAGGAATTGGGTTTTGACTTTCTTACACGCACTCATTATGCATGCAAGTCCTCAGCAAGACCATATCAGGAAACCCCAAACCACAGAGCCTTCACTGGCTTGGACTTAGGCTTCTGATAACCATGTCTGAATTATGAAGCATTTAATTAAAAAAATTCCTCATGGAGAAAATAAGGATTCTAATAACCATCAATTTGCAATCCACATCAAAAATTTAGAATTAATTATTTCCTTGCAGTTTCTAGGACACTGCCTCATGAATAACTCTCTTTAAAGAAACTGTATCTCTCCTTCTATCCTTGCTCTTTAGTCTCCAAATGGTACATCCTAATCTTTTTTGCATATGAAACAGGCAAACATGCAAGACCCAGTAGGGACGGTAGGAACTTGTAAATCAGAGACGGCACTCTAAAGCTGTGGTCATTCTTTTATTGTTATTCTTGCCTTAATATGGATGTAATATCCTTAAAGACATCCACGCTTCCCTATACTATTGCTTCCATTTTTAAGTGGTAAGAGACTAGGTTTTGAGGCAATAACTTCTATGAGTTTACTGGACTAGAGAAGGACAGAGTGGAGGCTGGCTGAACCTCATGGAAGGTGACACCACCAGGACTGTGGACTGCACAGCAATTGGGGTTTGTGGTGGTTTGAATAAGTATGTCTCCCCATAGACCCATATTTGAATGCTTGACCCATAGAGAGTGGTACTAGTAGGAGGTGTAGCATTGCCAGAGTAAATGTGGCCTTCTTGGAGGACATGTGTCACTGCTGGGGTGAGTTTTGAGGGCTCATATGCTTAAGCTATGTTCAATGTGCCAGACAGTCTCTTTCTGCTGCTTGTGGATAAAGATGCAGAACTCTCAGCAACGTCCCCAGCACCATGTCTACCTGCATGCCACCATGCTTCCCTTCATGATGATAATGGACTAAACCTCTCAACTGTAAAACAGCCCTAATGACATGTTTTCCTTTAGAAGAGTTACTGCGGTCATGATGTATCTTCACTAAGACGGAGTCCTGAATGAGATTAGAGATGTACATTTCTCACCTGTAAAACACTTATTCTCTGCATAATTGGACATAGAAGAGAAGCAAGGCTATTTTTTTTTCTTGTTTCTAGGATTTAGTGTGGTAAAGATCTTTACAAGATCAAGAGGTGAAGAAAATCCTATTTGGTAGGCAGAGTAAGCCAAGAGAGAGACAGTAGATCTCGATGACCTTGAGAAATGAGGAAAGACACAAAGTTTAAAGCATAAATGAATGAAAAATGAATGATCAGATTCTTAATTTTTAACTCAGTTTCAGAAATGGATTGACCAGCAGTGTAAGTTTTTAACCAGGATCGTGTTCAACACCCAGCAGATTTGAGATGTACCCTTTGGGCAGGATGGATGACATTCACCCCCAGTCTCTGCTTCTCCCAGATGTCCCCCAAGGACAAAGGCATCTGTGAGCACAGATGGGTCAGGGCATTTTGGATCATGATCCTATCCACATCCTCATGTCACTCTAAGTGCTGCAACCTGCGCTGGTTTGAAATATACCAATTAGCTTTAAATGACAAAAGTCGCTGCATATCCAAAGAACAGAATGCTCTCCTAGAAGATGTGTGGTAACAGGTTTTACACATTATGCTGACAGACAGGAGAAGGAAGTAACAGCCACAGAACTTGCCAGAAACAATATTTATGGAACCCCCCCCCCCCCCCGCCCATTTAAAACAGCCTTACCACTGACCATGGTACTGGTTTCTCCAGCTTACCTCCCTCCAGCCCCAGTACAAAAATATGAAGAAGGAATAATAACAAATATTAGATCATCTTTCTCACTAGCCAAATAGGTAGCCTATCAATCTACCAGCTAAAGAAGTGAAGCTGTGGAGCCTCCATGGGACAAAACCGGACACTCTGTTTGTGGGAGACAGTTGTGTTGCTTCGTCTATCTGAGGGATCCCCGGCAGTGGGACCAGGATCTATCCCTGGTGCAGGAGCTAGCTTTTTGGAGCCCATTCCCCACTGGGGGGTATGCCATGCTCAGCCTTAATGAAGGAGGGAGGGCCTTAGTCCAGCCTCAATTTAATGTGCCAAGCTTCCTTGACTCCCTGTGGGAGGCCTTAAACTTTGGGAGGAGTGGATGGGGGATGGGTTCGGGGAAGAGAAAAGAAAAGGTGGGAGGAGGTCTGGGAGGAGGGGTGGGAGGGCTAACTGTGGCTGGAATATAAAATGAAATTTAAAATAAATAATAAAACATGAAAAAGAAGTGTTTCAGTACCCAACTTTTGAAACACAAAGGTTCTTGTATCAACTTGTCAACACAGTGTCCTTTCTGCTTTTTAAAAATTTTCTTTTTCCATCCATTTGCATGCAAAATTCGAGAAGTCATTGTTTTTTACCGCAGCGTAGTACTCTAATGTGTATATATTCCACACTTTCTTCATCCATTCTTCCATTGAAGGGCATCTAGGTTGTTTCCAGGTTCTGGCTATTACAAATAATACTGCTATGAACATAGTTGAACAAATGCTTTTGTCATGTGATAGGGCATCTCTTGGGTATATTCCCAAGAGTGGTATTGCTGGGTCCAGGGGTAGGTTGATCCCGAATTTCCTGAGAAACCGAAACACTGATTTCCAAAGTGGTTGCACAAGATTACATTCCCACCAGCAATGGATGAGGGTACCCCTTCCTCCACAGCCTCTCCAGCAAAGGCTATCATTGGTGTTTTTGATTTTAGCCATTCTGACAGGTGTAAGATGATATCTCAAAGTTGTTTTGATTTGCATCTCCCTAATCGCTAAGGAGGTTGAGCATGACCTTAAGTGTCTTTTGGCCATTTGAACTTCTTCTGTTGAGAATTCTCTGTTCAGTTCAGTGCCCCATTTTTTAATTGGGTTAATTAGCATTTTGAAGTCTAGTTTCTTGAGTTCTCTATAAATTTTGGAGATCAGACCTTTGTCTGTTGCAGTGTTGGTGAAGATCTTCTCCCAGTCAGTAGGTTGCCTTTTTGTCTTAGTGATAGTGTCCTTTGCTTTACAGAAGCTTCTCAGTTTTAGTAGGTCCCATTTATTCAATGCTGCCCTTAATGTCTGTGCTGCTGGGGTTATACATAGAAAGCGATCTCCTGTGCCCATTTGTTGTAGGGTGGTTCCCACTTTCTCTCCTTCTCTCTTCTACTCTGTCCCCTCCTGTGTTCACGTTCTTGTTTGTTGGTTTGTTTTCAAAATAGGGTTTCTCTGTGTAGCCCTGGTTGTCCTAGAACTCACTCTGTAGACCAGTCTGGTCTCAAACTCAGAGATTCACCCACCAGTGTCTCCAAATGCTGAGATCTAAGGCAGGTGCCACCACCGCCCGACTGGTAATCACTTCCTTTAAAAAACACAAATCCTAATTTTGTTAGAAGTACAACAGACATAACAAGTTGAAGAATTTTGAACATGCTCTCCTGGCCGCCCCAGAAGTTTTATTGCCGTTTGGAGCCCTCCCAAGAGCTCATGAATTGACCAGCTGTTCTCCAGGTTGGTAGTGCTATTGAGAGGTGAATGAGCCATGAAAGCCCAATATACAACTTCATGTGTAAACCAATCTACTGTTGAATTCATAGCTGAACTGACTTTTGCAAAGCAGGGCCTGATTAGAGGAAGTAGGTCACCGGGGGCATAGTTTTGAAGGACACCTTGTCTCTGACACCTTCCTGCCTCTCCTTTGCTTCCTGGCTGTCCTGAGTTAAGTTTTTTTTCTCTACCACATTTTTCCACACGGAGGCTCTGACTTTCCAGCACAGCTCACAGAGTACCAAACCACGTGTCCTTGGAATGAACCCCCTAACCCAGTAAGCCAAAATAAACATTTTCTTCTTAAAGTGGTTTCTTTAAGATATTTGTCACCACTATATGAACTCTCACACATTCTCCCAAAGGGTCAGCCGGGTGAACTCCAGGCAAGGAATCTTCCTGAGGATTCTCCCAAGGGACGCCCAAGCATCTCCGTCTAGGAGCTGGACTGACTTCACAGAGTAGCCAGAAGAAAAGTCAAGATACTGATCATGTGGGGAATAATGACTGTTGTTGTTACACTGGGAACTGCTAATCCATGGCCAGAGGGTTGGAGGATGGAGTTACCTGAGTCAATGCCTTAGAACCTCCAGGCCCGAGTGTCCAGAGCACTTAGCCACTGAAAGGATCAGACAAGTGCTGCATGGGCCACAAGTTAATGCTTCCTACCCTGAAGGCAGAGGATGGCACAGACTTTCAGGAAAGAATTCCTGTCAAAAGTGGTTATTTGTGCAAGTGTTTGTGGACTCCATAAACTATATAAAACAACCCCAGGGATTTCCATTCTTCCTTGGTCTCTTATTGAAAAATAACCTTATACTTATGGTAAATGAAAGTTTGTAGTAATAATTGTCTTTATCCTTCCCCAAAGTGTTCACCTCAGTGTAGTTATGGCTATTCCAGGATGGGTTCCCAGTCCTGTCCTTGAATGGCTGCCAGTGCCTGACTTAGGCAGACAGCATAAATGAGTGACTTACACTACTTGTTTATAAGGTAATTTAAACTTCTCATCCTTTCTTCCAAGATGAGTCTGGATGAAGGCGAAGGCAACAGGTAGGGAAACATGCACCTTCATCATCTGTCCCACAGGTCAATCTCTGCAGTGCCTGTGAGAAGACCCACAGCCCCAGGCGACTAGTCTCTGCGCTTCCTCACAGGATCCCCAAACCTTTAAGGATCTTTGCCAAATTTCATGGAAAAGTGTCATAAAATTTTCAATGACTAACTCAGGACTTCTTGATCACCAGGGTGCAGTGAACCTTGCAAGGGAAGATGGATGGATCCTTGAGTAAGGAAGGAGCTCCCTAGGAAGGAATCCTGGGAAAGGTACCACATGGTCATCTACTGAGAAGCAAATGAAGAGCCCCAGGAGACCTGGGATCAGTTGGTCAAACATGCCCATCAAGGAGTACTTCATATGAGTGAAGTTTTTAAGGTCTTCCCTTAGGTGCCACAAGCCAGCCTTGCACTCCTGACAAAAGCAAGAAAGGCATAGAAGACAGGTTCAGCACAGGAGGAGACAGCATCACCTCTGGTTTTTTAGGAAATTGAATTGAGAATGAATGAAATCACCCAACCCAAAGTCGGAGTCTGAGAGCCAATCAGGACTTGCATCTCAGGCATGTCTCACAGACTCAGTTATGTTCTCCTCCTCAGTGTTGCTGCAATGGCACGACACCCAGGGGAGCCTTGCTAGGAACCTTCACCATAATCCCCAGTGCAGGAGTGAGAGCTGGCCAGAAGGGCTCTTTCCCACTGAAAATAAATTGCGTCAAGAAACATTTGCAAGGGTTAAACTTTTGAAATGTGACCTATGTGACATATAGTACATTCTTATATGATGTGGCATGTCATGGGAAATGCTTAATAGATGAATGTAGAAACTGGACACCCCGATAATCCATATGCATGAGGAGCAGGCATGGTCCAAGCATATGGTAGGGGTATATCTTGTGCACACTGCTTATTTGAGACTACATTTCATTTTGGCATCCAGACAGACCTCCAATCAGGTTGAATTAGGCCAGTAATAAGTAGGTTTGCCATTCTGTGGATCAGAATAGCTAACTGGCCTAGCTTGGGGTAAGGGGAAGGAGAGCAATTCACCATTTTATTGCAAACTATCTTCAGAAAATCCTTAGGCTACATAAAATGCATATGGGAACTCAGAAGATTCAGTTTTAAAACATGCACTCTGTCTTCTGCATCCATTGCAAGGCCATGTAAACATGCATAGCTCTGTCTCCTGCATCTGTTGCATGGCCATGTAAACATGTGCAGCTCTGTCTCCTGCATCCATTGCAAGGCCATGTAAACATGTGCAGCTCTGTCTCCTGCATGCATCGCATGGCCATATAAACATGCGCAGCTCTGTCTCCTGCATCTATTGCATGGCCATGTAAACATGTGTAGCTCTGTCTCCTGGATCTAATGCATGGCCATGTAAACATGTGTAGCTAGCTCTGTCTCCCGCATCCACTGCATGGCTATGTAAGCATGCGTAGCTTTCTCCAGGCAACCAGAGTTGAAAACGATGGGCTAAGATTGTTGGAAATGATAGTCTCAATTGTTTTATTTATAAAGTTAAGAAATTGGTGTTACTTTTTATTGTGGAAATGTTTTGTTCATTCATAGAATATGCATTGAGTCCCTTTTTCCAGCTCTCTAAGATTCATCATGACATAAAAACAGACAACATGTGACTTGTGCAACTTCGTCCTATTGCCTGAAATGACAGTCAACAACAAATGCATATGATAAAATGTCACAAAGTTTATACTAAATGGAAAGGTGCTAGAGTTTTTGTTTTGATTTGTGTTTCTTTTTTATACAAAGATAGAGATAAGGACATGGGGAAGGGTATAAGCCAGGCTGATGTACTAATTGGCCTGATCAGGCAGCTCCTTGGGAAGGTGAAGTTATCAGTCACAGATTTTATGAGATAGTGTTGAGAAGAGGGGGTCCATATAAGGGGAGAAGACATCACACAGCTCTGGGGTGGGCAACTTGTCCAGGAGACAGAAACAGTTTTATCAGGAAGGAAACGGAAGCCTCACAGGTTTTCAAGCAGAAACGTGACATATGACATAGTTTCATGTGTGCCATTGAGCTAAGGAACTGCAAAGGGCAAGGGTGGGGCTAGAGACAAGTCATGGTGCATTGACTGGAGCCCTGTGAGCATCCTGAGCTCTAAGATAAACCATGAGAGCTGTATCCTGAGCATGTTTTGAAAGTAAAGCTGGTAGGAATTCCACAAGGATTATATTTGAGGTATAAAGAACAATAAAGCTTAATTATGAATTCAAATGTTTGACCTGAGCAAATGAGACATGGTATTGGAATCAACCACAGTACCAAAGGTCCTGGACTAAGTTCTTGAAGGTGTCATGCATGTGTCTCTATGCAGCTTACTTCCCTTGATGTGGGTGAGGGTTCTCAGACTTGGTCCATCCGTGGATGTGCCTGTGAGAAGAAATCGCTTGTTTACCTTAGTGCCAAATACCGCCAGTTCATTTGTTCCCACGGGTATCTCAAAAGCATCATATACAACTGTGCAGTTACAGTGTGCTGTGCCACAGCCTAGCCTCTTGGATCCTCTGCTGGCAGATAGTGTGCTCTGCTAGTGGCCCCATCTCCTGATGGTGCCTGCACCAATGGCACCCCTGTAGAGAGTGCCGTCTGCACATCCTTCCCGCCGCTGACCATACAAACAATATTCATACTATAATGGAGACTCTTCCTTGTTTGGATATCTGAGACATAGGTTGTCTATAGACACTGGGAATGGGTCTTCCTTGTGTAGGGAAGTGGCAAGTTCAGTTTTAAACATAGGTTCTTCAGGTATAGACATCAAGCACATTCCTGGATACAAACATGGGGATACAAGGACTTCATAATATGGAAAAGTACAATTAAATTCTCCCTTGAAAAACTTATCAGTAGATACATTTAGTTATTTTAGTTTCAAAAGCCCACTTTTTATAAAGAAATCTATAGTAATAAATTAATGTGGGTAATTAGTTTAAAATTGCTTAAACAAATTGCTCCTGCAATTTGTAATTTTAAGGGGCTCACCTTTGTGCCTCAATGGTTCTCATATTTTTTTTTAGGCTAGAAAACTTTTGAGAATTTTATGTTTGTTCAGACATGTTGAAGGCTCCTTCTTTTATGGATAATATGAAAGCCAGGGCTTAAAAAAATAAAAAGGAATGGCCCCCATGATGTTCAAACATAGGAATCCACCGAACTCTTTAAATTTTTATGTTTTTGCTTCCTTTCTGAAGGGTGTTTCATTTTCAGCAGCCACCTGTATAAATAATTCATTGTCTTCAAATCTGCTGGGAACTCAGCACCTGACAAGGGACAGTTAAGGAAGGAGGGTGAGGAGCACGCTTGCTACAGAAAGGTTTTGCCTCTAAGGCTTCATGTTATGCTGAATGAAACACTCTTAAAACAAGATATTTTCCTTGAAGGTCTCAAGAAATTGCAAGATGATATTCCTCTTATGTGAATTCACAAAGAAGTAAGCCATATAAAATACATACTATCAGTGTTCCCGTGAGAAGACTATTTTAATCCATCTTTTAAAATTAGGATGGGTTTGTTTCCTTGTCTCCTGAAAACTAAATGGAGACATAGCTGTCAATTCACCATTTCAAATGTCTTCAGTAAGAGAGGACAGTCAGAAGCAGTCAGCACAGAATCCAGGGATGGTGTGGGAGCTTTGCAGGAATCAGGTGCTGGCAGGGGAGGATAATATCAGTTGCTTTTGGGCCATTCTGGACCCTTGTTCTGTTTATAAGGAGGCAGCAGTGAAAGATCAAAAGATCAATTTGGTTGCTTAAAAACTTCATCTATACTTCCTAGAAATAAAATCAGGCAGAAGAAAAGACATAGAATTATGAGTAACAGCAAATTCTGCCCTGTTTTCAGGTCCCTGTGGGCAGCTCAAGGTACTAGAGACCATTGGAGAGCAGAAGGAAAGGAGATCCAAAACCCTTGACCAGTTCATTCATGCACTGTGTAAGTTTTCCACATAATATGTCTTTCGAAGCAATAGTTAGATTCTCTACACACATTAAAACAAGTTAAGTAGGTTTTCATCAGAGAACCTGGGTCTTTTGTTCTCAAGACTTTATGTTTCTAGATTGATATTTGCTGAAAACATCTTCCAGACTGGTGCTTTGCCAGAGGAAGTGCCAAAAAGAAGTGGAAAAGCATCCCTAACCAAATGCTAGGAACTGAGGAAAGGTTTTAAATCTATTCGCAAATGGGCTCATTGTCTAGTCAGCAGGAGAAACCAGTGTTTCCTGTAAAACACAACACCATTTGTCTAAAACTTATTGACTTTGACATGAATGAACGGAGTCTTGAGAAGCCTGCATGAGGACCTTTAGTTAATCTATTCTATTCTTCTGTTTTAGAACAAACCTTAGGCAATAAATGCCCCCAAACCATCTCTCTGTAGCCATCATGGTTCAAGTATGATGTAATTCTAAGAGGCTACCAAGCTATGGCAAGGAGACAGTATGCACAGAGCATTGTTCTCAAAACTCCATGTTTGCTAAATGGAGAGAAATTCATAGCAATCCCACTGAAAACAGGAACAAGACAAGGTTGTCCAGTAACTCCATATCTATTCAATATAGTTCTTGTCCTAGCTAGAGCAATAAGAGAACAAAAGGAGAGCAAAAGGATACAAATCAGAAAAGAAGAAGTCAAACTCTCACTCTTTGCTGATGATATGATAGTTTACATAAGGGACCCCAAAAATTCTACCAAGGAACTTCTGTTACTCTTAAACACTTTCAGTAATGTAGCAGGATATAAGATTAACTCAAAAAAATCAGTAGCCCTCCTGTACACAGATGATAAATGGGATGAGAAAAAAGTCAGAGAAACATCACCCTTCACAATAGCCAGAAATAGCATAAAATATCTCAGAGTAACTCTAACCAAACAAGTGGAAGACCTGCATTACAAGAACTTTAAATATCTAAAGAAAGAAATTGAAAAAGACACCAGAAAGTGGAAGATCTCCCATGCTCTTTGGTAGCTAGAATAAACATGGTAAAAATGGCAATTTTACCAAAAGCAATCTACAGATTCAATGCAATGCCCAGAAAAATCCCAGCAAAATTCTTCACAGACCTTGAAAGAGCGGTACTCAACTTCATATGCAAAAGCAAAAAACCCAGGATAGACAAAACAATCCTGTACAATAAAAGAATTTCTGAAGGCATCACAATCCCTGACTTCAAACTCTACTACAGAGATACAGTCCTGAAAACAGCCTGGTATTGGCATAAAAACAGACAGGAGGACCAATGGAACTGAATAGAAAACCTGGATATTAATCCACACACTTTTGAACAACTGATTTTTGACAAAGAAGTAAAAAGTATCAAATGGAAAAAAGAAAGCATATTTAACAAATGGTGCTGGCATAACTGTATATCAACATGTAGAAGAATGAAAATAGATCCATATCTATCACCATACACAAAACTCCAGTCCAAATGGATCAAAGACCTCAACATAAAACCAACCACGCTGAACCTCATAGATGAAAAAGTGGGAAGTACACTTGAACACAGGAGACTACTTCCTATATATAACCCCAACAGCACAGATACTGAGAGAAACAATTAATAAATGGGACCTCCTGAAATGGAAGAGCTTATGTAACGCAAAGGACACAGTCAATAAGACAAAATGACAGCCTACAGAATGGGAAAAGATCTTCACCAACCCCACATCAGATGGAGGTCTGATCTCCAAAGTATTCAAAGAACTCAAGAAATTGATCATCAAAAGAACAAATAATCCAATAAAAAAATAAAGTACAGACCTAAACAGAGAACTTTCAACAGAGGAATTTAAAATGGCTGAAAGACACTTAATGTTCAACATCCTTAGCCATCAGAGAAGTGCAATTCAAAACAACTCAGAGATTCAATCTTATATCTGTAAGAATGGCCAAGATCAAAAACACTGATGACAACTTATGCTGGAGAGGTTGTGGGGAGAAGAGAACATTCTTGCATTATTGGTGGGAGTGCAAGCTGGTACAGCCCCTTTGCATATCAGTGTGGTGATTTCTAAGAAAATTAGAAAACAACCTTCCTCAAGACCAAGCGATGCCACTTTTGGGTATATATCCAAAGGATGCTCAATCATGCCACAAGGACATGTGCTCAACTATGTTCACAGCAGCATTGTTTGTCATAGCCAGAACCTGGCAGCAAACTAAATGCCCCTCGGCTGAAGAATGGATAAGGAAAATATGGCACATTTACACAATGGAGTATTACACAGCAGAAAAAATAATGACATCTTGAAATTTGCAGGCAAATGGATGGAGCTATAAAACATCATTTTGAGTGTGGTAACCCAGACACAGAAAGACAATTATCATATATACTCACTCATAAGTGGTTTTTAAAAATAAAGCAAAGAAACCAGCCTACAAAGCACAATCCCAGAGAACCCAGACAGCAATGAAGACCCTAAGAGAGACAAACATGGTTCTAATCTACATGGGAAGTAGAAAAGACAAGATCTCCTAGGTAAACTGGGAGCATGGGAACCTTGGGAGAGGGTTGAAGGGGAGGGGAGAGGCAGGGAGGGGAGCAAAGAAAAATGTAGAGCTCAATAAAAATCAGGTTTGCACTCAGTAGGTAAAGATGCAAACACAAACACACACACACACACACACCTTCTTTATTCCACCTAATCATTTAAAGAAATAAATATAATTAAGGGAAGGATTTGTAACTTCCTAAAGGCAATGCATCCTGACTCCAGGTATGGAAAATTCCTGCTGTGTCCTGACTTCAGGGACAATGAAACACATGGAGGATGTTCTTACTAATGAGAAACTTGCTACTCCCTAGACTCAAGCTGCATGCTCGTAAGATCAACCTGGCAGAGAAGACAAGACTTCAGCTGGGAGGAAGGGACAAAGTAACAGCTTATGTCCCCAGCCCCTCTGTATTCAACCCCATATGAACAGCTCCTTTGGATGATTCTAGTCTGGCTTCATGTAGAAACGTTATCCCTGGATCACGGTTCAACATATGCAGTCTCGCTGCTCAAATGATGCTGCACATCTTTCTAACAACTGTCTCCAGAGGTTTTCTGTGCCCTTTACACATAGAGCCATGCTGTATATCCTGACTAGAGCTGAGATCTATTTTTTAATTTATTGTAGAATCTTTTCAGAATTTTGTACATGTAGATCATACAATTTGGAAATAAATAAATTTTCTTTTTCTTCTTTTGTAGGTTGCATTAGTATTTTACCAGGAAAGAGTATTGAGTATTGTCAATAATTTTTAATCTCTCATGATATGTCATATTTTTTTTTCTCTTTTTTAATCAGTATGCTGTGTAATTCTCTGACTGGTTTGTCAAGCCAACTTTGCATTCTTTTGATAAAGCCCATTTACATTTGGTGTATAATTCTGATTGTGTGTCTGCATTTGATCTGTAACCTCTGTGGACACCTGCTCGTTTTCATGAAGGAGAGTGTCTATGATTTTTTATTACTCTGGTGTGGTTCTCCTGTCTGGAGATCAGAGTAATGTTGACTTCAGAAAATTTGGGAAATGTTTTTTTAATATAATACCTATTTGGAAATGTTTCTGAAATTTTTGTTTTTAATTATTCTTAAATACCCAATAGAACTTGTCAGTAAAGTCTGAACCTGGGGAACTTTTGGGTTATTAATTCAACTGTTCATTTGTAACAATTCCACATTGTTTAAAGTCTATTCTTTTTGTCTGTCTTTTTATAAATATGACCACTTCATTCAGTTTATGTAACCTGCTAGGAGACAGATGTTTTTAATGAATTCCTCAGCCTTTTTATTTTTTCTTTGCCTGTCTGGTCTTTCATGATCTTCCTTTCTTTCTTAAACTGACTTAAGCTTTACAGTTTTCTTTGTTTTATCAAGTAGGTTTGTCAATTTTGATTTCTTTTAAAAATATCTTTCTTATTACTGTATTTATTTCCACAATAAATCTTTATCATTCCTTTTTTATGGTTTCTCAGTGTTGAAATTGCTTGATATCTTCACCAATATCAGAAAGTGGAATTTTACATTATTATCTGAAATAAGATGTTTTAAGGTTAGAGAGAGTCCTCCCTTCGGCCACTAAGCCACTGTCCCAAGAGGTGTACATTTCTGTTGTCCATCAGCCACCCAGTGTGCGGCATGTTTGCTGTAGCAGCTGGAACTGATTAGGACTGAGCCTGGAGTCTTTCACTGTTCTTCCTTCGTTATTTCTTCCATTTTTTTCTGACTTGACACAGCTGATGTGCCCTCACATGGATATTCTTTACTCTGCCAACTAAGGCATGTAGTCAAGTCTCTAGCGAAGGCTTTATTTCAGCTATTCAACTTTGCAATTGCAGAATTACATCTCTTACCATTTCTCCCTTGATGTTGTAATATTATATTTGGACAACCGTTGCTCTTACACCATATTTCCTACTGAATTCTCTAAACAACATTGTCTTTAGTTCCTTTCAGAGCATGTTTTACCTAGGTCTTCATTTAATACATAGATGGCTGGCTTGCTCAAGCTGGCTTCTCCTAGGCAGTTTGTCCCCCTGTGTCAGGACAAGGCTTTCTGTTTCCGAGCATGCCTCATAATGCTTTTGTTTTAATTTCATGTTGAAAATAATTTTCCAACTTGGAAATTGTGTAGTCTAGTCAAGAGAGTGCTTTTGTAACCATTCCATGAGTCCCTGCTAGTTTGCTGGCTACTTGTCCAGCCTAACTCTACAAAGTTTGCATGCCTGACTTTATGACACTGAAATCATGCTATATACCATAAGGCCTTAACCAATGACTGCACAGAGAGTCTGTTATATTCTTTATCAGTAAGTCCAGGGGCCAATGGGCCACTATGTGTTATAGAACACACCCTTGAACCTGTCTACTGCAACCACCCCTGCGCCCTTCCTTCCTCCTCTGTGGTCCTTGAGGGCAGCCATAAGTGAGAGGCAGCTCTTATTAGATGCCATTTCTGAAGTGAACATAGTGGCACACTCAACCCGTGGGCTACATCTCAGGGACTAATAAATGCTTTTTCAGAACTTTGTAGACATCTAGTTCCCAAGTCTCTCTATCAAAACCTCTGGGCGTCTTATCATCTTCATAGGTTAGGACAATTAACAATGTCCACCAATCATTTCTAATAAATTCCCCAGAAATGAGGCAGAACAATTGCACAAATATTTATAGTTATTTTTATAAAGTTTACATGTTTATAGGGTTTGCTATGAAAATTTAAACATCATCAAATTATCTGCTGTTTTTTTTCTATTGTATCTTGCTTTTGAATTGTGGAAGGAAATTATTGCATATGATGAAGAGGTGAGTTTTGGGATCTGTTTCTGTAATGCATTTGATCCTACCTGCACCTGTGTTTCCTGGTCTATGTGCCAAAACCATAACATTTGAGCACAGAGGATTTGTGGCGTGTCTGAAAGCTCTTTGTAGCCAGTACATTGAAAGACAGCACCAGTGATTCTTTCCAGTTTAGTTCAATTTGTTTTATTTGTACTAAAAAGAGCATTAAGACCAACGGGGTTCCTTCCGATTCTCTCTTCCACATTTCTCAGGGGTTGCTCATCCTGTGAGGCACTGAGCACTTTCCCGCTTACTCACCCCGTCTCTTGGTTGTGTAGCTATTTCTTTCTAGTTGAAACAATCCCTCTTGGAATAAGGAATGAGATGTCACCCAGGCTGGTGTGAGGATTTTAGAAACGCAGCTGCGTGAGTCAGCCATGCTTAGGTAAGCAACCCTGAACTGGCATAAATGAAGTTCTAAGTGAATGTGTATGATTGACAAGAGCATAGCCATGTCAAGGACCCCAATGCCTCAAACCCTTGGGAATGGAAAACTTTCCTTGAGTCAGACTCCTTGAGTCAGACTCGGAGGAATGGAGAAGCCTTCCTATGCCCTGAGTATGGATGTTGACCTTATATGCAGAAACTATCAACAGCAGTTTCCTCTTCTCAAATGACCGCAGTCTGAGGCTGCTCCCCTAACAGAAACCTCCTACTGAGACTAGCTAGCCATCTGCTCAGGGCTGCTGTATAGAACGAATGTGCTGAGTTTCTGGGATGCTACTGGTGCATCTCCATCAGAGTACAGGGTCCACTCGATCCTAACTCTTCCCCAGTGTTCCAGTTAATCCCCAAATCACATGGTTTGGGACACAACCTTTCACCCATGCTCCTGTAATTTGCCCCCAAAGAACTCAACAGCTCACTAAGCAGGACTTAGATGAAATTATTCTCTCTCCCTGTCTCTCCTCCTCCCTCTTCCTCCTTCTCTTCCTCTTCTTTCTTCTTCTCCTCCTCCTCCTCCTCCTCCTCCTCCTCCTCCTCCTTCTCCTCCTCCTCCTTCTCCTCCTCCTCCTTCTCCTCCTTCTCCTCCTCCTCCTCCTCCTCCACTTCCTCCTTCTCCTCCTCCTTCTTTCTTCTTCTTTTCCTTCTCCTTCTTCTTCACCTTCTTCTTCTCCTCTAACTGAGGTAAATAGAAATGGTCCTCAAGGAGAAATAATCCCACATCCTGTTCCACCCTGATATTCTTCAGTCCCAGAACTTCAGGAAACACATGGGTATATGCCCCCACCACCCAGTCCATGACAGTCTTCATGGCAGCTATCAGTGAATGAAGCTCATCTCTTCATTCTCTTCTGTGAGAACTCTTGAACATAGAATTCCTTAAATTCTCAGATGCCTAAAACTTAAAGAAAGGTTGTGTGTGTGTGTGTGTGTGTGTGTGTGTGTGTGATTTTTCTCCCTGAACTTTCTTCCTTTGAGTTTGATCTTGCCTTGCTAATTTCATTGCCTTGTAAATTATCATCAGTATGTTACCAGTGGCTTTGAGGCTCATTCTCTCTCTCTCTCTCTCTCTCTCTCTCTCTCTCTCTCTCTCTCTCT
>JABTXL010007734.1:25186929-25257827 GCA_025134845.1 Neodon shergylaensis
CTCTCTCTCTCTCTCTCTCTCTCTCTCTCTCTCTCTCTCTCTCTCTCCCAAATTCTGTGTTATCCTGTTGACCATTCTGGGTAAAATGCATTGACAAATGATATCTGTCGGTTTGGAAGCCTTCTTAGATTCTGATTTTACAGATCTATCCCATTTCACTCACAGACTCCAATTCTATATGTGTTGTTTCAGCCATTTTCCCCATGGCCCATTCTGTTTTTGTTGACTTCTTCCCACTACAGTGACTATTTCCTTAATGCTCTTCAATATTTCTGTGAAAATTCCAATTAAATCAACTTTCTATAGGTATCTTTAACTTTTTATGTATGAAATATTTTTCTTCCATTTCTTTTCTGAATTCAACAAACTTTTTATTTTTGTTTTTTTCATGTTCATTCAAATAAATATTAGTGCTGTTTATGTCTAGCATTTTTTGTGTCTCAGATAATTATTGAGGATAATTATCTTATTTTGAAATAATAAGTTAAAATTTTATTCGACTTCATATTTCTTTGGAGGGGATAAAAGGGAACTTAGTATTGGTTTTGGCTATTGATTTTAATGTAATAGATTCAGTATACTTAATATATCCTCTTTCATTAATGTTTTGGGGCTTGGTGGTTTGCTAAATTCCTGGCTCAACAGCACCCTCTTCTGCTAACGTAGCGCAGTGTGTGTCCTGCCTAGGTTTCTGATGTGAGTGAGGGTGTAAGGTACTGGTTGGTTTTGAACATTTCCTCGTCCCGTGGCACTGCAAATGTCCGCCAGCTTCCATGGTGTGGAATCCACGCAGTATCTCTGCCTTCCCCCATCTACCATACTCCTGTCTTTTGAGATTGACAGCTCACAGCATGTCTGTCATCAGGTCAACCCCCCCACCCCCCTGTGTCACTTCTGAAACAGCAGAGCATCTCTATCATCGTTTCATCTGAGTGATTGTTGTCACTGTGATGGTGACTATGGCAGCCGGGATCGCAGTAGATCAGTTCTTTCAAATCGTCTGTGCTGTGCTTACCGCAAAGGCTGGTGAAGGCTGTGAAAGGTGTGGCCCTCCCCTTACAGGTAATTATAAATCTGAGCAACTTCTGTCATCCCATATGCTGAGAGTGTATTTCTTTTTTACAAACATTTACCGTATGATTTTATATTTTTGAAGGTTATTTGGGAAGATGGAAATTTAAGACATTGAAGTTATTCTCAGCAGAGTATTTTTTAACTCAATATGTGACTTTTAAATTTTTGCTTGTATTTTAAACTTGCATTAATTCTCTGCCTTGGGTCCAGGTCTTAAAAGAGTGTGTGTCTAGTGCATACAAGCCCCTGTGTCCTAGTCCCAGCTCCCAAAAGAAAACAGAAAAAAAGAGAGAAATCATTAAAGACAGGAGAAGATACTTTGAAAAAGAACAAATAACAATAACTAAGGGACATGAAAAAATTATCCAATGTCAAAAGTAATTATCAGTGTAAAGCTGAAACAATGTCAGACATTCAATATTTATTGAAAATAGATTTTTTTGTACCGTATATTCTGATCATGATGTTCCCTTTCCCAGCTCCTCCTGGATCCTCCCTCCCCATGGCCCCACCAACCCAATTTTACATTTTTCCCTCTCATCACAAACAAGCAACAAAGAAGGGAAGAAAGAAAGTGTGCAAGCAAACCACTGGCTACCAGAGCACCATGCTCAGCCCTCTGAATTGTCTCTAACAAAAACCTTCACTGAGAGTTGATTCTTTCACCCCCTCAGCCCAGCATTCACCAAGCTTCCCCAGTGTTGCTAAAGCCCCAAAGCGTAATGAACACACTTCCATTCCTTTCTGTTATATATACACACACATAAATACACAGGTACAAACATACATGTGTACTGAGGGACACAGGCATACTCAGACACACGTACTCACACGCTGCCATACTCATACACAGAGTGCACAGAGGTACACACATGTATGCATTCATGCAAACAATGCATATATACAAGTATTGCCCATGGGCACACATACATGCATGCACACACATGAACATACACATATACAGAGTTGCACATTTGCACATGTACATACATGTGCACACTCAGGGCAATTCACAAGTCTTTATACACTGGCTCGTGATGCTCTGAATTCTTGAAACTGTTCATACTATTTTCAGTGATTCAGCATATGCAGAGTCATAGACAGGGCTAGTACATATAGTCTCTTCTCAAAGCTACAGTAAGACTTAATTAGCAACATAAGAAATACAAAATAAGAAAATAACTCCATTAGACAATTACAAAATTATGACAAAATTCTTATATGTCTAGAACACTATCGATTTAAGCACATATTATCTCCTTTTTACTTAGGGAATATTTATAGCACCCAGAAAATAGAGAAAATAAGTTTTTAATTCACATTTTGGATATATAGAAAAAAACAGAAACAAATGTGAAAATATTTTAACACATTGTCCCTGGCTTTATTATTTAAGGGAATAAAGCTACCTTTGTGTTCCCAACAGCTCTTCCATTGTATTCCCAATAATTTCCTAAAGGGATCGACAGTGCATTTTTGATGTTGCTAAGTCATTTCACAGAATTCTTTGTGTTTTTACTATGGACATGACAGGAAATTGACATAAATAGTTATATATGCAAATGCACACACTTAGATGTGCACTGTTCCTTTGGGGCTTCTGCATGATGGTGTATTGAATAGCTTGATGCTTCCATCTGCCTCAAAACTGTAGATGTTCGGCTTATTCTGAGTTTTCATCTTGCAAACCCATCTTCCGGAGAATCTGTGGTCACCGCCCCCTCACACACAGATGGGCTCTTCCTGTCAGAGGTTAATGTTGGTCCTTATCACCCATGTGTTCTTCTGTCAGCAGGCAGAGATGTGTTGGATTGTCCTTGATCAGTTTCCCTATGGAGGTCTTGACTGGAAATCCCCCAATATTACTGTCTTCCGCATGGAACAAGAATAAACCTTGTCTTCATTTCAGTTGACAGGTCTTAGCTTTAAGAACAACACAAACTAGGCATCCATGAAATGCTGACAAGAAGAACAGCTACACGATCCACCCCCCTCCCCATAAGAGGGCTCAGGAGGAATTTGGCATCTCTCTAGGTCTCTTGATGGGTCCAGACCTGTCTTGGATCAGGCCTATATATCCAGTGTGAGTGAGCTGCATCTTTCTCAGGGTTTCTCTGTCAGGTAGATTGTGTTATGTTGCTCCGCTTACTACCCTTTGTACAACAAATGTGTCCTTGAGGTCAGGGGTCAGCAGAATTCCCAATCAATGTTCACCTGTAAAGATCATGGGCTCTGTTAATCTTCCCATCTCTACTATACACCCTCAACTTAGTTTCTGAAGATTGGCTGAGGACACTTGGGAAGGACAAGAAGAAACCAACACGTCCCAGCATATACACTACCAAACCTGAACTTCACCTGAATCATATCTACAAAGCAAAGAATTAAGTTTTCAAATCACCCTGTCACACAGTGTGTGCTAAGAAATTCCTGCTTAAAGCATGTCTTTAACTCAGCCATACCTCTCAGGATCAGAGATCTGCGGCACCACAAACCCGGCGATGCCTGTCCTGTCCATTATTTTTAAAGCACTGAAGAATTTCATCCCAGTTTTGTGTACTTTCTCTTCCTCTAACTTCCTTAGCCATGCCCTTTGCATGTCTCTCTCGGGAGCTGAGGTAAGGGAGGCCCCTCCTTTGCATTAGTTTCTTTTCCCTGTTGAGGGGACAGAAGTGCATTGTTCTTTTAGGATTCCCATCCAGGGTGTGTTGACAGCCTTAGCTAGACAGTGCTGTATCCCTGCAGGCCATTCCTGGGCCCTGACACCTGCCCTCCCTTTCGCCCCTTCTGCAAGTTCACAAGTAAACTGATCCTTTCCTGTGTCACTTAGCCAGTTCATGCCAGAATGCTAAACCGAGTCATCACTATGCCTGTCCTAATCTGGAATAGTCCCCAACCCTGCAGGTCGATATGTGATGGACAGGTCCTGTCTGCCGTCACTCAACACCTTCCCAGGGTTTGTGAACAGAAGGCCCCAAGTACACATGTCCTTCGTTAAAACAAAGAAGGCATGGGGCTTGAGGAGTGTCCTTATTTTTTTCTGCATTCTGGTAGAGAAATCACGGCCTGTAAGTATGGAGCTTAAACTTGATTCCTCTTTAAAAAGCATGACAGCATGATAATAAAAAGGGTATCACCTTTGCAGTGGTGTGGAATTTGGCTTTGGAACCAGCTCTGCCGTCAACCACCCTCTTAGCCTCAGGCAGGATGAGACCCCTGTGCACTCCAGCTCTCGTCTGTAAAAATACCCCATTACTTCCTGTCCTCTGGCTATGAGTCACAGTTAGAAATGAGCTTAGAGACGAGGATCTGTACCCATTCAGTTATGCAAAGTAATAGCCTTCGTATTGGATAAGACCACTGGGGGAAAAGGCCTCCGTGTTAGAACCTAGGGCAGAGGCACCCAGCAGCTACCCCAAAGCAAGCAGGGAAGGCCGTCAGGACTTTCTGAGCCCCATGACAGACCTTGGCATCACTTCATTTGCATTGGTTCCCAAGAAGTGCCACCGCCCCACAGTATGATAAGAATCAGTTTCCATCACACACACACAGTATCTTCGATCCCCAGTCCTGGTTCTTTGGTCCACTGAGCTCTTGCTATGGCTTGAATCTTAAATTTTCCCAAATCATAAGGAGATAGGACCCCTGAGAGGCACAGTGGAGACTCTCTGGACATGAAAAAGGACACTGAGAGATGATCTAGGACCCTAGACTCTTGCTTCTGGTTGTGCTCCAGCATTAATTGAACAGCTCCCAGGGGCCACGGGCTCCTGCCATGATATGCTGGTTTCCCCAGAGTCCTAAAACTATAAACATCATCATAGATTGACCCTCCAAAACTGTAGCTACTAAAAGCTGGAGACACAGCCATCTTCCGGAAGATCTGTGACCGGCCACCCATCTCCTTTCCACTACTCTATAGGCCTTTGTTGAACTCTCTACACCACGGTTGTAGAGGCTGCTTGTTGGTTCCAGGCTGCTCAGCCCCAAAATAATCATACAGAAACCATATTATTTAAATAACTGCTTGGCCCATTAGCTCTAGCTTCTTGTTGGCTAACTCTTACATCTTAATTTAACCCATTTTTAGTGATCTGTGTATCACCATGTGGCTGTGGCTTACCAGGTAAAGTTTTCAGAATCTGTCTCTGGCAGGGCTACATGGCTTCTCCCTCACTCTGCCTCCTTTCTCGCAGCATTAAGTTTATTTTTCCCCTGCCTACCTAAGTTCTGCCCTATCAACAGGCCAAGGGAATTTCTTTATTCACCAATGGTATTCACAGCATACAGAGGGGAATCCTACATCACACAATCATCCTGTCAGTTCTGGACAGAGGGCTCTTAGTCTTGTCTTCCTTGGCTCTGGTATCTACATCTCAGTGACTCATTTTCTGTTTCTACCAGCAATGACTACACTGGCTGTCCTCCATGTCATCCCAATGGAGGGCGTCACTTCTTTGAGGCTCCTAAGGATATATCTGTACCACCTCTGGGGCATCACCTCTATCCTACTTCCCCTGATTCCCACATATTTGTAAAATAATCTAAATCACGTCTTTTCATCCAACCCACTGTCTTCAGTTTAACTCCAAATGCCTTGGAAACAGACCCGAGACTCAAGTTCTGGTGATGACACCGACTCTCCAGACTCCTCTTTCTTTCTCGGGCCTCTGAGCCATGGACTTGAAGCTTCTGGCAATCGACAATGATCACCTCACATCGGGCACCACTACATGGTCACCCTGTGTCCTTCCCATGGCATGTCTCTTTCTTTCTTTCCAAGCCTGCCACTTCAGTATTTCCTCTACACCCCTCAGATATAGTCCCGGCCTTCACTGTGCACTTCAGGGTGTTCATGCACAGCCTCACGCCAACAGATAGCAGATTCTCACATGATCTAACCTCCATGAAATCTGAAATTTCTGACTGCAAGCCTAGCAGGGACTTAGTTTGCTGAGCATGGAAGGAGAGATGCATGCAAGCTCCACCCTGACCTCTCCTGTGTCTTCTTCCAGACCGTGGGTTGCCCCTCTCTAGAATCTCTCCATATCCACCCCACTCAACTGTTGCTTCTTCAGGAGCCACCGAATGAATCAAACTTGAAGAAGGATGCTTAAAAGAAATCCCACACTAGCTCAGAATTGAGAAATAGATGGTTATTTATTTAGGGGTAGACTCATAAATCAGAATCCTCTGCTGGAACGGAGAATAGAAACTGAATCCCACAGTAGGAAAAGAGGCCAGGCACATGCTCTACATTGGCATAAATAGTATAAGAGGCCACGCCCGCATGCGGGTAACTACTGGCTGTAGGATTTCCTACAACACAAGCTGATCTATTTTACACAAAATTAAAGAACTTCAGGGAGTTTGGGGTCTTTCTGCTGCCAATTCTTATAGATGATTCTGTAGCCAAAGCAAATAGAGTCTGCTCAGTTACTGTTATAAGGTCCCTCCCACAGGACCGCCAGTGTCCCAGAGAACCAGTTCAGCTTCCAAGTACACAGAACAAATAAAAACTGAAATGTTTAGAACAACAAAATATAAAGAAAGCTAGGTACCAGGGCACATATAGCATACGCATCTGAAAGAGTATGAAGAAGAAGGCAAACCCTCTGGAGAAAAAATCACAGGGAACCTCCTGGATCTAAAGTACCATTATTAGAGCCTATGGAGACCACCATGCATGAATATTTCCCTCAAGGATCAAAGGGACCACCTACTACTACCTAAGTACACAGATGATGTGCGGCTTTTCCTAGAGAGAGAAAGGAAGTGCTAGTTATTCCAGATAGAGAGAGCATCCATAGACCAAAGGAAGGATTCTATCCAAGTCCAGGGTGGTGAAGTTGAGGTTGCTTACATGAACATAGGTGACCCAAGGGCACCACTAAGAAGTCCACTGAGCAATGCATAGCAGCTACGTTACAGAACAGTTCCACCAGTAAAGCTTTCACTTCCTATATAACCCCAGGTCAGAAGAACCTTCTGAAGATCTCCTGAAGGTCATAGGCCTTTCTGGGCCTCATGATTACCACCTCACCCCCACTATCCGTTCACAAAGGAAAATTGACAGGCTTGACCTCATGATGGTCTTGTCTAAGTGATCTCAGCTACTCTGACTCAGGACTCCAGTGATCATACACAGCTCAGAGGAAAGACACAGGCCTGGAGCAGGAAACAAGACAAGACACTGTAATCCCAGCCGGGATGGAGATGCGGGACAGACACTGCGGTGATTTGGACGGTCTGGAGTAGGAAGCTTTCAGGGTATTGTACGCCTGGTTGTACTCTCTAGAGAGACTTAGAGCCTTTTGTGAAGATCCTCTTCCTTCTCAAGGGGATGAGGTGGACTGGGCTGCTGTTTCAGCCACAACGCCCCAGATCTATACTTAGTCTAGTGATTTGGCTCTTTCCATGAATTCTACATGTTAGCAGCTGACAGATATTTCATTTTATTTGTGTGTGAATAGTAAGCTGAAAATGAAATGATGACAGAAAGTGATGAATGGATTATTCAACCAAGAAAGCACAGGAGTCCGGAGAGAGCTACTCCCACTTGCTCAAGCAGTGATTATAGGACACTTTTGTGGCTAGTCTTGAGTTCTACAGGCCATGTAGACTGCTGGCCATCGGCTGTCTGGAGCATGACCAGGTCTTTCTTTTATTTCTTTTCAGGAACGATTCTGTTTGTAAAGTGTCATTTGGTGACCCACTCAGGTAATGCCAGTCTTTGGGTGAGACTTTTGTTTCTGGGTACATGTTTCTATGTACACTGCATATCAGTATGCAGTGATATTGTTTCTATGTATATTTTTAAAGCTAGAAGTAATAAGCTAACAAGTTAATTCTTCCTTTTTTTTGTAAACAGCGGTTAGTGGTAAAGCGGAAGAAGAGGGCCTCCTCTCACAGAAACAAGGTGTCAGCTCAAGAGTTCAGCACAGAGGCCCCAGACCATTATGGGGCAGGTAGCACTGGTTCCACTCCAGACAGAATAGGCACCAGAAACATTCACCTTTGGTGTAATTAGTATATTTCAAGATGGTTTTTTTCAACATAATTTTTCAAATGAATCCCTCTGTTTGTATGTGAAAGATTGAGGGGCTGATTTAGCCAGACCCAATGACACATGCCTGCAATCCAGAAATTAGGAAACTAAGAATCAAGAGTTTAAAGACACCCTGGTCTGCATAATGAGGCCATGTATTAAACAACTAAAAAAGAAAAAAAAAAGGACAAATAAATACTTGGCACAAGAAGTTGCAAATTTAAAAAGTGCTTTGATGACTTAAGACACATCACACAGAACACCTACTTCCTAAAGAGGACTAAAAGTAACTCAGTCCATGGGTGCTGGGTCAGAGTTCTTGCTGGGTGGAAGGGCTGACTGGACACCTTCTCCTCCAAGCAACCCTTTTCTGCCTCCATAAGCCAAATGATTCCTTTCAAATGTGCTGGGCGACTGTCATACAGACATTCACAAAGAAACGCCAGAATCTTTGAAAGCTGGAAGATTTTTAGCATCTATTCACAGCCACATGCTCACACACCCGAAATATCCACAGCATTACTTGATTAAGGGGGCGTTGCTGAAGCAAAACAATTCCAAACAAAGTCGCTTGACGCAGGAAGTCCCAGTTGGTTCAGCTCCTATTTAGAGCCCTGTGACTGAGCTTCGGGAGCCAGGATGGAGCCCAAGGAACTGCGCAAGTCAGAGCGGCAGATGTGTCTGTCTGAGCGCCATTCACAGAAGCCACCCGTGAGCTGATTGTCCCCTAATAGCTGTGATATCACTGTGGAGCCAGCTGGAAAAAATAGCAAAGGGAAATTTAGAAGAAGAAAAGAAAAACTGTGCATTAGTTACGTTTTGAATTCTGGAGGAATTGTGTGACTGGAGATTTTGCTTTATACAAGTAAATCTTTGAATGCAAGCAAAGATTTTTAAAGGACGTTTAGAGGCTGCAAACTAAATTACCATTTTATTTTTAATTTTTCAAATTTTCCCCCTAAAGGTCTTCTGGAATCTATTAATATTTCACATATAAAGAGGAGAAATTCAAGTCCTGTAAACCCAGTTTTGGAATGCACCAAGTGGAGCTTCAGGGAAGACATCAAGGTGGGGGATCCTGTTAGCTACATGGATAGTTGATGACCTGAGCCAGTACAGTCACCTCTAGGATTGTTCTCAAGCAGGGTGGACATAAGAAGCACCCACCCGTCATCCTCCAGGTGTGCCGAGGGGCAGGCCAGGCAACACTTGGAACTCAGATAGGTAATGACTCATATCTCGGATTCATCAACCACTGCTTTACTGTGCCCAGACCCGTGCTGGGTGAGGACGAACCCTGCTTTGAATACTGAGCTAAGTTGTGAGCGATGATGCAGATAAACCTTGTACTGGTATGAGTTTTTGCACTCTGTCCTTTGTGCTAGTGGCTTCCTTTGGCATTTCCTTCTCTAGCTCCGTAGTATGAAATCAATCATAGACATGACGTCCCCAGTGCCATAGCTCGTGGGGACTCTGCTCTGTCCTCCTTCCGATAAGTGGAAGTACACATGACTCCTGTCTGCCATTTGCCCTGCCATGGTGCCAAGCAGTTTTTAGCTGTGTCTCCAGGCTTCTCTGTGATCCAGGGGACAAAAGGATTTTCAAGGCTCTTCCAAACATCAGTCATTATTCAGCTTCCTACCTTTTTAGTGACAGTTCTGGAATGACCCTCTCTAAGCACACAAAGGGTTTTTTTTTTTTTTTTTTTTTTTTTTTTTTTTTTTTTTTTTTTTTTTTGCCTCCAGAGTGAACATTATTGATCAGGATGCTCATTATATTGGAAAATCAGAAACCTCAGTCACCAGGTAGCTAGAAGCACCTTGTGCTACTTTGTGTGTGTCGGGGGGGGGGGGTCTATGAATCCCTGGAAGATCACAGGCTGACTTGTTTGTGCATGTCCAGTATGAATACATAATCCTGAAAATAAGACATCCTTTCTATGTCTATAATGAATTGGTATGCTTTCCATGGTGATTAAACCATCATGTGAACTTTAGCATTTTCCTTTTTTTTTGCACTCCCCCCCACTAAGCCATCATTTTCCTAATAAGCATTTGGTTTTTATGAAACAAAAGCAAAATGCCTCTTTTCTTCGAAGGTGCTCATTTTTGTGTTTCTCTGTCATCGCAGTGCTTCGGGGGAGACTCTGGATGCAAAGACATAGGCGGAATGACTCCAAATGTGCTCACCCAGCCTCCCACATTACTTATTATTTCAGACACAGAAATTGTAACTATGAATTTAAAAATGCTTCCATATGTTTGGCAATATTAGGATTGACAAATGTTTAAGGAGAAAAATCCCCAGCTCGGGGTAGATGCATGAAGATGGTTCAGGTCTTTAGCATCATGCACATGTTTAGAGAATGATAATGTCTACAACATCACTTACTGCAAAGCAAAAAAAGTCCATGACAGATGAAATATTTAGGGTGTTTCTTTCAGAACCTGGAACCGGTGAGACTGAAAGTGTGCTCTTCGAGACATGAGCCACAAAGAAGGGAGGAAGCGCTGAGCTTCTGGTCCAGCAAATGTGACAGCTGAAACTTGCAACAAGAAAATGAAAAACTGAATTCAAAATTTTCCTTAGGCATTTCAAGAAGCCAAGGTTATAGGCAGGTCAACTGCCACCCTAGAAATTGGAGAGATGGATGGGACAGTGCAGGTAGTCACTGGGCAAATGAGCCAACGTTCCTAATGCCAGCATGACAAGAGCAAGCTCAGGGTCGTGGGCTAATTGCTAGAAACTGAGAAGGGATGAATTAAGAAACAAAAATCCTCTGGAACCAATCAGGAAGTCTACCAAGTTCTCTGGTACAGAACAGAGGAAGCAACGAGAGAAGATGGCAGCCCTGAAGCTCTCTTGGAGAAGGAAAGCCCAACTATTTTCTAAGCACTTTCCTGTATACTCTCAGGGAATGGAGCAGGAGTACCAGTGACGGTCGTTGACTGGTGGGATCTCATGTGATTACATATTAATTTCAGGAAATTTTTTCCATTGTTGTGAGGCATGACAAGGAGATTTTGTTAGGGATTTTGAATAGTATAGATATATGGCAGTATTAATCATTGTTACTCATGAGCTCAGAATATTCTTATATTTATCTATGCTGCTAATTTCATCTGCATGTATTTTACAATTTTTAGTACAAAATTATTTTAGTTACATTTATCCTAAGTCTATTGTATTTTTAGTAGTTATTGTAAATGAGTTCCTTTTCTTAATTTACTTTTTAGGCACGTTTGTTATCATTATTGTATATAAATACTATCATTTGACAAAAGCTAAAGAATGACTAGATCCGGGATTTAAAGCAACTATGGTTAGATTATCAAGGGATCTAATGGAAAAGTGAACAACTTGCAGGAACAGATGGTAATATAAGCAGCAGGATGGAGACTCAGAGAGGGAAGTGAGTTGGGCAGGCAGAGGGGATACAGGGGCAAACTCCATGTGGGCTCAAGGCTGTAGCAACCACAGAGCCATGTTCCAGCAGGACATTGTGTGACTTCTCAAATAGCCAGTGCACGAGAACACTTCAGGTCAGCTGGGACACACATGGCTGACTGCGAGGAGCATCAACTGCCCTCTGCTTCATCGCAGGTGTCTCCAACTCATCTGCACGGGAAAATGGGTTACCCCATCGTGTATCTGACACCGCGGCACATATGAAAATACCATGCAAGGACAGATAAGAGGAGGGAATTCAACGTCCAGAAACCCTTAACCTGTTTGTGGAAACTTCCACGGCATCAAAAACAGAGAAACACCAGGTAGAGGTCTTCCCATACCCTTTCTGTCTTGAAGGCCTCCCCAGTCTTCAACAATATCAATGGAGGAGCTGGAAAAAGGGACTACTAAGATTGCTGGAACAGAATTGGACACTATCATGGGTAGCTTGTGAGGACTTTGCAGATGACTGAGGAAGGACTCATAGACTCCAGGACATTTCCATAGCTTCCAAACCACAGCTTTGGAAACTCAAAAATGGGATAATAAAAAACAAAACCTTACAGCTAAGATTCATAGTCAAGCTTCAGAAAACCAAAGACAAATAGAAAGCTTTGAAAGAGTCCTGAGATGGACTTTAACCTACAGAAGGGCGAGGATGATAATTGTATCTAACTTCTATTGCAAAGACACACAGGTAGCGTAAGACAAGATATATTTAAAATGTTGAAAGAGATATGAAACCACCAGGCTATAATTCTGTCCCTAGTAAATCTGACCTTTGAAAATGAAGATGAGAGAGATTTTCTCTAATAGATGGGCTGGCCGGTGTTGGTGCACACCTTTAATGCCAGAACTCAAGAGGCAGAGGCAGGTGGATCTCTGTGAGTTTGAGGCCAGCCTGGTCTACAGAGTGAGCTCTAGGATATCCAGAACTGTTTCACAGAGGAACGCTGTCTCTAGAAGGAGAGAGAGAGAGAGAGATAGAGAGAGAGAGAGAGATAGAGAGAGAGAGAGAGAGAGAGAGAGAAGAAAAGTTGATAGATGGATTGATTTAGTGGCTAGAGATCTTCCCGGTGTTACAGTGCTTCTGAAAGAAACTGAACAGTGTAGGTAGGAAGGTAAGAATCTCATACTAAGTAAGACTCTATAAAGGGAATTAGTGAATGAGAATTTTATGCACTGGAACTATTTTGCCTGATACTTGATGGTAGATATGCAACAGATGCATCAGTCCAGACTCAAGGAGATGTGTTCTTTAACACAAACTATAGACTGAATAGTAATAGTGTCAATTGTGAGTCATTACCTGTTTTATGGGCTTCCAATACAAGGTGCTAATGACAGTGAAAACTATCAGTTGTGAGGCCCGAGAAGTATGGGACAGCACTGGACTGTTGGCTTGATTTTTTTGTAAGTACAGAACTGCTCTAAAATGAAAGCCTATAACTAATTTTTTAAAAAACCAAATACAATATGTAAGGGTGACTTAACTCTTTCCCCAGGATAATTTACATCAGGTGCTCTTTCTCCTGGGAACTCTAGGACATTTTAATTTTCCTGCGTCTTAAAGAAAAATCCCTGCCTTATTCGTTCTATCATTCTGGCCTGCCAGTGCCCACGTATCTGCAGACACGTGTACATTTGTGTGGCAAAGGCTCAGGACCTTGAGAGAGTGAATTATGTAATATGTCAGGGAGATCTTGCTGAAGAATAAAAACGGGACAGTTTTCAAAAAAAATTATTATACTATCCACGTGGAAGCACTTCATCTCCATTGAATTACATTTACATATCTCCGCTATTCAGGGAGTGGCCAAGGGGGTCTGTTGAAACATTTGGTGATTATTAGGCTCTGGGAGCTAAATTATAAATTTGGCTTCATCACTAGTGGAAATGACAGATGGGGCTCAGATACATATGTCCTTGCTACCCACATTGAACTGCTACAGACTTAACAAAACTCATAAACTTCAAAAATTGCTTTTAGCATAATAAAGGCTGATTACATATGCAGAAGGATGTAGCCTGCTTCATCATCAACACCAGGAATATGAAGGATAAATAATCTCTTCATAGGAAACAGAGAGATCTGGGTAGATGCTTTTCAGATTGTGAGGTGGAATCCCTGAGGAAAACTGTAGAATTTGGAGCTCAAGTCTAGGCGGCTCTCCTTCTGTTCTTGCAAACAGCTCCCTGACTTTTCAGGAATGTTCCCCAGGGAGTCCTGTCCCAAAGGAGAGGCGCAGTGTGCCATCTCAGAGATGTCACCCATAGAGGACACCTCAGGCTAAATATCAGGATCAGAGTTGGATGAAAGTTGGCAGCAGAGGCTTCTGACCCCAGTTCCTCCTTTGTTGTCATGGCAGCAAGCTCCATGACTGAAAGCCCATGTGTCTGTTTCCTACATCTGCTTCCTTCCCATCTCTTGAAAACATTTGGAAAACATGACGAGGGTACCTAACGTGCTGCGTACCTGGAAGCACTCATATCCACATGCTCTGTAAATGTGCAGATGGACAAGGATAAATTAGCTACGGACTCCCTGCCTTTTAGCAGCTCTGGAGAAAGGGACTGAAAACGGTGTGGAAAGCACCTTCTGCTAATAGGAAAATCTATAGGGATGCTTCCTATATTTTTCTTCTCTATAATATAAAGGGTCGCTTCAACTGTAATTTTAGTGCTGGACTCCTACAGAAGCCTACATTTAAACTTATCTGCTGTACTTATCATGAACTGTTGATTCAGTCTCATGATATATACACACATGCAATAAATACTAACTCCTGGTGTGCCAGCTTATCCTAGAGACTCTTGTTCCTCACTCTTGTTGACCATGATGGCGGCAGCACCAAATGGGAAGACCTCTCCTGACACTGTGTCCTATGAACACAAGCTAGTGACAGTTTGCGAAGGCAACGGAGATGACAACACAGAGAAATCGCTTGTGTTTGGGGTGTCTGCATATGTTCTACCTGCTGCTTGGTCTCCTGGGAAGCTGGTGGAACTCAATCTGAGCAGACTGTGGGGGGCCCTTGTTTTCATGATCCCAACCCACCCTCCCTTCTGAGCAAATGTACGCCACCTGCTTCTTCTGATGCTCAAAATAGATTTGGCCAAAGGTTGCTTCTGGGTCTTGATTCTGAAGTACCCTGTGGCTCTGTAGCTAGTCCCAGGGGAATTCTTGGAGCAGCTCTTTAATATGACGGGGTTGTTATTACCATCCCATCACATTTGGTCCAGGTCATCTCAACTGCTCCAGAGGAATGGAAACTTGGAACATTCTGGAGAGAGTTAAGACCTTGAAACTATCTGGATTCTAATTACGCTGGGCATTTTCTAGGATTTCTGCTGTTTCTTGTGTGGAATGTGGATAAGTGGTCATTTCTTAGTGCAAAATTGACTCGGAACAGCCATTTTAATACGTTGACTTTTATCATTGTTATTTTAGCATTACCACATTTATCTCATAAAAATGAAAACAGAAAGATGAGAGTGGTGCATATCAGCAGAAGATGGAATGAACATGGAAAAAATGTGCATATTCAGAAGGGAAGACAAGTAAGTAGGTTTTAGGGTCACCATCTCAACCCAAGTAAGGAAAGAATAAAGAAAGCTGTCCTGATCTTTGTGTCACCCAACTTCTCTTTCCAACGCCTATGCTATGCTCACGTTAGTGGCTTGGCTCCCTTATTTAGCTAATGCAGGCAGGGGGTGGGGGAAGCGGGTACTAAGGATGCATTCATTTTCCAATTGTTTGTTGGGCTCTAGTCACATGTAGGGTGTATCCCAGTGCTGGAGGTGGAGACTACCAGGAAGGTCTGCACCTTCTCAAGGAAGCTACACTGGGCTAGATAGAGCTGAGACAGATGCTGAGACACACTGACTGTGCCTCCTAACAAGAAAGCCCATGCACTTTTCTAGTTAGTTCTCCTGATTTAGTTTTGGCAGGCAAAAGGACGTCTTTCAACCTCTGTAATACAAAAATCACAAAGGTTTAATTTGAAGACTCTTTTTGGAGTTATTGGATGTGGCTGTGCTATAGAAATTGCAGGAAAAACACTAAGCTGTCTGCAGAAGGCCACACAAAGGATACCCAGCCTATGGGCTATAATGATGGCTCCATGGGGACAATGCTGCATTAAAGAAAGAATGTGTAACATGTCGATTCATCTCCCAGGAGTTTAGAAATCATCTCCATGAGATGATATTTTTTTCCTTTCAATCTGACTATGCAGCAGGTCCACTGTGTAAGGATTGTAGTCTATTGGAAGGCTTGGATAATGATGTCTTTCAAGTTGCACGCTTAATTTAATGACCTGTGTGTTTAGAGGGCACCCTTGTGCAAAGGTCTACACAAGGAGGCATACAGACACAACCAGAAAGTGGTGCAAGCAAGCTCCAGGACCTCCTAACCTTTCTAGGAAGCTGGGTTGGAGGGCATAATTATAACAGGATGACCTCTGACTCTCAGTGGGGGCACTTCATGTCCTGAAACTTCCAATTTGAGAGATCTGGCTTTCACTCCATGACATTAAGGATCAATTGTGGAAAACATTGAGTTTTGAGCCAAAAAAGGGAAATTGGTGAAAAGTGATAAAGCTAGAACCCCAAGTTAATATAAACAGAACAGTAACAGCAAAGGTTACAACTTGATTGTAGCAATATTCCAAGCATTATTTTATTGGCTCATTATATGATATCTATGAGAAGGAAGTTCCTACAAATATTTAATGGAAGAAACTAGTGGAGGAGGCTCAGATTTTTTCATGGACATTTATTTATTATGTAGCACTATACAAGCCTAGATCTTTTGCAAGGGGATTTTTTTTTTGCTTTTTTCTATACTAAACCATGTCTTTTGAAATCAATGGAAAAATAGCATTTGGCAACAAAGAAAAACAATATTTCTGGAAGTCTCATGAGACACATGTATGTAGAATAATCAGAAAGGGGAGATAATGAAAGAAAAAAATGCATAAGAAAAATTTATAAGAAAAAAATGTAACCTGTGTGTCTTTGTTATTGTCCTTTGCAGCTGTGAAGGGTATTTGATAAGAACCAACTTAAGAAAGGAAGGATGACTTTTGCTCACAGTGTGAGGGTACAGTCCATCATGCTGGGGACGTCATGACAACCACAGCAAGATGTAGCAGGTCACCGTGCATCTACAGTCAGAAATCTCAAATAGATGAAGGCTCATGCCTTTTTCATGCAGTCTAGGACCCTAGCACATGGACTTATGCTGCCTGGATTTAAGGTGGGTGTGCCCACATCAACTAACCTAATCTAGAAAATCCCTAAGACATCTTCCCAGAGAAAATTTGGCTTCAAGGTCATTCTAGATCCTGTCCAGTTGGCAGTCAATGTAAACCAAAACACCATGTGTCACAGCTACCCAGACAAGTTGGCACTGCCACTGGCCATGGCAGATATTCACAGAAGGCCATGAACTACTGAGGCAGGGGCCTGTGGTAATGGGACAATGATTGCAGGGAACAGGTCAGGGGCTGCTGGAGATGGGGCAGGGATCTTGGGATGGGCCAAGGACATTTGGGAACAGGGAAGGGGCTGCTGGAATGGAGCAGAAGTTTTTGGGTCTGGCCAGTGCATCTTGCATCTGGAACCCTGACAAGGGGCTACAGGGAATGAGGAACTGGCAAACACACACACACACAGAAAAGCTGGGGTTAAGTGGGGCGTGTGCTCTGTTGGAGCCATACTTACTGCTGTACACACCTGAACCCCAGTGTGTTTATTATTATAGCAAAAGGAGCAGGGTTAGCTTGTCTCAGTAGGAGGCGTGTGCTGGCAAGCCATCTTAAGCTGTAAATTAGCAGGGAGTAGGAGGAAGCTGCAGTTGCTGGTTCGGACACACACTAGCCAGTCCTCATTCCCAACTCCAAAGAGAGATTTGCTGTCTCTCCGAGCTTCCCCAAGGGTAAGGCTTTGCCGCTTTCAATGGGGCAGAGTCTTGGATGCTGTCGTCCCTGTCAATAGTGCATATTCACTCATCCAGGCTTCCTCAGTCCCTTCAGGATGAGGGCTTCTGGGGTGGGGCAGAGGCTGCTAGGGAGAGACTCTTAAGTTGTTAGTTCCCATCTTCTATCAATTTCCTAAAAGAATCAAGTAAATTTTTTTTTGTTGCAAATGTTGTGAAGCATCTCGGTGAATGTATGATTTAATTTACTTGATGGATTGATAACTGCAGATTCCATATATAGAACACAGAGCACTGGCCTTTCAGCAAACCCTGGCATTTCATCAAATATGCCAATGTGTCTTTAAAATCTAATTAATTGTGTGTGTTCAAGCAATAAAAAAATGAAAGGAGAAAGGAATGAGTTAAGGAAAAAAGAAAAGGAAGGGAGAAGAAAGGAAGGAGGAAGAAAGGCAGGGCAAGCGATTTGAGCATAATGATGTTGGACCGATGCTTGACTTGTGCCTAGAGTGTGTACCCGCCAGTATATAAAGCTTTACAATGTGTGATGCTATGGAATGGTAGATGAGAACACGGCATTCGAATAACGTGGAGTCTGTCTCCTCAGTTCAGATGTGTAAAGTAAACACTCTTGACTGTCCAGGCTGCTGCTCCACCAGAGTGTGATGCCCAGCCAATCCCGGCTTTTCTGTGTATGACTGTGTTTCTGTCCTTTTCTTATTTCCTCACTGCCCTGTCTCATCAGCCCTAAAGCTGTGTTGTAAGTCATGGCAACTCCACAAGATGGCCTGGAGGCAGACCCAGCATCTGGGGAATGATGGGTACCCCTCTTACGAGCGTGTTAGTGACCAAGACTGCTGTCCATAAGCAGGGACTGGCTTCCACAAGTTGCTCAAAGGAGACTCACGTGCACTGACACAAACCCATGAGCTGCACCATATGAGGGGCAGCAATGTGTTCGAGATGTAACGAGGACAACCCATGTGTGCGGCAGGGAGCAATTATTTTTTCTTTTCTGATGAACAAACGACTGGAAAATGCAACCTCCCACATCGGTAGAGCTTCTCCTGCGGACAATTTGCAGCTCTGAGTCATGCCAGGCGTGGAGGTGGGATCCTTGCCACTTCTGATGTTCGTTTGCCTTCAAGCTGCCTGAGAGGTACAATTCAAGTGAGCTGAGACGTTAAGGAAAGGACCAGGGAAGGGGCAGTGTTTCTAGAGAAGGTCAGGTTGAATCTATCTGTATTATATTAAATACAGATTCATAGACGCCGTCTCTTTAACGCTCACCTTTTCCTGGATCCTTGTCATGATTGTCACTTGGCTGCCTGCTTTTGGTAACTGTCCTGTTTGTCTCAAAGAATGACAAGGAGCTGGAGAGATGGCTCAGTGGTTAAGAGCACTGGGTGCTCTTCCAGAGGACCCGAGTTCGATTTCCAGCAACCACATGGTGGCTCACAACCATCTGTAATGGGGTCTGGTGTCCTCTTCTAGCCTGCAGACATATATGCAAACAAAATTGTATCCATAATAAATAAATAAATATTTTTTTTAAAAGAATGACAAGGAGCCTGTTTCCAGTCCCCCAGGTATGCTACCTCCTCACATCAGATCCTGTGGCTCTGCTTTGTATTTCTGCATTCTGTCTTTCTGCTTGATCACATACGTGTGCCTCTTTACCGAAGAGCGGCTCTACAAAACAGACATCACACAAATAACAGGAAAACTATCTGTGTTAAATGGAATAAAAGTTTTTACAAAGAAGTCCTGTTGGTAGTGTGATTACTAGAAGAAAAACAAAAGCATGTTTCTTAGTGTGTACTTCCCCCTTTTTTGATCTGGATATTACTATAGCTGTTTTTAACTTTTACTTTTTTTTCAACTCATTGAAAATATAACTGGCTTTTCTATGCACTCTGGGACATTGTCTGGCGCAATCAAACTGGGCGTTTTGGCTGTGGTTGAAGCTTAAACAGTAACATGTAGGGGTCCCTGCTCCACCCTGGCATTGGTAATCCAAAAGGAGGGCAGATTGTGGATCGAGAGTCAGCAGAGGGGCTTGCTTTCCTCCAGTCGGTGCCCTTAAGCAATTATTTGATCTCCGTGTGCCTCTAGATATAGGACTGGAAGGAGACTTGGCAAAACTGACAGGACTGAGAGTCAAGAAGGAGAATGAAGAAGCATTTACAGAGATTCTGTGGAATAATGTCGCTTGACACATAGCTAAAAGTTGTCTACCCAAGTGTAAACTGTTGTTAATACAATTTTCATTTTATTACTGGGATCCATACACAGCTAAGTCATAGCATCTGGTAAATAAAGGAGGGGTTGATCTCAAGGTATTCACGACTGAGGACAATAATTACTCAAGAGAGAGCAGAGCCTATGGCCCAATAGAAAATCACGATGGCATGCAAATTGGCCACACTACAGGAACAAACACAAGCTTGTTTGTTTGTTGAGGCAACCATGCAAAAAGCACAGTGTTTGCTGCTTAGATGAACCAGAGATCACTCTGTGGGCCAGCTGGCATTGGAGAGCAACTTATCTTGGTGTACTTAGCATCATGTGAAAACCAAGTGGACAACTTTCAACTGCAACAAAGATGATAAGAAGATGATGATGATGATACATCTTGGGAAAAGCATGGGGAAATGGTTCAGGACATAAGGTATACGTTGCCCAAATCTGACACCCTAAATTGGGACCCCGAACGCACAGAAAAAGTGCAAAAGCCAGGAATGGTAGCACAAGATCTGTAATCCCCGTGTCAGGGAAAATGAGAAACAGACAGAAGTATCATCAGACCTTCATAGACTGGGGTGTATTTCATAAGTCTGGGGTGGGCACTGGTGAGTGATGAAAGCCCCTTCCTCAAACAAGGTGGACAGTGAGGGCGAACACCCAAAGTTGGTGCTCTTGTCTTTATTCATGAGCTATGTCATGAACAAACCCACACTCACACACACAAACCCAGACACACACACACACATACACACACACACATATATATATGCATATATACACACACATAAACATCATACATACAGAGACAGCTCTCCCCCCATTCCTCCTTTCCCTCTCTCAACATCCTGGGGCAGAAGCATCTAGGGGAACAGAAAACTGTGATTATTTAAGTGATTCCACTGACAGCATCTTTAGCTGAAGGGCAAGCTTAGGTATCTTACTGACCCGGCTCATTCTTCCCCGAAGCGTGCCCCATGTCTAGCACCCATTCCACCAAGTTCTTTTACTGGCAGTTCTCAGAAGTTCCTGTTTGAGTCATTTCCAGTGGGCTCAGAGTAATTCCACTCCCCGGTCACCACCACACTTCATCCTTAGTTATTCCTGATATAAATTGTACATAGGTGGGATTGAGTACTGACTGTGCCTAAGAAAGTTACCCACGTACACTGTTTATTTTCTCAGATTGTTTATTACCTTTCATTTATTCATTTTGTATATGCAGGGATATATGCACACATAGGTGTGTGTGTGTGTATGTGTGTGTGAGCATGCACATGCTAGCATGTACCTGTGACATGGCATGCTTGTGGAACTCAGAGGACAGCCTGTGAGTATTGGCTCACTTATTCCAGTGTGTGAGTCCCCGGGCTGGAACTCAGATCATCAGCCTTGGTGGTAAACACTTTTACCCACTGAGTCTTCTCGTCAGCATTCTGAACTTTTTAAAATGACTTTTGAAAAATGGCTACCTTTGTAGGTAGTACAAGGGCATATTGTCTACACACATGCATGTATGTGTGTGCATTCATGGGTCCCCATGCACCTGTGCCACATGTACACTCATACACCATTGTATACATGCATATACATGTAAATGCAAAGCTATTCACACACATGGAATCACACATTGCCTTACACATTCATGCATGATATGTTCATGTTTATGCACACATATGTATGCAGACATACGTGAACATATGTGTTCATAGCATACAGAAACCTTAGTAAATATCAGACCCATTTCCCTCCTCTTCTTGTAAGAGCATAATAAGTAAAAATAATTTTATGAAGAACTCATTAGCATAAAATGAAGATTTTAGATCCAGCAGCAGCATTTGTAATATAATTTAAATACCTGCTGACATTTTTTCCAGTTTGTGCCAACATACCTGGGCCCCAGAATCTACTGAAGGATTGAAATTTATATTGAGGTACTTCTAGGTCAGGTCCCATTTTCAAGAGTCTTTGGAACATCAGGATTGCACTATTACAGGATGGTGGAGGCTGGGTAAACAGAACCCTCTTAATTCAGCTGTGGAAGTAAGCAGTCTCAGGACCCAGGTTTCCAGGCATCAGACCATAGTATATGAGTGTTTGTACAATAGAATCACTCACGCACACTTTCAGATTAGTTTTGTTTTTAGGTGAGTGGTGAACTAGCCTCCCTGGGCAAGATGCTTTAGCTGTCCTGGACAGGCTACATACATGCATGTATGTGTGTGCATTCATGGGTCCCCATGCACCTGTGCCAAAGCAAACAGACTTCAAGCTGACCTGAATAGTGAGAGTCACAACCCCAGAAAGGGGTTTTGTATTTGAGACTCCATTAACAGTGCTGCTGACCACATACTCTGCTCACAGATCGGCTTCCCCAGGGATGACCCAGAAGTTCTGGGCATTTGGCACCCAGATGTTGGGATAGGTTTTTTTTTTATTTTAAAAGAGGGGGGCAGATGAAAACCTCTCTAAGGAAAAGGCCTAAACGTATTAGAGAAAATGTTTTCAAGTTTGTCGTTTAAACGGATTTTTAAAGCAGCCATATTCCCACAGGAGGTAATTAAGTTTTAACAGCAGTCCCCTGGAAACTGTGCGGTTGAGTCTGAGGGGATAACCCACAGAGTCACCTCACCATGGCAAGTCCTCATTGAGATGTGTTTTAAATATCTCGAGTAATTCTTGAGTAATGTTATGGCCTTAAGTTTGAACTTTACTTGCCAAATATTTTCTTAGTTTGGGTTCTCATCCAAGCTACCAAGTATCTCTTTCAGAATCACTGACTTAGGGATCACCAGTGGAGGCAGGAGGGAGACTCCGTTCCGTGAGACAGATGGATCTCCAGGGAGGGGAGTGGGATGATTACAGGAAGAAGGTTACTAGAGAATGTCCGACCCAGTGGAGGCAGATTTGGACCTCAACAGTGACCTATTGATACTATACCCAATATTCAATAATCAATAAATAATCAATATTTAGAGGGAAGAGAGGCCATGTTATGAAGAAGACTGACTGTTATCTTGTCATGCCTTTAAATATAAAATTTGCTTATAAAAATCGTCTCTTCACTATCACATGTAAAGTTAACTTACAGAATCCTTTAAAAACTAACTAGAGACCAGTTTTCCTTCTCATCCAGTCCTGAATCCAAATTACCTACTTAAGGAACAGAATCACTCTGTGTGTGTGTGTGTGTGTGTGTGTCATGGGGAAGACTCAAGTCCTAAGTAAGCATCTAGGAAAGCCGACAACAAAGAATGTGACAAGCAATCTCACAAAGACATCTGGAGACTTTACAATGACCTATAGCAATGATCAAAAATCGGGGGGGGGCAGCAAAAATAAGGAGCATTTCAGAGACAGCTACCAAGATGAGAAAATGGTACAACAGAGTACAGGCGGAATCTGAAAGATGCTGGGTCGATCTTCTGAACCCCAAGGAGCCTTTCTATTGGGATTCAAAATGCGAATTCAGAGTTGCAGAGTGACAAACTAAGCATTGTTCCTGGACTCTACTGAGAGCTTGGCCTAAACCAGTCACAGAGAGAACGAATAAAGATGAAGAAGGCAAGGGCAGCCTGAGCCCTCCTCTCTGCCATCCTGATCCTGGGAAAAGGTGAAGGATTGTGAACAATCAGGCCAGGGAAATGAAAGAACCAAGGGAGGAAAGAGTGGGTTTGGGAAAGGACTGTGTGACTCAGGGATGAAGCTGTGGATGTGGGCTGTGGATATGTTCCTGGATCCACTGTATTCAGTGTCCTGGGGCTATCCACAAGCCTGACAAATGGTTCTGGAGAGTGTGGCGATCCTGAAGGGAGATTGCCTCATTTCTTGTACAGTTCTTGCTGTAAGGAAGAACAAGGATGAAGCTTCCTGATCAGTACAAAATTGATTCCTCCATGTTCTATGACTCAAGTATGACTATCAATACTGGAAGACATCATACACACTACCATCAATCCTACCCACATATGACCCCTGCAAGCTACAATAGAGGCAAGTTTGGCATGTAGCAGAAATGCCATGGGAGTAACCAACCACTTTCTAATTGGACTTAAAGCACACTCCACAATAGAAAACCCATACCTATTACTTATTTGAACCACAAACCTGTGTCACAGACTTTAGGAGGGAATCTACTACTACGGTGCTGCTAAATGGGCATGGTACTAAACTGAGTCCTAATGACTTATGGTTACACCTATGGACCAATTCATCTCTCAGCACGCATCTAAGAAGCTTCTGTTTTCAGTAGATGGCGATTAGCATGGAGACCCACAACTGGCCAAAGCACAGAGAATCAGAAATTATAGAATGCTAAGTCCTGAAGGGGACACACACATCATATGCCCAGGCAAGGCAAAGAGTTCATTGTAGAAGTAGCAGAAAGAGCGTGAAAACCACTCCTGACCGATGGCTGCAAGGGAAACATCTGGACACAGCATAGATGCTGTCACATGAACTCACAGGAATTGACACACCACACACAAAACCCATGGAAGTCCTAACTAGACCGAATCTCAGCATGTACAGTTGGGTACAGTCCCACTCCTCACCATGATACAAATGGAAATTTCTAGCTGCTGAGAGAGGGAAAGATAATTTTTTAGAAGATTGTAACCCAGGATACCTGTTTCCCTGTCATCCAAATATGAGCCCAGGAGGAGGCTCCCACTAGAAAAGCCCAGACCTCTCCTCCCAAGATGACCATGCCTGAAGCCGGCCTATGTGAAAAGGGAGACCAAGAGCTGTGTGAGAGTAGGTGGGGTGAGGAACACTATAAAGGATCGGCTATTCTGAAGTCAGTTGAGGTGGGCTTAAAATCAGACAGATGGAGGGCCAATAGCGACAGAGGATCATTTTAATGAAAGAGATGGCGTGGATAGAGGCGGAGGATAAGAAAACTCAGGTACTATTGGGCATCTGACAAGGATTCCCTGGGGCTGCTTTAAAGCTCTACACCGTGTTGTAGAGTAAAACTCAAAATACAAGACCTGAGCAGAAGGCTATGCAAAGGAGGAAAATGATTTGCAAAGAAGGCAGGAGGCTCATACATGGTAGACACAGGGTAGAGAACACACATGCAGACAGACACCCATAAGTGCTCACTCTCTTCTGCTGTCCAGGGCTCCTGCTCCGGAATTAGTGCGCAGAAGTGACAGGGGACCATGGGAGAGCACTGTGGGGGCAGAGAATTTGCGTATGGAAATGGGGGAAGGGGCTTACAACTCTTAGAGAGAAGACGAGGAGCTGGTAGAGATGGTGGCCCAAGCTGGAGAGAAAATACCTCTTAGGAAAAAAATGTCAATTGTCAGAGTCTCAGTTATATTTGAGTTTTTGAGGAACAGATAATTTCTTAGTATAATTCTCCCCCAAGCAATATTTTCTTATAGTTAAACAAGAATTACTTGCTAGATATCTGAATTTGAATTTTAACTGTTTTGTATTTTTATTAGCCAAATCTGGTAACTCTACTTAAAGCAAAAATCTAGCAGCAGAAGTAAAATAAAAATCAGCAAAAATAATTAGAAAATGAAGGTGAGTGGTATTCCAGGGGAAAGGGAGGGTGCGTGGATAAATAGAAATCATAAGGAAAAAAAGAAAGAGAAAACTAGAAACTTAGTTATTTCAATATTTGGGTAATGATTCCAGAAGGAAAGAGCAAAGAGAGTCTACAAAGAGTAATGAAGTATCCTGAGTAAATTAAAAAAAAAAAAGTCTTAAAAGAAATATCAGGGCTGGAGAGATGAGTTAATTGTTAAGACACAGGCTACTCTTCAAGAGGCCTTGAGTTAAACTTCAGCACCCACATGACAGCTCATAGGAGTTCCAAACTCTAGTTCCAGGACACCGGATGCCCTCTTCTGGTATTCTAGGGCACTGCATGCAAATGATGTATGGCCATACATGTTAGCAAATAACCTATACTAACAAAATAATTTCAAAAAATTATTAAGATAATATCCCCAATTTTCTAAACTCAAGGTCCTGACAATATTTTGGTTTACTATAGAACAGAAAGAACTTGCCTCGGAAAAACCCACCATGGCCTTTCAGGACAAAATAAAGGAAGATGATCATAAAACTTCCAAAGGATAGATACAAGGAATATGTGAACAGATTAAGACAGAACGGTGCTGGACCTCAGTAAAATGTTGTTGTAGAGAACCTAGGGCAGGCTCAAAGCTATTCTTTTTTATTTTATTTTATTATTATTATTACAAGTTTTCACCTCCTCCCATTTCTCATCCCCTCCCCCCACTCCCCCTCCCCCTCCCTCTCCAGTCCAAAGAGCAGGCAGGGTTCCCTGCCCTGTGGGAAGTCCAAGGTCCTCCCCCCTCCATCCAGGTCTAGGAAGGTGAGCATCCAAACAGACTAGGTTCCCACAAAGCCAGTACATGCAGTAGGATCAAAACCCAGTGCCATTGTCTTTGGCTTCTCATCAGCCCTCATTGTCCGCCATATTCAGAGAGTCAGGTTTGATCACATGCTCCATCAGTCCCAGTCCAGCAGGCCTTGGTGAGTTCCCATTAGATCAGCTCCACCATCACAGTGGGTGAGCACACCCCTCGTGGTCCTGACTTCCTTGCTCATGTTCTCCCTCCTTCTCCTTCTCATTTGGACCTTGGGAGCTCAGTCCAGTGCTCCAATGTGGGTCTCTGTCTCTATCTCCGTCCATCGCAGATGAAGGTTCTAGGGTGATATGCAAGATATTCATCAGAGTGGCAATAGTATAGGGCCAATTCAGGCGCCCTCTCCTCAGCTGCTCAAGGATCAAGCTGGGGACATCTCCTTGGACACCTGGGAACCCCTCTAGAGTCAAGTCTCTTGCCAACCTAAAATGGCTTCCTTAATTAAGATATATACTTCCCTGCTCCCATATCCACTCCTCCTACATCCCAACTGTCCCATTTCCCCAAGCTCTCCCCATCCTCTCCTTCTCACTTCTCTCTCCCCATCTCTCCTTATCCCCATCCCACCCCACCCCCAAGCTCTCAGTTTTTGACTGGAAATCTTGTATACTTCCAATTCAAAGCTATTCTTGGAGGAATCCTGGGACTTCACCAGAAACACCTTGCTGTACCGCAGCCACCATCCAGACGAGCACACTTAGCATCTCTTGAAAATGATGTTATCTACCATTCAGTGTGTGCACTCCCGTGAGCTTCAGAATCAGCTCTTCAAATTCCACTGAAAGCCATGTGAGAGGCTTGATATTTTTAATTGAATTGATTTTATAATTCTAATTGATTTAGCAGGTTAACTTGGAAAGAACTGTCAGCTTGAAAATGGTAACCTGTTCTACTCCGTGGTTCTTCAGTGGGTTTAAAGTGTACAGAGTTTATAGTTTTGTATAATTGTATGCCTTGCATGGTTCTTGCCAAGGTGACAGCGGCCAAGTATTTGAGGGAAATTTTGTAGCCTTTACAATTCAAATGGAAAATTGCTTGTCTGGTCATCTTTCACTTGTCACCTTGTATGCATGCCTGGGTGTCTTTCTCTGGCTGGCTGGAACACCAATTTTCTGATATAGTTGTCTTTTCCCTGGTTAAATTTCTCGCAGATGGCTCACACAAACTCCTGCCTGGTAGCCAACTCAGAGAGAGGACAGGCATTTTCCCTCTTCAGTCTATAAAAGTCCATGCTTCCTCCATTCCCACTTGGAATGTGCACGAAGATACCCCCTCTTTCAGGAGTCTGCTGTTTCTGCAGACAACAGAATCACCAGAAGCATGGGGGTGTGAAATTCTCAGCACTGGACCACACACTATGCCAATTAAGTGGATTCTCCAGGTGGGTCTCAGTCCTAGCTCTGTGCAGGACTCTACAGGTGAGCCACTGTCTGACCCTTGACACTGAGGTGTGATCTTCCGACCAGCAGCAAGCAACAGGTCCCGCAGGGGCTTGTTAAATACGTCATTCTAACCACAAACCGGCCTTCTCAAGTCCAAATGTGCACTTTAGCAGGAATTTGCATGCATATTAGAGATAGAGGAGCACATTTCTAGAAATGAAGTCGTGCCTCGTGCCTGCAGGCTCTCTAGGAGGTAATGAAGATTGGTGGCTAAGCTTCTATGGCAAGAAAGGCTTTTCTACCCAACCCACGGTACTGACTGTGATGTTGTTGCTGCCTCCACCTCATCTGAAGCCAAACTACACCTGTCACCAATCCACTGAAAGATCTCTGGACTGCTGAGTCCAGTCTTCCCTGGGAGGAACTCGGCTTTCAGTTTTCTCTGGTATTGGTTCCAATTGTCCTTCCATTTTGTGTTTTTACTATTGGGCTTACACTTCATCTCCCCCTGTCCTTCCTTGTGCGTTTTATTCCTTTATTATCATTCTGTGGGATTTGATCCCCCTAAAGCATAAAGCTGCTTGTCTATGATGAATCTGAAGTCCTCTGTAACTTGTTTTTTTATGTTATTTTTGTTATTGAAAAAAAAATCCCTGCTTCCTCCCAGCCTCCCATTTCCCTCCCCATCCTCCCGCCCCTCTCCCCCTTCCCCCCACTCCTCTCCCCCTCCCTCTCCAGTCTGAAGAGCAATCAGGGTTCCCTGCCCTGTGGAAAGTCCAGGGTCTTCTCCCCTCCATCCAGGTCTAGGAAGGTGAACATCCAAACTGGCTAGGCTTCCACAAAGCCAGAACATGAAGTAGGAACAAAACCCCATGCCATTGTCCTTGGCTTCTCATCAGCCCTTATTGTCTGCCATGTTCGGAGAGTCAGGTTTTATCCCATGCTTTTTCAGTCACAGTCCAGCTGGCCTTGGTTAGCTCCCAATAGATCAGCCCCACTGTCTCGGTGGATGGGCGCACCTCTCGTGGTACTGACTTCCATGCTCATGTTCTCCCTCTTTTCTGCTCCTCATTGGGACTTTGGGAGCTTAGTCCGATGCTCCAGTGTAGGTCTCTGTCTCTATCTCCATCCATCGCTAGATGAAGGTTCTATGGTGATATGCAAGATATTCATCAGTATGACTATAGGATAGGGTCATTTCAGGTTCCCTATCCTCAGCTGCCCAAGTAACTAACTGGGGACATTGCCCTGGGCACCTGGGCGCCACTCTAGGTTCATGTCTCTTACCAACCCTAAGGTGGTTCCCTTAATTAAGTTATGTGATTCCCTGCTCCTCTATCGAACCTTGTTTATCCCCAATCATCCCGTTTCCCCAAGTTCTCCCCAACCTCCCCTTCTCACTTTTCTCTCCCCCTCTCCCCTTACCCCTGTCCCACCCCACCCCAAGGTCCCAATTTTTTGCCCAGCAATCTTGTCTATTGCCCATAGCAGGGATAATAACTATATGTTTTTCTTTGGGTTCACCTTCTTATTTAGCTTCTTTAGGATCACAAATTATAGACTCAGTGACCTATATTTATGGCTAGAAACCAATTATGAGTGAGTACATCCCATGATCCTCTTTTTGGGTCTGGGTTACCTCACTCAGGATAGTGTTTTCTATTTCCATCCATTTACATGCAAAATTCGAGAAGTCATTGTTTTTTATGGCAGAGTAGTACTCTAATGTGTATATATTTCACACTTTCTTCATCCATTCTTCCATTGAAGGACATCTAGGTTGTTTCCAGGTTCTGGCTATTACAAATAATGCTGCTATGAACATAGCTGAACAAATGCTTTTGTCATATGATAGGGCATCTCTTGGGTATATTCCCAAGAGTGGTATTGCTGGGTCCAGGGGTAGGTTGATCCCAAATTTCCTGAGAAACCGCCACACTGATTTCCAAAGTGGTTGCACAAGTTTGCATTCCCACCAGCAATGGATGAGGGTACCCCTTTCTCCACAACCTCTCCAGCAAAGGCTATCATTGGTGTTTTTGATTTTAGCCATTCTGACAGGTGTAAGATGATATCTCAAAGTTGTTTTGATTAGAATTTCCCTGATCGCTAAGGAGGTTGAGCATGACCTTAAGTATCTTTTGGCCATTTGAACTTCTTCTGTTAAGAATTCTCTGTTCAGTTCAGTGCCCCATTTTTTAATTGGGTTGATTAGCATTTTAAAGTCTAGTTTCTTGAGTACTTTATATATTTTGGAGATCAGACCTTTGTCTGTTGCGGGGTTGGTGAAGATCTTCTCCCAGTCAGTAGGTTGCCTTTTTGTCTTAGTGACAGTGTCCTTTGCTTTACAGAAGCTTCTCAGTTTCAGTAGGTCCCATTTATTTAATGTTGCCCTTAATGTCTGTGCTGCTGGGGTTATACTTAGGAAGTGATCTCCTGTGCCCATCTGTTGTAGGGTACTTCCCACTTTCTCTTCTATCAGGTTCAGTGTGTTCGGACTGATATTGAGGTCTTTGATCCATTTGGACTTGAGTTTTGTGCTTGGTGATAGATATGGGTCTATTTTCATTTTTCTACAGGTTGACATCCAGTTGTGCCAGCACCATTTGTTGAAGATGCTTTCTTTATTCCATTGTATACTTTTAGCTCCTTTATCGAAAATGAGGTGTTCACAGGTTTGTGGGCTAAAAACCGGGTCTTCTATACGATTCCATTGGTCGACTTCTCTGTTTTTATGTCAGTACTGTTTTCATTACTGTAGCTCTGTAATAGAGTTTGAAGTCAGGGATTGTAATGCCTCCAGAAGTTCCTTTATTGTATAGGATTGTTTTGGCTATCCTGGGTTTTTTGTTTTTCCATATAAAGTTGATTATTGTCCTCTCAAGATCTGTGAAGAATTTTGATGGGACCTTGATGGGGATTGCATTGAATCTATAAATAGCCTTTGGTAGAATTGCCATTTTTACTATGTTGATCCTCTCAATCCAAGAGCAAGGGAGATCCTTCCATTTTCTGGTATCCTCTTCAATTTGTTTCTTCAATGACTTAAAGTTCTTGTCAAATAGATCTTTCACTTCCTTGGTTAGAGTTACCCCAAGATATTTTATGCTGTTTGTGGCTATCGTGAAAGGTGATGATTCTCTGATTTCCCTCTCAGCTTCCATATCATTTGTGTATAAGAGGGCGACTGATTTTTTGGAGTTGATCTGGTATCCTGCCACATTACTAAAGGTGTTTATCAGCTGTAGGAGTTCTTTGGTGGAGTTTTTGGGGTCGCTTATGTATACTATCATATCGTCTGCAAATAACGAAAGTTTAACTTCTTCCTTTCCAATTCGAATCCCCTTGATCCCCTTATGTTGTCTTATTGCTTTTGCTAAAACTTCAAGCACAATATTGAAGAGGTATGGAGAGAGTGGACAGCCTTGTCGTGTTCCTGATTTTAGTGGGATGGCTTTTAATTTCTCTCTGTTTAATTTGATGTTAGCTGTCGGCTTGCTGTAAATAGCTTTTATTATATTTAGGTATGACCCTTGTATCCCTAATCTCTCCAAGACTTTTATCATAAAGGGATGTTGAATTTTGTCAAATGCTTTTTCAGCATCTAATGAAACGATCATATGTTTTTTTTCTTTCAGTTTATTTATATGATGGATTACATTGATAGATTTTCATATGTTGAACCAGCCCTGCATCTCTGGGATGAAGCCTACTTGATCATAATGGATAATTTTTCTAATGTGTTCTTGGATTCGGTTTGCCAGTATTTTGTTGAGGAGTTTTGCATCAATGTTCATGAGTGAGATTGGCCTATAATTCTCTTTCTTGGTTGAGTCTTTGTGCGGTTTTGGTATCAGAGTAGCTGTAGCTTCATAAAAGGAATTTGGCAATGATTCTTCTGTTTCTATGTTGTGAAATACATTAAGGAGTATAGGTATTAGGTCTTCTTGGACGTTCTGGTAGAATTCCGCATTGAAACCATCTGGTCCTGGGCTTTTTTTGGTAGGGAGGTTTTTGATAACCGCTTCTAATTCTTCGCGACTAACAGGTCTATTTAGATTGTTCACCTGTTCCTGGTTTAACTTTGGTATATGGTATTTATCTAAAAAAGTGTCCATTTCTTTTAGATTTTCTAGTTTTGTGGCATACAGGCTTTTGTAGTAAGATCTAATGATTCTCTGAATTTCCTCTATGTCTGTGGTTATGTCTCCCTTTTCATTTCTGATCTTATTAATTTGCAAATTCTCTCTCTGCCATTTGATTAGTTTGGATAGGGATTTATCAATCTTGTTGATTTTCTCCAGGAACCAGCTTTTTGTTTCATTGATTCTTTGGATTGTTTTCTGTGTTTCTATTTTGTTGATTTCAGCCCTCAGTTTGATTATTTCCAGTCTTCTACTCCTCCTAGGTGAGTCTGCTTCTTTTTTTTCTAGAGCTTTCAGGTGGGCTGTTAAGTCTCCAATGTGCGCTTTCTCTGTTTTCTTTAAGTGGGCACTTAGTGCTATGAACTTTCCTCTTAGGACTGCTTTCATTGTGTCCCATAAGTTTGAATATGTTGTTTCTTTATTTTCATTGAATTCCAGGAAGACTTTAATTTCTTTCTTTATTTCTTCCTTAATCCAGGTGTGGTTCAGTAGTTGACTGTTCAGTTTCCATGAATTTGTAGGTTTTCTGGGAGTAGCCTTGTTGTTGAATTCTAACTTTAATCCATGGTGATCTGATAAGACACAGGTGGTTACTAATATTTTTTTGTAACTGTGGATGTTTGCTTTGTTACTGAGTATTTGGTCAATTTTCAAGAAGGTCCATGAGCTGCAGAGAAGAAGGTATATTCTTTCCTATTTTGGTGGAATGTTCTATAGATGTCTGTTAAGTCCATTTGCTTCATTACCTCCATTAATTCTCTTGTTTCTTTGTTAGGTTTCTGTCTGATTGACCTGTTCATTGGTGAGAGAGGAGTGTTGAAGTCTCCTACTATTAGTGTGTGCGGTTTGATGGCTGCCTTGAGTTTTAGCAATGTTTCTTTTATGTATGTGGGTGCTTTTATATTAGGGGCATAGATATTCAGGATTGAGACTCCATCCTGATGAAGTATGAGTATAAAATGCCCCTCTCCATCTCTTCTGATTGATTTAAGTTTGAAGTCAACTTTGTTAGAGATTAGTATGGCCACACCTGCTTGTTTCTTAGGTCCATTTGCTTGATAAGCCTTTTCCCAGCCCTTTACTCTGAGTAGGTGCCTGTCTTTGTGGTTGAGGTGTGTTTCTTGTAAACAGCAGAATGTTGGATCCTGTTTTCTTATCCAATCTTTTAGCCTGTGCCTTTTTGTAGGTGAGTTGAGTCCATTGACATTAAATGATATTAATGACCATTGGTTGTTAACTCCAGTCACTTTTTTAGTCATAGAGTTTGTGTGTTTCCCTTCCTTGAGTTGTGCTGGTGAAGGGTCTCTAGATGTCTGAGTTATTGTGGTCATTGCTGGACTCCTTGGTTAGTGCTTTTCCTTCTATTACTTTCTGTAAGGCTGGATTTGTGGCTACGTATTGTTTAAATTTGTTTTTATCCTGGAAAGTTTTATTTTCTCCATTTATAGTGAACGAAAGCTTGGCTGGGTATAGTAGTCTGGGCTTGCATCTATAGTCTCTTAGTTTCTGCAATACATCTATCCAGGACCTTCTGGCTTTCATGGTTTCCATGGAGAAGTCAGGTGTAAGTCTGATAGGTTTACCTTTATAAGTAACTTGGCCTTTTTCCTTTGTAGCTCTTAATATTCTTTCTTTATTCTGTATGCTTTGTGTTTTGATTATTATATGGCGAGGAGATTTTTTTTGATCCAGCCTATTTGGTGTTCTGTATGCTTCTTGGACCTTCATAGGTATATCTTTCTTTAGGTTGGGAAAGTTTTCTTCTATAATTTTATTAAATATATTTTCTGGACCGTTGAGCTGCACTTCTTCTCCTTCTTCTACTCCTATTATTCTTAGGTTTGGTCTTTTTATTGTTTCCCAGATTTCCTGAATGTTTTGTGATGAGAGTTTGTTGGACTTGCTGTTTTCTTTGATCAGTGTGTTTATTTTCTCTATGGTATCTTCAGAATCTGAGATTCTTTCTTCTATCTCTTGTATTCTGTTGGTTATGCTTGTTTCTGTAGTCTCTGTGTGTTTACTTAAATTTTCCATGTCCAGCCGAACCTCTGTTTGTGTTTTCTTCTTTGCCTCCATTTCAGTTTTCAAGTCTTGAACTGTTTCCATTATCTGTTTGATTGTTTTTCCTTGGCTTTCTAGGGTATCATTCACTGATGTATTCAATTCTTCAAACTTTCTGTTATATTTCTCATCCATTTCTATAAGGGTGTTCTTTACATGCTGTTTAAGGGCGTCAATCACTTTCATAAAGTCAATTTTTTCTACTTCTTCTTGATAAAGGTGTTCATGTCCTCCTGTTGTGAGGTCGCTGGTTTCTGGTGGTTTCATGTTGCTTTTCAGATTGTTGGGTGAATTCTTGCATTGGTGCCTGCCCATCTCTTCCTCCGAATGCTCCCCTATGGATCTTCTTTAACAGGATCAGGTCTTCTTGCCTACTGATGTACCTTCCCAGTGATGGCTCTCCCCAGTAATAGCTCTCCTGGTGCCGAGGTCAGATCTCCGTGCCCAATGATGGCTCTCCCCAATGCTGGCTCTCCTGGCATCAAGATCAGGTCTCCGTGCCCAGTGCTGTCTCTCCTGGCGCCGAGATCAGGTCTCCGTGCTGGTTGGGTAGCTCGTAAACAAAGCGCCTACCTTGCTTGGTGCAGGCAGGCTATTGAAACAAAGGAACTCCCGCGCACCTGGGTGCCCTGAGGATTCGGACCCAGCGCCCAGACAGGCTGAGCTGGGAGATGTTATGTGCCCACAGAGAGCAGAGGGGCCGAAGAAGGGAGGGTTCTGGATGCAAGCTGGGTGGGATAGGAAGAAAGAGGCAGTATGCAGGGAGTAGAGGCCCTGCAGAGAGCCCAGGAAGGATGGGGGTTGAGGAACTTCCGAGTTCCCTTTCCCGGGCTGATGCCACGGGGTCAGCAACTCACCCGTGCTGGCTCTCCTAGCGCCGAGATCAGGTCTCCGTGCTGGTTGGGTAGCTCGTAAACAAAGCACCTACCTTGCTTGGTGCAGGGAGGCTATTGAAACAAAGGAACTCCCACACACCTGGGTGCCCTGAGGATTCAGACCCAGCGCCCAGACAGGCTGAGCTGGGTGATGTTATGTGCCCACAGAGGGCAGAGGGGCCGAAGAAGGGAGGGTTCCAGATGCAAGCTGAGTGGGATAGGAAGAAAGAGGCAGTATGCAGGGAGTAGAGGCCCTGCAGAGAGCCCAGGAAGGATCTCCTCTGTAACTTGTAAACCTATGTGGCAACCCCCAAAAAGTCACTCTGAGCTTGTCAATTATGTTTCTTTTCAAGTCATCTTTTTTTGGATTTAAGCATTTGACTCATTTTGAGTTTTCATAGAGAAATATTTCAGGTCATTGCAAATTCCTACATTGTTAATTAGGCACACATAGAGCCCTGATAAGCCCTCACCTGTGGTGACATCTTGTGAAGCACAGCAAGGAATCGTAACAGTGATCTTGACTGGACAGAGCCAAGAACAGTTCCGCTCCACCAAGATGACTACCTGGAAACACTAGTCTGCAAACCATTTGTACACTTTTGTTTTACATTATATAATATTACATATACAGGTCATATAAAACATTGCATTATGTGATATATAACATCATACATTATATATAAAGCTATGTATAGAATTTGCAAATGTAATATAGTATAATTATATATAACATTACAGTACGTGATGCTATACCCTATAAATGTATATAGGAAGTATTTCCTGTATTTTGTTTCAAGAAAGCTTTATAAACCCAATCACAAAGTATGTGATGCTTGAAATTTTACTTCACTCAAGATGATTCTTGGCTCTGTCATTCAAGTGCTCGCTATGCAAGGATAAAGACCTCACTCAGTTTGATACGCTTATAAAATCCAGGTGAGTTAAAATAACACCGGTAATCCCAGCACTGAGCAAATAGAGACAGGATGACTACTAGACCTGGATGGCTAGCTAGTACAGTCAAGTCAGTGAGCTCCAGATTCGGAAAGAAACCCTGTCTCAAAAACTGAGTAAACAGACTGAGGAAGACACTCAATATCACTCTGGTCTCACATGCACTGAAACATGCATGAATACACATACATGTGCATGCACACAGACACACAGACACACCCACACACATCCACACACATGCACAAAGATAGATCTGTCCAGATTTCACCCAGGTTATTGAGCAGTATCCATTACGAATATGTCTCAGTTTAACCGTTCTCTGGCTAACAAATGTCAGGACTATTTCTGCTTGGCACTATGAAGAATGTTCCAGAGCCAGTTATTGGGTCCCATGGTCCTTGCACAGCCACCCTGTTTCCAGAACGCCTGGACCATTCTCACGTCCATCCGCGCTGTGTGAGCAAGCTCATTTCTCTGTATTCTTCTCAGTGTTTAAACTCCGTCATTGTTCTTACGTGAGGTATTCTGAGAGCTCTTCAGTGAGATCTCATTGAGATTCTAATTTACATTTCTCCATTATCTGCAAGAGGTGTTGTACATCGTGTCAGGAGCTCTGGTCCTTGGCACACCCTTCTAAGGGAAGCATCTGTTGGAGGATCTTGCTTGTTTTTCCGAGTAGATCACATGCTGCTTTGCTGTTGATTTTTGAGGGTCCTTTATGTATTATAGATACTAAGCCTTGTATTTCCATCTATAGTTATATTCTTTCCTCTTAACAGGATCTTTCCCAAATGAAAGAGCTTTAATTTTTATCAAATCTGTCTTAGTTACTTTTCCTGCCTTTCTCTGAGATAAAATACTCTGGCAAAGGCACTTGAAAAGAGAAAATGCTTGCTTTGGCTTATGGTTCAAGGTTACAGTCTACCATGCTGAGGAATGCAGGAGATTAAGGCAGCCACATTGAATCCACAGACAAGGAACTAAGAGCAATGGATGCTACAGGTCAGCTTGCTTTTCATATTTTATACAGTGTAGTAACTCATGGCAGACAATGGTGTGATCCATAGCTGGTGAGTGTTCTTACATTAGTCAACTTATAAAGATAATTCCCCTAGAGTCGTTCCCAGAAGTGTGTCTGCTGGGCAATTCTAAATCTCATCAAATTTACAATTGAGATTAACCATCACAGAGGTCATTTTGATGATTTCCTTTTTTTTGGATTGTGTTTTTGGTGTCATATACAAGCTCACATTTGCCCTTAAACCTTCCTCATTATCTCTAGTTCTAAAGTTTTGTAAGTTTATATATTTTCTATAATTTCATGATCTGATTTGAAATAGAAATTTCAAGGCTTAGGTCTTATTTTGCAAAGACATAACTCTTGAAAAGGCTATACTTGATGAGTTATCATGAACCCGTGGGAAGTAGAGCCTTGCTAAGGATGTTTCTGGGAGTGAGGGCAGGCTTTGAAGGTTTATAACCTGGCCCTACTTCTTGTTCTCTGTTTCTTCTAACCTCCCCTGTCTTCTGTCTGTCTCTATCTATCTGTCTGTCTGTCTATCTATCTATCTATCTATCTATCTATCTATCTATCTATCTATATCTATAATTTTTCCTGTGTGCAGATGAAATGTAATCTTCATCTGTCTGTCTGTCTGTCTGTCTGTCTGTCTGTCTGTCTATCTGTCTATCTTCTATTATCTTTCTACCATCTATCTGTCTACCTATCTATCATCCATCTGTCAATCATATAATCTATCATCTTTCTTCCTTTCCTGCCTGCCAGCCTGGCTTCATGTTTCTTCTGCCACCATACCATCCAAGCCCTGATGGGATGTATTTTCTTTGGAACTGTGAGCAAAGATAAATCCTCTTCTACTCTAAGTTGTTCTTGTTCACAGCAGAATGCAACTAGGTAGTTGCAGTCCTTGTCTATGAATTCAACACTTCGTAATCTTTGCATCTGAATCAATAAATTATGCCTCATTATATTAAAATATTACTTGGTGAGTGATTTTACCATATCCTGGAATTTTGTGTACTATACTGGGAGAATCTGGGTTCTTTTTGTTTCTTCCTAATGGTCAGTGCTTCTGGCAAAGGACAGTGAGGCGTGAAGAGATGTTTACGTGTGACTTCCCATGGAAACCTAAAACAAATGTACTCTCATTTTGTCACCTATTGCCTTTATATAAGAATGAGGTCCTAGGATGCTGTTAGGTGTAGTGTTACTATCAGATAAGAAGGAGAGAGATAGTAGGACACTAGGCAGTGCCATCTCAAATAACCTGCTTAGACCTCACTGAGGCACAGCCAGTGGAGACAGGTGGCTCAGCTCTGTGCTTGGCTTTTACTGTGATGTGAGATGGGTAGGCATTCCCAAGCGTCAGGAACCATTGGATATGTACAGGCCCCTGAACTACTGGCAGAATCAGGTCACCACTTCCTTCTAAAAAGAAGATGGAGAACTAGGCCCTGTATCCCAACAGTCTCCTGCAACTGTCTAGTAGTGATGGAGTCTGAAACCCTCTCAGGCCCTAGCTCCATCTCCAAGAAATGATTATGGTAGTTGGAAAGAGAAAACAGCTTCATATTCCATTTTGGGTAAAAAAAACATGTGTGGTGAGGGTTTCTGCTTATTCTTCTAGAGAAGAACAAATACTTCTCTTTATTTTCCACGGTTGGTTTATCTGGCCCAACCCATACCCAAGGGGACAGATCCCTGGAATTCTGCTTTTGTGATGCTATTAGCTGGCCTGGAAGTTTATTCATGATTCATTGGAAGGTTGGAGAGATGCAACACACTGGATTGTAAAAAGTTATCATGGGACCAAGGAAGACCAAAAGCTGAGAGGTCAAGAGCTACAAGGGACCAGAAATACAGCTGTGCTGGAAAGGTTAAAGTCTAAGAATGGAGTGGAGCTGTCTCTGAGTTGTTTCTTAGGGTCTAAGTCCCATAGGCTGCCTGTATTCTTCCTAACCTTTGAAAGATTTCCTGTGGTACTTGTGATATTGAGTACCAGATATTGTAAACAAGAAGACAGTTCTGTCATAGAAAAAATGAAAGTCCTATGTGCCTCTTTCAATATTAATGTTTCTCTAATATCCATTTTGTGTTTTCAGTTTTTCATTGAGTGCCTATGGTTGCTCATTTTGAGCATCCAGAGCTCATCATTCTGAGTGTGGGGTTGGTGAGCCCACAGCTAGATGTGTTGATACAAGGATTTCCTGTCTTGGGGTCAGCCTTGCCATTCACACATTCTACTCCGGCCTACTGAACGACATCAGAACACTTTCTTAAGCCTTTGCTGAGGAAAGAGCCTGGCTGGCTTCGCCAGCCTGAAAGTCTTAACTGAATGCAGGAACGATGACTTTCCTACTTATTTTATTCTGCCTGATTCCTTTGTGATTAGATCCATCCTCCTTGTCCTCCCCACCTGCCCACCAGCCCTATCTCAGAACCATTTCTTTCAAAGTTACCCAACCTTGTCTCAGTTGGGAGACCATCTTCATTTTGTGGTGTGCTGATAGCACCATTAAAATCCACACCTCTCAGAACTCTCCTGGAATTTATCTTGCTTTCATTGTTTTCTGACATCTGTTTGGGTCCAAAGAGAGAAAGAGGATCAATGTGTGTGTTCAATCAAGTTGTAAAGTTGCACAAACTTTCTGTAAAGGAGTCATAAATTTTATGGAGAAAGAATTATACTAATCCAACATTCCAGTCTTCTTGAATATATATGAGGTACTTATTTTTCTTAACATGGCCACTGTGTACAGCAGAATTCGGCCTTATTTGCTCACGATCGGGGTCCGGGTGCCTTGAGCCCAAGCACACACCCAGATAACATTGCCATTCTCAAAATGCTAGGAAGTCATTTCAGCATCTCTTCTGTTGTACAGAGCATGCATGCTGTAGTTCTTCACGTGTGTCCTAATAAGGGCAGTTTTGAAGGAAAGCAAGTGGGTAAAAACAGGCCAATCAGGTCCAGCACAGTGGGGCTCACAGAAGAGCCAAACAGTGGGACAAATGGGAGCTTACAATATGGATGCCAGCTAAAGATTTCCATCCTCATCCCTAGGCATCAACTTTGATCATTGAGAAAGTGTTTGTAGACATCATTATAAACTGGGCTAATCCACTGGATAAGGCAGAAAACAGGATGGTCATGTCTTCTGTGATTGGTTCACTTCCTTCACTGAATGAGCTCAACAGATCTGTTGATAAAGCCCACTGCAGAGACTTGGCACAGCATAGCTTAGTGTCTTACCTGTCCCTGCTAAACTCTGGACCTTATGGGAAAATTTTATGATCAGCTTCTTCTGTTCATAGAACAGCATGCTGGATATATTGAACACTGCTCTAGATGAAAATAAAGCCAAATAGCCAGTCCCTGGTATTAGGCTTCTAGTTATCAATATTAGGTAAAATTGTAATAAAATTTTCAGTCACAGTAAGGATTTTGGTTTAAATTGCTTGTTTTCCCTTGTAGAAAATAGAACTGTATAAGGTTCGTAGCACTGCTGCAATAATCCTTTTGATACAATAGCCATCTTTGCATGAAGTTGCTATCTATGAATTAAGACCAAAAGCTGTAGGTTCTAGGAATTCTAGGCAAGGCTTTCCACTACAGATGCGCAGAATAACGGGGTAGCCACAGCATGGCTGCGCTCTACTATCTTGCATGGTGACCACACACAGTCTGCTGCCCTGTGTCTCCCAGAGTGAGGGAACTCATCCAAGACAAGCCTGCTTGTCCTGATGTAATGAGAACGATGAGCCCCGAAGCTCTTTCCTTCTGTAGTTTCTTATCTGTGGCATCAAACCCCAGTCCCCGCCCCCGCAGAGCTGGGCCGGAGCTTCTGGCTCACCAGCTTCCTGCCTAATGGATCTTGCTACACAGATTGAGCGTTTCAGGTTTTATTGCCCCTGAGGGTACGGCTGCTGGATTATGTTCATTTATTCTTTTTCGCTCTTTATCTATTATTTACACAAGGAAATATTCCTGTTTTTCTTCCTGAAAATTCTCAGTCATTCCTGGCATTAGAGGAAGAATTTTTGTCAGGTTTTAAAAATACCTATTACTGGGTATTTCCAAGCCAATGTATTAGGGGACTTCGGCTGAATCTACTGTAAGCCACAATTCACAATGTACAGTAACTGAGGCAGCCACTGAAATGCCAGATATTGGTAAACGTCCTGTAATCAGAACCATCAGCAGAGCTCTGTAAGAGCAGCCTTGGGCAGCCTGGCAGCATCTAGTGTCCTGCAGCCCTGACCCCTCCCAAGCCACACCTCTTCAGTATTTCACTCTTATCCTCTCCCTTGCCTGTAAAAAGTTTACAAGAGTGAGCTCTGCCGCGTGAAGAACATCCATACGCACAGACCTCGGTGATGCTCCCATCCACAGGCTGTTCAGCAACCCCAGGGTGAGAGAGAACAGTGGGCTACTCTTCTGCTCATTTTCATGCCCTCTCCTTCCTGACGTTGTGGTAATAGAAGGAACATGGACCCAGCTCTGCTGGGACACATGTAATTCACGATTACAAACACTATGATGTTCTTACCTGTAGACAGCATTCAGAAGAGGAAGTGGCTCCTGCCCCCTCAATTCTGCTTGCTGCTGTAGACACTTCTCCTCCATTCTCTGGGCACACATCTTGCAATCTGGGAGGCCTCTGACAAACCCCTCTTCCTCCTCTCTTTAAGGTCTCTTGCCATCATTGCCTATTCAGGATGTCCCTTGTCTCCTTAACCCTTTCTTCTCTTCATACCCTATTTTACCCCAACCTGTGTCACTTTTTTTGCTTGTTCCCAGATATGATAGGAAGTTCCAGTGTGGACTATGTCCCTTGGTATCCATGATGTAGGCACCTAGACAATCTCAGGTGTGGGAGTGTGGCCTCTGACTTCACACATGAGAATTTTAATTGCTGTCTCCATTATGAACTTCTGAACTCGGTTCACCTAGTTTGCTCTTTATGGTGGCGTATGTCTTTGTGAGTCATGCCCAAATGCTGTACCAGACCTTTCTCTAGGGCATGATAATATACTAGGAAAGGAACCAGCACGTGCGGTCTGGATGGTTTTAGTGATGCATGGCTGTATGTGACTTCCTGCAGGTCCATCCAGCTCTAAAAGAGGGAGCACCTTGAGCACAGTGCTGTGCATTCCCATAGATTGCCCATCATGGCATCCACCCTGTGCACATAAACACATAGTGCATGCCTCTGGGTGGAGTCTACTCTGGGAATTATTAAACTAAATAAAAGAAAAATCCTGTGGCATGTAAGAGTACTCTGTTAAGACAGACATAATGTAAGCATCAGAAATGAATTGTTTACACAAAGGTATTTTACCTTTAAACATCATCATGGGAAGCCATGTGTCATTCATGCATTATTCCCGCTGAACATAGCCGAATGCCCCCATAGTCACCACCACGTGGGCAGAGGGTCAGGTCCAGCATTTACTCCTCAGAGGTCAGTGCAGGGGGCCTTATGGCTTTCTGTTAGTCTCAGCTCTGGTCAAGTTCTCTCTGAGTTTGTCAGATGGCAGAGACTAGGCAGCCATTGCCATCAGTAGGAACAGAAGTTGTTTTCAGGAGAGAATGAGTGGCAATCAGCATGGATCATGGGGGAAAGCAAGGATGCGGTTGTGTGTCTCCCTGGAGATCCAGGAAGGAAAAAACTTGACCATACCAGACTACATGATTAAGCATTGCCAATCTATATATAGTAATGGAACTGTTGGTAAACACACAGCATGAGGTTATTTGTTAAGGGATTTATGAGAGATACATACTTTGAGGGAGTGTCTAGAGGGCCAACATAATCAGTCAATAATTGTAAAGAATTAAGATTTGTTTAGGGTGTGAATTTTGCTCATGGCTTGACTTATAATAAAATTAACTAAAAAACAATTTCATTGCTAGGAGAAGAGATGTTTTGATTCTCGTATAATGGTATAATGAATTGCATAGTCATAAACAATGAAGTGCAAGAGCACCTGAAGTAAGAGACATCCATCTTAAGAGAATAGCCATGACTACAGTCCATAGCACAAGGGTTGAATGAAGTCCTGTAGGCCAGCAAGTCCCCTTTAACGGATGTGGACTGTGAAGTTGAAGCCCTCATGGAAGGCCTGAGCAGAGGGTCCATTTGAAAACAAACTGCTGGTTCACACAGTGTGCTCAGTTTCCCATCACTGAACTAGACTCTGACACCACTGACGCCCAGCTGTTACCCTCTGCTGGACTAGCAAGGGTAGTGAGGGTGAAGTCATTACTGTTGTTTAAGTCAAGACTGAAACACAGGTGTCCTCACATCCTTCCTTCAATGGTGGTTAGAGCAAGGGCTTTGATAAACCCAGAGTTTGGATGTATTTGGATATTTCTCACATCCTGGGATGGAGCTGTGTACAGGGAAAGCCTATAAGCAGCAGGAATGAATGTGTGTGCACACAGTGAGTTCTCTGTTTAAAAATAAACCTTGTAGGAATGTAAAACCAATGGCTTTTCATATGATGGCCTTTATTTTCAGTTTTATATTTTCACTATATATAATACAAGTGCCTGTGTCTTTACTTCATGTAAATTCCAAGGCTGGCTGCCCACTGGAACAGCCTTTCTGTTCCAGAACCCATGCGTTGATCACCATAAGTTCCTTGACGTACTGGGGACTCACACTTCCTGGCCTTGGAACTTCATTCTAGTCAAATACTAGATGGATTCAGAGAGTGGGAGACTGTGCAGATAGCTGAGGCTGAGGCAGAACTCATCTATGTTAATGAAAACAGAACCATCCATTTGTACTCCCCCCACCCCCGTCTAAAGACATGCTGTGGTACATGCCTCTGGAAGACGCAAGGATGTTCTCCGAGGAATCAACCAGCACTGGCAGCTTTAAGGTCCCATGAAAACCTTATCTTCTCCATTGGAAAACTTCAACTGGTCATTGTCTCTTGGCCCAGTTTAATGTTAATTAAAGAATTTAATATTCATTAGTACTTGGAGATGACTAGCAACCAAGCCTAAATATTTTCTAGCAAAGCTGTAAGTTAAGTGGCTTTTCAAGGTTAAGTCTGAAAGTCTAGAAAAGAGTGCTAGTGTCAGGAGTCTCCCTCTCACCTGACGTCAAATCACTCGGGGCTTTATGGATGTTCCGTCACAGAAGACTATGGGATCGATGCCTGGACTTGGCAGTGGGTTTTATAATGCACCTGGTTCACCTGTCTTCGAGTAACGATCATTTGTCTTGCTAGACAAAGAGGAGCGGATGAGTAAAATTTGGTGTATAGTTTATTTGATGCCTGTCTTAATTCACACAAAGGTTGACTCCTGGAGCTTGCAGGGGGTATCTGACACTGAGCAGCAAGACAATCGGGCACCTGGAGACATTCCAACAGTACCAGAGTCCCCGGTCTCTCATCATGGAACAGCTGTGCAGCTGAAACTCCATGTAATTTGCATGAGCAAAAAAGCTCCACACAGCTTTCCCAGTTTAAGTGGGTCGTTTATAAACAAACCGATGTTGCCCTCACTCTGAGGACATAAACTGGCTGACTTCATTGCTGTTTTGGAGGCTCTGGTAGGGGCTGTGACATATTTTAGAGACACTCCTGGACCTGAGTGAGTTTTCAAAAATTCATTCATATAGTATTGGAAACAAGCCTCTTTTTTCCCCCTATACAACTACATAGAAAACAAGTGCACATTCCACTAAACATTAAAGAAAATGCCCAAAGTCTTTTGAAGGCAACAGCAGTTGCTAATCTCCACCTGTCCCTAAAGGATCTGTTCTCACGAGTGCTGGGAGAACACACCAGGATGGTGGCCTGTGCCAGGCTTGGCTACAAACAGGATTGACTCTTCCTTCTTCCCAAAGTAAAAGCCGGCTGTATTAGGACTCCAATTACAACTGATATAGGAGAAGAGTGACATTCAATAAATAAGAACATAGAAAGGCACACCAAGAAATCTATAAATTGATACAATTGACTTGGCATTCTGTCCAAAAAGCTTAACAACTCACAATATGGAGAGACATGAGTTCATATCCATAGGTGAGTACTTACTTGTTAATTATTAAACACAGTTAAGATTTCTTCTTAAGAAGGTCTTCTAAGAATACTTCAATAAAATGCAACTAAATAAATAAGATCTAGAATTGTAGTCATAGTTGTTTAGAAAAATAACAAAATTACAACATTGGCTCATTAGGATCCAAACCAGGGTAATCAGGGTCTTTATCACACTTGGCACAAGTATTGACTCTGAACCAAGTTAGTCTCTGTTCTGACAGCTGTCAGTTACTCCAGAGGCTGATAGCAGACAGGGATTCTCACTCCTATTGGTGAGTTATAGTGTGGGGGGTCCTGAACACATGTTTGTGGAGTTCTGAAGGAAATGTCATCATGTCATCAGGAGCTGAGAGGAGGAACCTGATGGGCAAAAAACGTGTATGGAATTTACTTCACACACACACACACACACACAAACACACAAACAAGCAAAAGTAGAAACCATCTTAACTGTAATGTCTGTTTACAGAGCTTCAGCTTCGGGGGCAAAAGTAGGAAATTGAGAAAAGAACATTTTATTTCTCCTTCATCATTCTTAAATTAGCACATGTTCATTGATGTCCAATATCTTTAGCCATCAAAATCAAAATAACACAAATCAAAATCGTACTGAGACTGGGTATAAAGCCGGCACTCAGGGGTAGAGCCCTAAAATCTGAATTTTAAAGGTAGCCTGGACCTCAAAGTGAGTCCAAGGTCAATGTGAGCTAAAAGAAAGTCTCTCTCTCTCTCTCTCTCTTTCTCTCTCTCTCTCTCTCTGACAGGAGAATCATCTGAAAGCTTGGGGCAATCAAACCTGGAGTACTCTGTACAGTGATAGAAACAAGAAGAGACCTTATCTCAACAAGGTGGAAAGAAAGGAATAATTCTTGAAAGCTATGCTGTGACTTCCATATGTGTTCGATGTCACACAGACACACACCAAAACCAAGTGTTACCAAGTGTTGCTTAGGATTTGGTAGGAAAGGAGCCCTTCCACACCACTGGTAGATCTGTAAATGTGCCGAATCACTATTTAAATTAGTATAAAGGTTTATCAAAACACTGAAAAATGAAACTACTCTGAGCTGGTTATAATACTGGGAAAACACGGGAAGGAATCTAGGTCAGCATATCACAGTTAAGTAAAAGGACTCAGTCAATGAGCGTTAGAGTAGCAAGCAGCTCACACACTGTCCATGGCGATGATCTTCAGTCTCTGGGCTTTGTTAAAACTTAGACCTTGATCTAACCAATCGTTGTTAGACTTTAGGAAGGGAATAGACATGGGGGACTGTGCACATCTAGACAGCTCGTAGACACTTGGAAACACTAGATATTCAAAAATCCTGCTTGCAAGGACTTTTTAGAAATCACAAAAAAACGTGTAGAGTTTTCTTCCAGAAATTACACAGAGAGAGAGAGAGAGAGACAGAGACAGAGACAGAGAGCGAGACAGAGAGGAAGATGGAGAGAGAGTGTGTGTGTTAAAGTGAGATAGAGAATTTGTCAAACTCCCGAAGAATTCATACTGTAAAGAATTTGTGGTAAACTTGAGGACAGCTGAGGAAGGTGTGTTCTGCGCTGGTGGGGGAAGCCCAGTGGGGAAGGTGTGAGAGAGGTTTGGTGGATTCTGTATTGGGGGGAAAATGGACGAACGCCAGCAGGAAACGCGGCATTATTAACCTCACACTGTGTATGTGTGACGGGCAAACCACTCTCACTTTTCATGTCAGCTGAGTTCTAACAAATGATAGATGTTCTTCAGTAACTAATGTGAGTAAATCACAAACTTTGGTGTGCCCTGAAAAAGACAGACGACTGTCCTTAATTCACGGGTCAGCATCCTTTCCTCGCCCACAGAGCGTCTGTATGAAACCATTATTCCCAAACGTTCCAAGTCAGTAGATTTTTTTCACCCCTTTCCCCATGACATTCCCCTCTTTCAGGGTTGAGCTCTCCAAGGCTTTCAACCCAGTTTACACTAGATCTCCCCAGTCAGGCCGTCAAGATCTCCAAATTGGCCACCTATTTGTTCTTTCCACTGGGTCTTCACACACCCTCTCTTGGTGCCAGCACAGCCCTCCCATTCTAAGGCATTTTCCAGAATTGTCCAGGCAATTGAATATACCTGATGTCATGCAGGCAACCACACAGAACTTGTCACTGTGTAGAGAAATATGTTCTATTGAGGACCAAAGCAAAGAATGAAAATACACACATGCTTTTGGCTGTCAGCAGTCTGTGGGTCTGGCAGCCTGGAAACCTTCAACTGCAAACAATGAGGGGTCAGACACACAAGTAAGAGAATCTTTAAACATACCCATTAAGGAAAACTTATCAACACCATGAAGGCAAAAAGTAATTTAAAATAGAAAAGCTTACTAGAGAGATGGCATTTGGTTTCCAGCCCCGGGAGTGCAGGTTCCAACAGTGAATCTTTGGATCTTCTCGGACCCGATCTAACCCAGGCAGGACCCTTAGAGGATAACAGCTTTCTTTTACTTAAGGATGGGTAAGAAATAAGAAGATCTCCGCCTTCACAGTGTGGTGAGGAAAGCTGCTTCTTCAAGCTAGTGAGTGGGGATTGCTGAGTAATTTTCCAGACGATTTCCTGCCTGGGTGCAGCAGTATTGTCTGGCTCACAGACCCCAATCACACACATGGACACAAAGACACAAAGCAGTAGTTGTCCGGTGGGACGGGGGGAACTTGAACTTGATTTACAACCCAAGTATAAATCATTGCTTAAGAACCTGGAATTAAACACAGGTTTCAGGCACTTCCATAAATAAGTATCCAGAAAAGAAGCTCCAAGCACAAGAACTTTATGACATATGAAGGACACACAGGGCAGAAAAGAAAACTAGAAAAATAGAAAAGTCACCAAGGAAAAAAATAATGCCTCCCTCCAAGACCTAAGGAAAGTGCAGTCTGCCTGAAACCCTGCATATACTGCACGTATTGGCTTTGTGGGAGCCTAGGCAGTTTGGATGCTCACCTTACTAGACCTGGATGGAGGTGGGTGGTCCCTGGACTTCCCACAGGACAGGGAACCCTGTTTGCTCTTTGTGCTGACGAGGGAGGGGAACTTGATTGGGGGAGGGGGAGGGAAAGGGGAGGCAGCGGTGGGGAAGAGACAGAAGTCTTTAATAAATAAAAAAAATAAACCTAGAGAAGAGAAAAAATTATAAAAACCTTGAGGTATGCACTCCCACCAGCACTGAAGGAGTGTTCCCCTTACTCTACATCTTCTCCAACATAGGCTATCAGTGTTTTTCATCTTAGCCATTCTGACAGGTGTAACATGGAATCTCAGAGTCATTTTGATTTGCATTTTCCTAATTACTAAGGATATTGAGCAATTCCTTAAATGTCTTCTGGCCATTTGAGATTCTTCTGTAGGGAGATCTCTGTTTAGATCTGTACCCCAATTTTTAAATTGGATTATTTGATATTTATATGTCAGTTTCCTGAGTTCTTTATAAATTTCAGTAGTAGGGTTGGTGAAGATCTTTCCCATTCTGTAGCTGTTGCTTTGTCTTATTTGCTCTGTCCTTTGGAAATCATTATCACAGTTTCTCAGAAAATTGGGACTCAATCTACCTCAAGATCCAGCGATACCTCTCTTGGGCAAATACCCAAAGGATACTCCATCATACCACAAGGACACTTGCTCAAATATCTTCATAGCATCCTTATTTATAATAGCCAGAGCCTGGAAACAACCTAGATGCCCCTCAACAGAAGAATGGATAAAGAAAATGTGGTTCATTTACACAATGGAGTATTACTTAGCTGTAAAAAACAATGACATCTTGAAATTTGCAGACAGATGAATGGTACTAAAAAAAAATCATCCTGAGTGAGGTAGCCCAGACCCAGAAAGACAAACACGGTATGTACTCACTCATAAGCATATACTAGATGTAAAGCAAAGAATAACCAAAGCACAATCCACAGCTCCAGAGAAGCTAGGTAACAAGGAGGACCCTAAGAGAGACATGAATTGCCTGGGAAGGGGAATTATAGATGAGATCTCCTGGGTAAGCTGAAGGTGGGGGAGGGGACAATAAAGGGGAGAGAATGGGGGATGAGAACATGATGGAATGGGATGGGTTGAGGGAGGGTTGGGGTGGGAAAGCAAGGGAAGAGCTATATGGATAGATGGAGCAATTACAGGACAAGGGAGAAAGCTGATGCTCGGAAATTCCCAGGAATCCACAAGGATGACCACAGCTAAGACTCCTAGCAATAGTGGAGAGGGTGCCTAACTGACCTTTCCATGTAATCAGTTGGTGACTACCCTAACTGTCATCATAGAACCTACATCCAGTAATTGATGGGGACAGATGCAGAGATCCACATCTAAGCACCAGGCTGAGCTATGGGAGTGCAGTGGAATAGAGGGAAGAAGGATTATATGAGCAAGGTGGGTCAAAATTATGACAGGGAAACCCACAGAGACAGTTGACCTGAACTTGGACTCTAGACCAACAGTTGAGGATCCTGCATGGGACCTAACCAGGCCCTCTGCATGCCGGCAGCAGTTTTTATAGCCTGGTCTATTTGTGAGACTCCTGGCAATGGGACTAGAATCTTTCCCTAGTGTATAAGGTGACTTTTTGAAACCCATTCTATATGGTGGAATGCCTTGTTCAGCCTTGATGCAGAGATGGCCAATGGGAGTCGGGTAGGAATGGTCCTGCCTCAACTGAATATGCCAGGTTTTGTTAACTCCCCATGGGAGGCCTTACCCTTTTCTGAGGAGTGGATGAGGGTGGGCTGGGGGGGATGTGGGGGTAGAGGAGAGGAAAGAGGAGGAATTGTGGTTGGTGTTTAAAATAAATAAAAATAATATATAAATATATAAAAATTATATATATATCTGATATAAACATTAAAAATCAGTCTCAGTGCAATGAAAGACTGTTGTGAACAAGAAAAGATAGGTAACTAAATAAATGAATCTAGAAAAATTAAGAGAAGATGGAGAAAAGGGTGGAAGAGAAGAGTAAAAGCTATGTGATGCTTGAAGTCTAAACTTTAATGTAGATCTGAAACATTTTTAATAATATTCCTATGTCTAATCGTTTTTAATTTTTTAATTTATATTTTGCGCTCATTTGCTGTTGTAACTTGATAATTCCATCACACTCTCTGCCTGGCTGTAGTTCACAATGAATATATTTGAATACACGATTTATCTTAGACCTTTCTTCATTCTTCAGTCTGACAGAAAAATCTTTCCAGATGCTGGGGAGATGGCTCATTGGATAAATGCAACACACACATACACACACACAACTTGAGTTTGATGTAACCTGAGATGTGGGTGAACAGAGGCAAGAAGATCCATGAAATTTGTGGGTCAGCCAACCCAGTCCACTCAGTGAACACCCATGTAGAAACAGCCCAGCAGTTAAAAGGTACACACTTGCTCTTGCAGAGGATCCATGCTCAGTTTCTAGTATCTTTATCAGGTGGCTCACAACTGCCTCTAACTCCAGCTGTAAGGGACTCTAGATTCTGCAAGCACCTATGCAAGTGTATACACACACACACTTATACAGGAGTGAGAGAGACAGAGAGACATAGACAGAGAGAGACAGAGAGATTTTTCCAAACAAGGCTAAAGTTGTCGCAGTCACCTGTGGGGCACAGTTCTCTCCCTACATCATATCCAGTGCAAACTTCCAGGAGACACAGACACATAATCCTAGCTCTGCTTTATCTTCATAAAACAAGATAGACTTTCAGGTCAGAGGCAGAATGGACATCTGATCTCTTCAAACCTCAATATTCTCTCCCTCAGTGCTTCTGATTTTGTATACCAAGTTCTTTAAATGTTTTCTTTCAAACTTAAATAATTTTTTATTTTCTAAAATAAAATTATGAGCTTTTAGACTTATTCTAAAACTCTTCAAACTCTAGAATTACCACCTTCACCTGTCACGTCATGCTCAGCTTCCTTTCCATTGTATTTTTCTCTTTGGCTGGTGCATGTTTCCTTAGACACAGTCAGGGCTGATGTGAAGTTGTGCCTGTGTGTGAACGGGCATAAAAACATGAGTTTTTTTTATTTTATATGGCTTTGCTCTTCCAGATTCACACAAGATTGGTACAGAACTCCTTCATCCTTATCACATTCCAAATAAACCTTGCGTTTCCTTTTTGAAATTTTCCTTTTCATTTGTTCAGTTTGATGGAATCTCCCCATCTCTGAATGAAAGGATTTATCTTCAAAAGCATTTTTGAAGGACCACATCAAGCAGACGTCTTACAGTTGTTCCTGTTCTGTGAACTTGTAATACTGTGTTTTAGGCGGTCTCCTTTGGCCTTTTCCCTGATCTTTCCTGTGACAGAGACTGTGGCTGGTATTCTTTTGTCTGCTTAATATGGTCACAGAATGGTGGATGCAGGAACCTCCAGTGTTCAAGAATTATCTTAGAACCCTAAATGCTTGGAATCTATAAGAGGGGATGGCCTCAGAACTTCTGTGCCTCATGCCCTCCTCCAAAGAAAACCATTCTTCAGACAAGGCATTTAATTTATCTTTTCCAGGATCTTAAATGACCTCAAAGATATAGAGCAAGTGGCCTCTTTGAACTACTTTATGACGCGTTTTTCAATTGTTATTTTATTTAATAATCCATTGGTGCAATTTTGTGCTGTCAATAGATGTCTGGCTATGGAGTCCTCCACTGGAGTGTGGTTGGCCTACCAGGAGCCATATCCTTTAAGAAAGCTGACTTTCTCCTCACCCTACCTCACCCCAGAAGTCATCCACTGTCCATTGCTCCTCAGTTAGGGGTGAAGTCTCATGGACTTCTTCCTCCTACTTCATGCTAGAAGGTCAAATTATGTGACTTTGCATGGTTTTGTGCAAACAACCATAGATGTTGTGATTGGAACCACCATTTGTTTCTTTGTTTATTTAGCATCCCAGCCACAGATTCACCTCCTTCCTTCTCCTCCCATCCCTTCCCATCACCTCCCCTCTGCACCTTCTCAATCTACTCCTCCGTTTCTGTTCAGAAACGGGCAAGCCTCCCATGGGTATCAGCAAAGTATGGCAGATCAGGTTGCAGTAAGACTAAGCACCTCCCCTTATGTTTAGGCTGGTTAAGGCAATTCAGTATGAGAAAGACTTTCCTAAGAGCCATCCATAGTATCAGGCACAGCCCCTGCTCCCATTGTGAGGAGTCCAACAAACAGACCACAACTGTCTCACACATGTGACCTAATGTCAGTCCCATTCAGGCTTCCTGGCTGTTGATTCAGACTCCTTGAGTTGCTATGAGTCAGATAAGTTGATTCTGTGGGTTTTCATGTGATGTCCTTGGCCCCTCTGGCTCCTACAATCCTTCCTTCCTCTCTTCAGTAGGACTCCCTGAGTTTGCCCTAATGTTTGACTGTGGGTTTCTGTATCTCTTTCTATCAGTTAATGGATGAAGGTTCTATGATGATAACTGGGTTAGTCACCAATCTGATCACAGGAGATGGCCAGTTCTGGCTAGGAATCCACTGTTGTTAGGAGTCTTAGCTGGGGTCATCTTTGTAGATTTGTGGGGGTTTCCCTTGCATGAGGTTTCTAACCCTGCAAAGCTCCGCTTTCCAGTCATCTCTTTCAGCACTCTCTTCTCCACCCAATCCGATCCCTCATGTTTCCATGCCCAATGCCTCCAGTTTACCCAACAGTGAACTATTTTTAATGATAATATTTATAAACTTCAAATTTTGGAGGGCAAACCAGTGTACGCAGAAGGCCTATCCTGCCCCATTGGATCATTCCTCGGGGCTTGAATGCAAAGCCTTACCCCTGCTATCCTCCTAACCCTGGTCTTTGCATAGTCCTTTTTTATTTCCCTGTTTGCTAGTCATGATAGAAGGGAGATGCGTGGACATATGAGTTTTGCGATCTTCCGTCTCCCTCTGGAGCCAGATGGGCTGAGTACGTTGGTAAAATATAATGCATTTGAAATTAGGGAAAATATAGTGTAATTATAATCAAATGAATATGAGCGGTGGGATGAAAGATAGTATAAATGCTTTTGAGCCATAAAGGACTCAAGGTAATAATAGTTTGATTTTAGTAATAAGTCACTCTCAGATCCTAATCATTGATTATGAAGATAGATAAAAATCCGTGAGTGCCGTGACAGAGTGCAAAACTATACTTTGAATTTCCAATACTATTGAGAAATTCTAAAAAGTTTGAGAAGTCTCTAAGGGGTCATTTCTTCTAGCCAGGAATGACCTACAACTGGCTTCTAGCTTGACGTGATCCCTGCATAGAACCTGGGCCTGGAAAACAGAATCACACAGTGTGTCACTGTCTCAGGGCCTAGAACTACAGCTGCCAGAGCTAAAACCTGCTAGCATTGCTTGCGGTCTTCTTATGGTTTTTTTTTTTTTTTTGCCAGGGGTACAGAATGGAGTCTTAAGGTTTCTTTCTCTCTCCACAAAAAGTATAGACTAACTTTGACAATTAATACACAGCAGTCTTGGAATTACCTGGCAGCTAGCCCATTTCATTCAGCTGATGCATTGTTCACTGGGAGAAGTGCCACTTCCCCTATCCCCACCCTTGAAGACTGCTATTAAATCTGAAGTTGTCAATGTACAACTTTGCCCTGTTTTTATAGTCGTTCTTTGATCGAATATTTACTATTTGCTAAATCCATGCTAAGAACTAAGAAGAGGCGAGTGAGCAAGGCAGATAGATAGGTCTGGGCACAAGGGAGGTCCTTGTGAACTCCATAACAGGGTGAGCCAAGTCATCAGCCAGCGGTGGCCTTGTCTTCCTTGCCCTGGACTGCTGTCAAACAACAGGTGAAAAGAACTAGTCCAGGGGTCCAAGTCATTTTGAGACAATAATTTAAGGTATGTAAAAACAATACTTGTGATTAAAAAAACATTGGAATTAATCAAGAAAGAACCCTAACTGATGTTTTTCTCCATTTCACCTCAAACTGAGACAACCACAGCAGAGGCCATCAGAGGACATAAAAACCCTATCTGTGTATGAGCTGTGTCGGTCTTTGCTGCTATCTGAGCCATAAGACAGTGGGATGGTATCTTTATGTAAAGTTGATGTGGGAAGTCCTTCTGTATATGTGTTGCTTTTATTGGTTGATAAATAAAGCTATTTTGGCCTATGGCTTAGCAGGGCAAAGCTAGGCAGGAGTCAAAACAAAGATACAGAGAGTAGGTGGAGTCGAAAGAGAAAGATCAGAAAATTACCCATAAGCCACAGCCTCATGGCAATACATAGATGAATAGAGATTGGTTAATTTAAGGTGTAAAAGCTAGCTAGAACTATGCCCAGGCCATTGGCCAAACAGTGTTGTAATATAAGTTTCTATGTGGTTATTTGGGTCTGGATGACCAGGAAATGAAAGCCTAGTCTCTGTTTATATAAAGTGAGCCAGAATCTTTACTTTTACCTTCAACTGAGTAAAACCCAAGCATTTTGTCTGTAACACAGGGTACTACTAGACAGTAACGTAGACTGGAAAATTTGAGGACAAAAGTCATCTACCTACGGATGGTAGCATACTGGTGACGTGTAAGAACACTGTGCTAAAGTCTGGTTAAATAAGAGATCAGTTTAAGAATCCAAAATTACACACAGTCACGTCAACTCAAACATTTACATGAAAACTTCATTCCCATGAGGGCACATTATCTTCTAAATATAATTGCAAGTTTTAGTTTCAGCTGAGACTAGAAAAAAAAATGGAAAAGAAGTACCTAACGTTTACATCCGCATGAAACTACTGAGTAATGGCCCATGTATTGACATCTGCGTTTCAGAGCCCACTCTTTGCAGGGCTAGCTTTGCGATGCTCTACCAAGAACCCACATTTCAAAGCTTCACCCAGCACTTTATTGGAAAGTTGGATAAACAGGGAAAATGTTTTCTCTTGAACCTAAGCTGTAGTCTCCCACCTTCACTTCGTCCACTGCTGATCAATAATTCACCAAGTGCAGGTCAGCTTCATTCAAGTGCAGTTGGTGGGGAGTCGGGGAGCAGCACATTAGAGCAGCCCTGTGGGCAATAATTAAAAAAGAACCCGGGCTCCTGAGAGGGAGGCACGAGCCAATCACCTAGGGATGCTCAAAAGAGTGCAAGTGTAATATAAGACGGAGCAAGGCCTGGATTTGCTCCGCTGAGTGCTTCTTCATTCTGAGGATCAGGTGGCCAGCTCTGATCCCTTTTCTAGAAAGTTGGTAACGGTAATTATATTTGAGAGGATGAGAAGGAGTATGTTTCATCTTGCTATTTCCCAACACACCCCCATTCCTGTGGTTTGGCTTACCAGAGCCACTGTCCAGAAAGCTTTACAGTAACTCTGAAGAGGGACCTGCCCAGGTCTTACAGGCAGTGATCTCACTTCCTGATCAGGAGGAAACGCACCCTTCCCACCAGCAGGCCAGCCCTTGGGGAGGAAGGAGCTTCCTCCCCCTCTCCCCTACCTCATGTACTCTATTGCTCTGCCTTTTCCCCTTATTCCCAAAAACAAGTTTGAATGCAGTCGGGAAGATAAGAGGATGCTGATGCTCCAGTTTTGTAATGAGTTGAGCTACTTTTGGAAGGTCCCTCATTCCTTTTCATCTACATTTAGGGACCAAATATAGGTGCCTTCCCATATCCTCATCTTCACACCCTTCCCATCTCCATCCTTATTGCCATCCTTACTAACCCCATCCTGCCTTCATTCCTCATCTTATTCCCTGAGGGAATTTCTCTTTAAAGAATACATCCTCAGTAATCTAACTTCCTACCACTAAACCCTACCAAATAAAGTTTTGTGATACAGTGCAATATATCTAATAGTGCACAGTACCACGGGCCACCAATATATGACCTTTGAAAAGTCATTCCAGAAGCAATCTATAGCAATACACATTCCTGGATAATACATTAACATCATAAAAAAATCTACCTTTAAATTATAATAATCAAAAGTGGGCTTAAAATTAGACAGATAAGAATGGAACAAGATCTCACACATATAAACTATTTCAATCTTAAAGTCAATCTAACGTCAAAGAGAAACATTAAAAATAGTAAAAGCATAGGTATGGACTCAAAGTAGACAATAACAACCATAATAAAAGGGGTAGAAGCAAATACACAACACTCTCAACACCTGAGTATATATACTGAGACATATTTTCAGCCTGGTTCTTGTATTTTAAATCATGGAATAGGAAAGAGCTTCTGTTTTATTCATCTTCATTGCTTCTAGGTCCATCCACAATTTTTCAGGAAATGGCTTCTGCCCTGTTAATGTCATTGCATGCTGGACTGAACAGTGATATTGGGGGTACAGACAAGTGGCCAGTCAGACTGAATCAGGGTATGAGTCTTTTGTACAGAAGCTTGAGGTGTCTTCTGAGACTATCCATATACCATACTCTTCATGTTACATGTGTTGTTAATAAGTTCTCTCATTTTAGGAAAAATGAACTTTTGATTTCAAGAAAAAGGAAATTCTAAGAGACATTAAACAGAAGCCAGAACCTGGGATTAATTTCTGATTAGGACTCCCACCTATTTGATCCTTGTGGAATCCATCTGCTCACAGGAGCTCAGGTACCATGTCATTCGCCTCACCATCTGCATCAAGTCTTCCTTTCTAGCCTTGTTCCCAGGGTCTGTGAGTATTTCCACACTCATCACATTTATAGCCAGAAACATGAGACATTTTTCTCCTCTCTACCCATGTTTAATTGATGCTGTTGCATCCATCTAGGGACCTCATCAGTCCCCCATACTCTGCTCCTGAGTCAGTCTCATGGCACTGTCCAGGGGAAGACTCAAATCATTCTACTGGTTTGGAATCCCTAAAATTTTACTTTCAGAAAAGGCCCAAGCACCATCCAAACCTCAAAACTGCCTCATGACTTAGAAGCTCTTACTTTCATATCCTCTCCAACCCATCCTTCCTCTGTTTCACTCAGCTTTCTTACCTGTGTGTCTTCTGCCACGCACTCTCTATATTTGTGAAATACAATAGCAACTTGCTTTATTTCACTTATTATGGCCTTCCACTTAAAACAGACACGTAGATATGATGACAGCATCAATGGGAGGCCAACATAATACATTTGATATCAAGATGTATTAGTCCCTAGTTTTAGCAGAAGGTACTATTTGAAGTTGGGTTCTTAAGATGTTGAACACTAATAATAGAACATACAATCAAACTCAGGACAAGGATGAGGGTGTAAGTTTGGTCACATCATCATCTTGAGTGCTGCTCCCTATATGTAGAAGTAGAAGGTGGAATATGGTCACACAGTCTCGTGTTTCCTGTCCTAGAACAGGCCCCTGAGACTGAAGCAGTGGCAATAGATGTCAACAATCAACTCTTGGGGCCCCTCTGTCCTGTCTTGCTCCACCACAGTCCTCCTGGATATAGGAATTGAGTCAGTACAAAGGACAGTCTGCCATCCCTATTACACAGCAGAAGACCCTGAGCCCAACACAAGGGCACAGATGGAGGAAGGGAATCTCAATATCAAAGTAAAACAGGAACTGTATAAAGTAAAAAGATCATCATGATCTTGGGTCATTATGGATGAACAGGGGTAAGATACTTGCACTTAAGAGAGCTCAGAGGTGGTTTTCTGGCAATTCAGTTTCTAGTTCTATGTGGATAGCGCCAGTGACCCTGTCAGCAGAGCAGAGGATGGCAGTTGATTTTAGAGTGTCAGTCCACCAGGAGGCAAACCCGATGGGTAAAGCATGGAGAGGCATAGACCAGAGACTTCAGACTCCAGAATGTCATTTGCTTCTGCTGTGCCTTCACGTGTTTGCTGTTGTCCTCTTCTGGTATCAGGTATGGTGTGAATGGGTATGGGGAGATGATTAATTCCTTATACCCATTTATGCCCTCAGTCTCCTCATATAAAAACTACTGATGAGTGGGTATGCACCCTAGAGGTTTAAAGTAGAACTGAATGATTATTTTCATATATAAATGTTTAGATTTGTGATTTAAGATTCCTCCTTGCCAGGCGGTGGTGGCGCACGCCTTTAATCCCAGCACTTGGGAGGCAGAAGCAGGCGGATCTCTGTGAGTTCGAGACCAGCCTGGTCTACAGAGCTAGTTCCAGGACAGGCTCCAAAGCCACAGAGAAACCCTGTCTTGAAAAACAAAAAAAAAATTCCTCCTATGATTGCCTCTCAAGATAAGTAATAAAGTGACTGGTCCTTTCTTTGTAACAGCAAAAAGCAGCCTGCCAGTAAAAGAATATCTTGCTTGATTACACACTGTTAATCTATAACAAGTTGCTTGGGTATGAATATACATGGATTCTTGAGATAATTTGTTTTTTACTGGTAATACATAAAATGTTTAATCATGTAAGGGATATGGAAAACATGCTGGGTTTTTTTACTTGTGTTCATTGTAATCATTCATTTGAAAAACAAAATGTAACCACATTATAATTTTTATATTGCCTGGAAGACTTTTGCTGGGGTATATAAGCTGTAAGGGAAAGAATAGAGTTAAAATGAGTTAGAAGGATAATAGCAAGAGTGAGAGACTTAGAAGGAATTAGAAGGAAAACATCAAGAATAAAGAGGGAGCTAGAAGGAAAACATCAAAAATGAGAGTTGTTATCAGTCATTCAGAATTAAGGATAAATTCTTAAAGTGAATGTCAGTTATCCCAATGCAGCTGTTTTCCAAAACGATCTTCCGTGGAAGGCCTGGGCTCAGGGGTTAGTGCCTTTTACCAGGGCTTTTGAGTGATGGCTCAGAGGGACAGAAGAATCTTTCTGCCCAACACAATGCAGAGGCTAGACTACTCTCCGACCTTCTGATTCCTTACAGGGAACTAACTTAGATCTGCCTGGGACAAGACTCCAGCTACACATGTGTGCAGTCTGCCCTTTTCCTGTGTGCATGCGACTCTGTTAGCTGCATCTACCTTTTTCTTATTCTCTTCTTTTCTCTTCCTTTCTCTCTCCCTTCCTTCCTTCCTTCCTTCCTTCCTTCCTTCCTTCCTTTCTTTCTTTTTTCTTTCTTCCTTTCTTCCTCCTCCTCTTCATTTCTTTTTCATCTTCTTTTTTTTTTTTGCTTTTTACTAGGTAGAGATTTAGTTTTAAATTTTTAAACAAATGATTAGGAAACCTACTTGGACAATTCTTAAATTTTTAAAACCCCAATGTTATGTTTTCAACATGGATTATGAAACTAAACCTATAAAAATGAATTAAAAAATTGCATAATGAAAATGTTAAAATCACATATTCAAAGTGATGTTTTGTCCATAGGATGGTGATTTTTTTTTACCCTTGTGATCACAATGAAGAACTAATTTCCATTCTAGATGATGTAACTGCATCAGCACCACAGGGTTCTATATCTGCTAGTGTCTCACACTTCTGAGTGAGCAACCGGCCTGTGAGTGTCTACTGCACAATAGTGTCCAGGACCATGCAAGTTGAAGCCAGGGCATGGTGTGTGGTAATCACAACCTCATCCTGGGGTAGCTAGTTTTCCTGATATTTAAAGCTGTGATTTGTGGTATGCAACATTCTAAAAACATGGTGAAAATAGTGCATATGTAGTAGATAGGTCTGTAGTTGATTGGATAAACAGCAAGTTCCTGAGGGTACTGTGGTTGCTCATTAGAAATATCCAGTTTTGGGTATGAGACTCTACATGGCTGACACACAGCACAGGTCCTCATGAAAGAAAGAGGACAGCAGCATAGAGCAAGGGAGAAGGCAGTGTATCCTCACCGTGATCACAAAGTTATAGAACACCACCTTATATACACCCACGAGAAATGTGCAAAATGTCACTGTCAATTCAAATGCAATTTTTCAAATTTTATTCTCTCTTATCCCTTGTTTTGCCTCCCTCCACTCCTCCCAGTTTTTCCCCGCCACCTCCCTTCTCCCCTAGATCCACTCCCCCATTTTCCTTAACGGTTTCATTGTGCAAACTTTTCTCCCTTCACCTCTAGCAGTGGTGTCAGAGAAAGCATGAGCCTGCCCCGTGCATGCCCCATGCATGACTTCCTTCAAAGACCCTGCAGTAGGTGACATGCTGGCCTCCCACCCCCAGGATGCTTGAAACATCTTTCCTCCAGCTGAGACTGCCCAGAGTCCCACATTCTTGCCAAATGTGTCCTGGGGACAGAATACCTCTGGTCAAAGCACTGTGAGTCAGAGATTCACACATCAGGAGTATTTCATGGGGTTTGCAATATTTAAAAATGAGATGGGATACAGTATGAATATATATATTTCATATACAGATATATATATATCTGTATATGAAATATATATATAAAACTATAAGGGGCTAGTAAATCCACCAAATCCTGTTACTTTACAATGGCTGTTTCCTCACCTACAAACTAGTATAAAACAACTTAATCACAAAAACTGTGATACAAAAAAATGGCTTGCTTCTTAGTAGGCTCCTGTTAAATGCCATTTTCTTTCTGACTCTAACCTTGAATCTGGACCAACTGTATTCAACCTAGACCTCTTTCCTCCTGCCACACACAATAAGAGACCAGCAAAGCAGTCCTAAAAGAGAGTTTATCTTCGTGAAACATCCACACACAGGAGAGTTCATATCCTCACATACAATGGACTCTCATATCCACACCATCATTGGGAGGCTCTGTCTGTCCACATAGAGGGGCTCATATTCATGCATGAGCCCAGGGCATAAATCTGTAAAATACACTGGATAGTCATCAGAACTGACTATGATCACAGAGGTTAAGCACTTTACGGGAAAACATAGCAAAGGAAGTGTGTGGCTTCAGGGTAAAGCCACAGTCTGTGTAGCAAGAATGAATTACAGTTATTTACAGTTATTTAGTGTACTGAAAGGGGGGTATTGTAAAAATAGATGCAAGGTTTAAAATTAGCGCTGAATAGCAAGAACTTACTCATTACCAATATAAAATATTAAGTGGTCTGAAGGAACAATGGGAAGGAAATTACGGAGCAGAAATCACATTAATATCCAAAGAAGATGGTTTAATAGAATTGTGTTTTCCTATTGGAAATGATTCACTAATTAAGCATGGACTACAAAGTGACCTAGACAGGTCTGTGCACAGCGAGGCTGAGCTCGGGAAGCCAAGAGTGCATTGAGAAACTTGCTGCCTGACCAAGGTCGCTGCTACTTTCTGTGAGGTGATTTTTTCCAATCATCATCATCATCATCATCCTGCCCACATCTCTGAGGCACAAATGTCTCAGTTAGTAATGTCATATGAAATTAAAAACCCAAGTTTAAAGCTCTGCTTTGGTAAAGTTATGTTAATTCAGTGCACACTGGTTGATTTATGAACTAACACAGAACTTTTAAAAAGCAATTTAGTTTTTCTATTTGTCAGTTTATGTGAAGACGCCTGTTACACTCTGACCCATTTCTGGGAATCATCTGTAAGGAAGTGGGTACATAACTGGTGACTATGAGTTTACCTTTCATGGAAAAATATATATTATGTAACATTATATAATACTTTGTGTCTATAAACCATCAGTGGGAGGCCAACACACCTAGGATAAAACAGTATGATAGCATTCGCTAAAGATAGTTTAAAGCAATCATATCAACTAAAAGCTAGCTCTTCTGTACAAGTGTTAGAATTTTAAACAATGTCCAGAGTCTAAAGGTTCTTCTCTCAAACTACCTTTCAGTGGTGCTAGTTCCAAAAAGCTGCTGAGATCACGACAGAGCTTCAAAATACACCTGACCCATCACTCTACATTGATAAACATCCTTCCAAAAACTTGGATTCTACTTGGACATGGCCCTGAGAATTCAATAGCATGGGCACCAACTGTGGAGCCTCCATCACACAGGGCTCTCCGTCAACACTAGGTGCTCTCGAAAGAATTGTCCCAAGATGACATACACCTGTTTAAACCACGGATAGAGAAAGCTGTGGCAGCCCCAGAATTATACTTCATAAAGAACACAGAGCTTAAGTCACTGCCTAAAGAAAGAAACTTATTCGTGTATGTTTTTACAGGTGAAAGTGTGAACTTCTAAGAGTTTGCTTTCAAAATGTAGTGTTTGGTCCTGCAAAAAAAAAATGGAATAAGTACTGATTTTTTAATAGTACTTTCAAAATTGAAATGTGCTCTTTCCCTAAGCATTGAGTGCTGCTTTAAACTCAACAACAAAACACAAGATCACTGTCATCCTAGCTGAGCTATGATGGAGGAAGGTCATTGGTTAATTAATAAAGAAACGGCTTGGCCTGATAGGTTAGAACATAGGTGGGTGGAGTAAACAGAACAGAATGCTGGGAGGAAGAGGAAGTGAGCTCAGACGCCATGCTGCTACTCTCCAGGGCAGACGCAATGAATGAAGCTCCAACCCAGGATGGACATAGGCTAGAATCTTCCCGGTAAGCGCACCTCATGGTGCTACACACATTAATAGAAATGGGCCAGGCAGTGTTTATATGAATACAGTTTGTGTGTCATTATTTTGGGGCATAAGCTAGCCAGGCAGCCAGGAGCCAGGTGGCAGGAACACAGCCCACAGCTCCTTCAACATAGCTACACGAGTGTCAGCTGAAGGCACGTTTATGTGGGTAAGATGTGAGAGAATCCACAGCTCCAGAGAGAACGGACCTGCACCAGGTGCTGGTGGGGGGAGGAGGAGGAGGAGGAGGAGGAGGAGGAGGAGGAGGAGGAGGAGGAGGAGGAAGTGAGCAGAAGATCCTGGGGATATTCACAGTCAAGAGAGCTGAGAGGCTGTAACCAAGACCAGGAGCTACTTTCTACCACAGAAGACCTGGAGATGTGATGTGAGAGAAACAAACTGTAGTTGACTTATTGCAAATACTCTTTTAAAATAGCTTTCATAAAGCCAGATTGAACTTTAGGAAAGTGTTAAGTACAGCAAGGAAGGATCAATCACCATATGTCTATGGAGCAAAACAAATGATACTTATGACAGTAAATCAAACTGATATTCTTTTTACTGTCTATTTTATATTTATTATTAATACACTATAATATCACAATAGTACATTATCAGTATGTAACAATTATCAAACAATTAATAGTCATTAAACATATGTATAGGCTCATTGTAAGTGTTTTCTTTTTTAAAATTTAAGACATGGTCAGATGAAAACAAGTAGGAGTGTGTCCCTCAAGAGCTATAGTAACATCTTGCCTCAGGCATCAGAGGGTATTCTTGTAAAGGGACAGGGTAAATTGCAGGTTAAAAAAATTAAAATGAGCACCTGCTAGGTCAGGTGAGCCATGAGTCTATTGAGGGGTACTGGACAAGAAAGAAACACAGTTGCAGGTGCAGATGCTACAGCAAGCAGGGTTCTGTGAAGTTTGAGCTGAGACCGGAGTAAAGTTCCACACCTGAAGAAGACCAGGACTGAGCAGCCTGAAGTTGGGGAAGGTGAATATTTCAGGCTGCCTGAAAGCAGCTAGCCCTGTCCAAGCTCACACTTCAGGTCTCCAGAACTGAGGGAGTGCAAGTTTTGTAGTCTTAGTCTGGTGTGGGAAGTCCTTCTGTAGATGTGTTGCTTTTATTGGTTAATGAATAAAGAAGTTGCTCCCCGGGCAATGGCTTAACAGAATATAGCCAGGCTGGAAAAGATAGAGAGAGAGTAGGCAGAGTCAGAGAGATGTCATGAAGCCATCAGAGGGGAAAGATGCTAGCTGGCACCTGGAACCTTGTTGGTAAGCCACATCCACATGGCGATATACAGATGAATAGAAAAGGGTTAACCAAAGATATAAGAGCTAGCTAGCAAAACGCTTAAGTGATTGGCCAAGCAGTGATTTAAGTAATACAGCCAGGAGCAAACAAGCAGCCTCCAAGTTTATGTTCAGTAGTCACAGCAACAACATGAAGCCAATGAAGGTTGAGTTCCAGTTATAGGGATTCCCGGTCCGGAATGGTTCAGATTGTGTCCTTTCTATTACATATACAATTTGTATAGGCTTCAATGAATCCACACCTTTATCCTGATAATCTTAAACCCAAAATTTGAAATTGATTCTGGAAATTTTCTAACTTGGTATCTTCTTCTAATTATGACTACTAAGCCTGCATAGTAGCTGACACTTTTTATCACGGTCATGGGGAGGCATAGATAAAAGTGAAATGACTATGGATTAATGGCTGTCCTCTGAGAAGCGCCTCATATATGACATCATTTCACATTTTCAATATAAATAAATGAGATGCGTTTTTATATTTCCCTGTGAAGGGAACATGCTTTTGATACTACATATACTTTCTACCCACCTTGATTTTTTTCCTTTTGACATATGCTAGAAGTCGTCCACTCATTTTCATAACTTCACACTCACATTGCGGATGTCTAGGACTTTTATCATGTATCGTGCTTACAGACATGACCACATTGACTAAGACATTCACTGTCTGGTTGACATGTATCTGAGCTGACTTTCTCGTGGGCTGTCACAGAATGCGATGTGCCTCATTGTCTCCACTCTCGAGTCTAAGTCTCCAGTGTGTGGATTGGTTCCCCTATAAAGAAACAGTGGGATATCTTGTTAGACATTGTAAGTATCCTATCCACAGTGAGTTGGCCAGTTTTGGCTTCAACCAGAAATGTAGATAACTCTGAATTTTACCTTTCAGAAAATGGTTGTGTTTCATCTAGTTTTAATTTCTTGATGATGACTAGGTTTATCGTTTAACAATCATTGAATTTCTTTCCCCATTGCATAGTCAACACATACTCTTAAGGCATTTTATAGTGATTTTGGTATTTCAGTTCTGTTTTTAGATATCTTTGACACATCTGTAGGGATATTAATCCTTTGTGTGTTATTAAATTGTAAATACTTTCCCAGTTTGTGATTTTCTAATGCTTTTTGCCATAAAATTACTTTCAATACAATAAAACTTACCACACTTCTCCTATTATCTGTAGATTTTGAGCAATAGCTCAAAAATCGATTTAACCATGTCTTCCATAATGCATATTAAGGATGAGTTTCTTTATGTGACTCTGGTTCATTTTGGTTTTTATCTACATATTGTATGAGAAATGGATCCAGGCTTTCCTTTACTAAAATTGGCCCTTATTCACAGATGGAGATGAACTGGAGTTACATTGTCCCTGAAGAGGCCCTGTTCACAGCTTGCCAACTGAGATGTGGTACAAACAATGCTCCAGATTTTGAGGAGTATTAGCCTCACCTAACTTGCTGAGTTTGCAGAAGATTGGAGTTGGATGAATAATACTCAAAATACAGCTCGTCTCTTTTTGTACATTTATTTCATGGAACAATAAATGACCACAAACATGTATTGCCTTACATCAGTGTTAGCATTCTTGGAAATCGTTCCAAACACAGCAGATGCATGGTGTACAGAAAAGCAAGGCCCTTCCTATCTCCTAAGAATATCAAAGTCCAGGATGTTAACATGAAACACTACCCTTTGGTACTGAAAGTTTTCTGGCATGCTACGGCTGCTATATACTATTTTGTGCTTCTTTGGTAATTAATGTATTTGTTTCCTAGAGATTGTATAATACTGTTCATTGGATTAGCCTTCTCCAGTCAGCATGGCTTCATTTAATCTTGCCTCTCGGCAAAAGCTACTTCAAAATTGGGCTATAATCATTGGCATAGGAGAGTCTATCTTCTACTTTTCTTTTTTACTCTTGTATTTTAGTGAGAACGACAAGCTGCATCCAGCCCACACCTTCCAAATGTTATCTTCAGATGTACTCAGTTTCATGCTTAGGTTTATCACGGACAAGTTCTGTATCTGTGATGGCAACATTTTACTGTCAACGTTATTTGGTTTGGAACCTCCGAGGAGGTACATCTCTGAGTGAATTTCCAGAGACATTTAACTGACGATAAAGGACCCATTCTAAATGTTGGTGTCACAATCCCATTGCCTGGAGTCCTAGACAGGAAGGAGAAAGCCATTTGAGCATTGGCATTTTCGTCTTGTTTCTTCTAGATCTGCCCAGATGTGATGAGGTTTTCACTGTCCAAGCTGCTAGACCTTCCATCTCCCATGTCTTCCAGTTATGATGAACTATATTTCTTGATCCTTGAGCCAAAATAATATTCCTCCCTTAAATTGTTTTCTGTCAATTAAGTTCTTACAATGATGGAAAAGTCACCAGTATAGTGTCCAGCAGTGCAAAGAACTTGTCCAGGTCCTCCGCAATTGTATGACACACACCATCATCTTCCAGTACGGTGATTCTCAGCCTGCGGGTTACAACTCCTTTGGCAAATCCTTTGTCTTAAAAAATGTTTAAATCATGCTTCATTACAGTAGCAAATTTACACTTACGTATCTAAAAATAAATAAATTTTATGTTTGAGGATCGCCACAGCAGGAGGAACTAAATTAAAGGATACAGCATTAGGAAGGTTGAGAACCTCTATTCTAGCATCTGAGAATGTGTTAATATCCTGGTGGTATCTGTGCATAAATTCTCATCCCCACAATACCCTGGTCATGGAGATGTGTGACCCCTCTGAGTAAACCATTGGAATGAGTATCTCCATCAGTGTCTTTCAGCAGTCACTATAGGATGTTATTGGTCTTCTCACCCACATACTCCAACATCCTCCCAGTCTCTAGCCTATGACCCAATTCTAAGCCATTCCACAAAGTAAATGATACAACAATTTTCCATTTCCTACTACCATAGTCTCATTGGCTTGCTATGACTGACATGAAAAAAAAAAGGATACCTCTGTGGCTTAAAACAGTAGGAATTACTCTCAGTGTTCTGTGGATGAGCAACTTGAGCTGTCTGGGGGCTCTGGAGGAGGGAGTCCCCTGTCTCTGATTTCTCCTGGGATTTCATTGGCTGCAGCAGCAGAACTCTGTTTGCCTCTGTCACCCCAAGGCCCTCTCTTCTACTCTGTATTATCTGTCCTTTTGTCCCAGCACAAATCACCCTAACGAGATCTGCTAAGACTCAGAGGGGGTGCCCAGAAAGTTCTGCCAAAAGCTCACAATCCCAGTGAGGAAGAGAAAAGGAGCTGGAGCCAAGAAAATAAAGAAAGGGGTCAGAAGGAGCCCTCAGTGTTCTAAGGTATGTCCAACTCAGGCTTTTGTAAGGAAGGCTGGCACTAAACTTAACAGGCGTAGCACCAGCTACAGGAATCTGATACCTTTTTCTGTTCATTAATATTCATACACAGTAACATGTCCGTTTATATGGTCAAATTTGAGGTATAGGAGTCCCCCCCCCCCCGAGGACAGTGTAACTAACATTTCCTTTATGGTACCCTTGGAGTATCAACGCCCTACTACCTGTGTCCCCAGCCAATGGGTTACAGTTACAGGGTTCAGGAAACTGCTGCTTCTGTCCATTAATGTCTCCTCAGGATGAGAGAATTAAGAACACAGCCTGATACTGTAGGAAGCTGGTACATTCTTGCCACAATCTGCCTCTCTCTTTGTCCTCTCATTTAATGGGAATTTCCATTAAAGACAAGCCATAGATAATCTGAAAGGAAAGCTCATATTTTTCCATGTAGTAAGCTGTATGTTATTAGGATTTTAGATAATATTCTAAGGCATGGATGGCTATGAGGAAATGCCTCACCTAGGATCCCCAACCCTGAATGATTTCCATCCTCTCAAGGGTACCAACCTCATGTCCTGACTTGTTTTTTAACTAATGACACTCATCTTTTCTCCTCTGTCATGCTGAAAAATTTCCGAGTTCATGATGTATCTGAGGCTTTTGGTTTCCCCGTGAGTCCAGACGGATTCCCCAGAGATGGGAGCTTCAAGATTCAGTTCTTCAAAAGTGATAGATAGAGGGAGGTCCTTGCTTTTAAAGCACGAGCCTGGAGAGGAAAACTGAGCATGCACACAGCCCCACCTCAAGACTTTGATGCTGGATTTTTTTCTAAAACAATGCACACTGTTTGGAATGAAAGCCTATGACTGGACAATGAGTCTCCTGATTTCGTGGAATCAATTACTCCTATAGATCATCCAGCAAGCTATAAGGTAAGCGTAGGAGATGTACTACCCAAACCTAGTCAATATAAAACACAATGTTCCCTTCTCCCTGTCATTATTCTGTCCTTGTCACAACTGTACATCAAATCATCAAAAGGAAAAATTGAAGGAAAATAGGACTTCACTTTACCCTAGGATTGTATGATCACAATTGCAGGCTTCCTGTTTATCCAGGCCCAACTTCCACCATGTCCATTTGCTGCTTGCAGGCTGGTGGTATGATGTTTCCGTAAAAGCAGATACTCGCTATCTGCTATTAAAGCCCCTTTATCCAAGTCTGCTTTGAAGCATTTATTCTATTACACTACTCTGTCATTTACTCTGAAGCTGTGCTCTCTCAACTATCATGTCAGCATGTAGATGGATGTACGTGGCTCATGTATAGCCCCACCTCCTGCCTGTAGGTCACTGAATGTCCTTGATCTTATTGGACAGTACCCTGAACCAGTAGATTCCCCTTGAATGATAGGGCTACAAGTTCAGCCAACACATCTGTTCTTGACAGGGTAACGTCTTTTCCTCCTCCCTGACTCAGAGAACAATACTTCCTATGCTTCCTACTGAACATAAAGAAATTTCATTTACAAACTCAGACAACAGTCAGGGACAAGGGTTGGAAGGAGCACGGTGATTTCTCTCTATTCATTGGTACGCCTGCATAGATGTTCATGCAGGTAACAGGAAGGAGCTATGTTGTCCTTGAGCTAGGGACAGTGATAATACATGGGAAGTTTCGTGATATTTGTGCTAGATGCTTTGCTGTTCGAGTTCCTATATACACAGTCTGCAGTCATGGGCCAAATCTCCAGGATTCTGGTGGGGGTGTTTGGACCTGGAGGGCAGTACTGGAAGGGTTGATGGAGGCCAGAGTGGTTGACATATCAGGAAGCAAGCACAGGGAACTGACAGTGCCCTGAAAAAAATATTGGAACCAGTAGGTCTTGGGGCATCCAGCAGAACAGATCAATAAGTCTGGCAGAGCCCAAGAGACAGAGGCTGAATTCAAGACCATGAAATGGAGATGAAGTATCTCCCACCAAGGTCTTGGTTTCCAAGGTACCTCATCTAGAGGATCCCTCCCAGCCATCCCAGGCTTCCAGTTTCCCAAACAAAGACTCTTGTGTTCACAGCAGAAAGACAGTGACTGTTCTAATCCACCATGTCTCTGTGTCTCTGATGGAGACTTTAGTAAATATTTACCCCATATTTAAGACTGAGCAAAGAGAAAAATGGCCAGATGTACACACAGCACGTGGGCCTGTAAGGTAAAATAATCACAGAGATAGGACCAGACTACAGCAGTGGACACATAACTGGCTAGAGACAAAAGTGAACACTCCTTTATGACTTAGGAAACTGCAGTGGAAGGTTTCCCATATGAAGCAGCATGGAAGATGTGGATTTTACTGGAAATGATTATGAGAGAACAGAAGAGCAGAGTGAGGAAATTTGCAGAACACAAGGAAAGCCAAGCTCTTCATCTTTAGTCTTGTCAGAAGCCATTCGTGTTGTTTCCAGTTTGGTAAGTGTCATCTTCCTGTGGCTAATATCTCATTTTCCAGTTGCCTGTGAGGCTAGGGTCTTCTCCCAGGGTCTTAGCTTCTTGATTTTCTCTCCGGTAACTTGACTTTGAGCCCATTTTTGTTTCAGGTGTATCATAGTTTTTTGTCTGAATTTTGGCAATTCTTCACCTATCCTGTATTCTTTGTAGATTAAAGATCTGCGCAGAGTAAGCCTTCACCATCCTTGGATGGTAAATATCTTCATGCAACTAAAATGAGGTCATAAAGCAACTCTACTATCTAAAAACACAAAACCTTTATTTACTAAAAATGCCCTAAAACCAAAGACACACAATTTAGACAAAGACAATGGCCACTCCCTCAGTATTTGCATGATAATATCTAAGCACAAGGACAGAAATAAAGGATGAGATTCCCAGGGACTGAGCACTGACTCTCTGCTGATTTCCATGGTGATGGATATTGTGGTTCTTCAGTTAATCATTCACTACTAAAAGAAAAGGCTTGCAAGCTTAATAGCTCTTAGATAGACATGGGAATAATGACCACATGAATCCTCCATTACCTACCAAACAGAACTACCTTGGAGGGTCACTGTGGCTACTTTCTGCACAGTAGAATTCATGCTCTGTAAAGGAAAGATGAGCTTGGCTAAGACTTAGCTCTGCATGGAAAATTACATACTACAGACACTCAAGGCTCAGTACATAGTCAAGCCTTTCTTCTATCAGAAGAACCAGAACCATCAGGAGTGACACTTGGGCAGCCATGTGAGGTGGCTTCCCATTTATTTCAGATCAGTTGAAATCAGGCCAATTTGCCTTCATTCTGTCCAATGGCATCCATGATCAGATGAAGTGTCAGTAACCCAGCTGTCCCTCAAGTTGACTACTTATCGACCTTCTACACTCAGAGTTTGATATCTAAGAACTACAGTGTGGAGGTCATTTGCATGCCCCTTGCAATGCAGCCATACAGTCCATCATGTAGACAACTTGTGCTCAATTCTCTTTGCCTTTAATGTTCTGTATTCGCAGACATACTAAGATTTACTTCCCCGCAGGATAGAATATTTCCTTAGAGAACTCCTAGCTCCATCCCAGAAAGTCACAGAGAAGGTGGAGGGACAGGAAGGAAGGAAGATTTGCTCCTCCAAGCTGTACTATTCACTGAAAGAAGAGACAGGTTTTAATTGTCAGGGTACCTTCTACAACTTTCGTTCTTTACAAGAAACCACAGAAAAAAGAGAATTGGTTCAATAAAATTTTCACGTGAAACTTTGTCTATCAGACACAAAATAAATGATTTCAACTTAGAAATGAAGAAACTTAATTCTAGAAGGTAGAGCAGTATATTCAGGAGGAACACCTTGTTATGTATTGTAGGTCTCCAAGTAGCCAGAATAAAACTGATACTTGTGTTCACAAAACCAACCTAGCAAGTTGTGCTAGCTACAGAAATGTACCTCACAAACTTCCAGCTATGGTATATGGTTGAGGACCCTGTTTCTGCATTCTGAAATCTACATGAGATCCTCAGGACAGCCAGTGAGTTCTTCTGACAGCTCTGTTGAAACCACGGGAGACTTCATAGCAGTGTCAGATCCTCTCTCTCTCTCTCTCTCTCTCTCTCTCTCTCTCTCTAGAGATAGATAGATAGATAGATAGATAGATAGATAGATAGATAGATAGATAGATAGAT
>JABTXL010007734.1:25257837-25272169 GCA_025134845.1 Neodon shergylaensis
GATAGATAGATAGATAGATAGATAGATAGATAGATAGATAGATAGATGATAGATAGATATAGATATAGATATCTTCCAACTCTTTTTCTTGTCTTCTAATCTGAGAGTTCTGAGTCAGATTTATTCTCCTTATTTTATCAATTTCAGATGTATTTTCTTCATTAAAACAAAACTTGAAAACACATATAATTCAGTTCTGTCTTGTCACACACTCTTGGAGAACCTGACTAGGCTTAACGATGATAATTTAAACCACATACACATGTGAGCAGTATCACACTTGCACCAACTGTGATTACTTCATGACTTTGCGCTTCAACCAGTGGATTATCGGTAGGTATCTATACGTGTCCATCTCAACATAGTTTTGATCTACTATATACTAGACTCTGTTGTGGGTTAGGCAATGCTGAGGATATCTGCTGAAGCTCATTTTTTGTGGCTGAGTGGAATTCTAGTTCCATTATCTCTATGACAACCTTACCAAGCAAGAGAGTTGCCTCTGACTGAGTAGAAGTGCACTTCTCAATATGTGTACATTGGGTGTTTCTGGAAAGAGAGCGGGTGGTAATACAGAATTGTGTCCTAAGAGAAAGGAAAAGGAGAACTGAAGAGGAGATTTTTATTCATTATCTTTAAAAGTGGAAAAAAGCAAATGGAAATTCCAGGAAAAATAATGAGCTGTTAGAACAGGGAGGGCTCAGTGGGGCTTAGGCAGTTCTAGCAGGGCTGTCTCAGGGGGGATGTCTGCTATCAGAGTGATGAAACATGCTAATGGATGCATGGACAAGGAGACAGACTGTTGTACATTCGAAGGTAAAATCAGCAATTGCCTAGGACCCAAATCATGTATTTTAGACATTGAAAATTCCATCTTTAGTTTTATGTTAAGGACTTAAAGCTATCTGCTAAAGAGGCTAGTTTTATTACAGTATAGAATAAATAATAAACTTTAGTTCTGAAAAGCATTACAGATAGTAAATTCTCAAATATTTTTGGAAATATTTTATGTGGTTTTAGTTAAGGGCATCTATAATAATAATGTGTGTGGGTATTTGATTAATAGTTAAAATACCTATGTCTAGCAAAAATCCAAACCTTGGTATTCACTGGCATAGCTACAATATATTATTTTACTTTTATTCTACAATATGAGAAATTATGTTACCCAAGAAAATTCAACAAAACACTGCTGAGTCTTTATGCCATGGCATGGGACCTACTCATAAACTCATGATAAAAGGGGCTGGTATCATCCCTGGCTCCAAGGTTTGGGCTCTGGAGAGTAGAACACTCACCAGGATGTGAGGACACATGCTAGAATAAATAACAAAAGAATAGTTTGCTCTGGTGTACTGAAGACCTCGCCATGAAGGGGATTTGAGTTGGTTTGTATAAACTAAAAGACCAATGAAGGCAGCTCTCTCACCTCTGTTATTGTTTCTACCCTGCCCCCCCTCACAGCTGTGGAAAGTGTAGCATTCACCCACCTACCTCAGATCAGTTAGTCCTAGAAACTCTGAATTACCTAACCTTTAGAAGATCTTGTGTGTCCCATAGCAAGCTGTATCATAATATTTAGATAAAACTAACTAGCATTGAACCCACACAATGCTGTGCTTGGCACAAATAAGATTTAAGAATATTTTCTGTATTGATTCAAGCACTGAAACAATTATTATCAGTCAAGCTTTAATAAGAATGGAAACAATTCCTCAGAAGCCAAGTCCACTGAGGTAGCAGAGTTTGAACCTGAGCCCAGGTCTATCTGACTTCAATACTCAGTAATTCATCTACATAATAAATGGTCCACGCACTGACCATGAGAAGGACAAGAACACTATATAAACACATATAAGTATGTCTGTTGCAATTTGTCACCCATTCTAATGGGACATGCCTGGATGCCAATCATGGTGGTCATTCAGTAGTAAGTATTCAGGCCCATAGTCTAATTTCCTCATTCAAGAAGTTTCAGCCTTATGCTCTCATTCTGTAAGCAAATACTAAACATCTCCCAGGTGCCAGGAGATAGTAGAAAGGAAAGGGAAAACATGAGGGGTGAAGAATAATTCTAGGCATCCAATTACTCCAAACAAGCAGGCCTGTGACAATATCTTAATTCACATCTCCCAGAACAACCAGGCCTGCTAGGGCAGAAACCTAAGCACACTGGGCTTACAGCACCTGCAGCATTTCCAGGCTGTGGACACTTAGCATGCTTTGACTTCATTTCACTCCCTCTCTTAGCAATAACCTTTTCACTAAGTAACTCTTTCAATTTTAAGCATCTGACAATAATTCTAATCTTCCCTTAACTGACATTCAAGTACATGGCGTGGCGTGTAAAGTGAGTGAAGAGAGACAGTTACTAGACATGACATGTGTGCCTAGATCATGAGACTGAAACATGGGTGAACGAAGCAATTGGAATAGAGAAATGGGGAATTATATATGATCATGGATCCTGGAGATGAAGATCCTAGATGATGCCTCTGGAGGTTATGGAGGAGCGGTAGGTGGCTGTGGATAGTGTAGATAGAGGTGGTGGATGGTGAGGATGGAGGTGGTGGATGGTGAGGAGGATGGAGGCGGTGGATGGTGAGGATGGAGGTGGTGGATGGTGAGGATGGAGGTGGTGGATGGTGAGGAGATTGGAGGTGGTGGATGGTGAGGATGGAGGCGGTGGATGGTGAGGATGGAGGTGGTGGATGGTGAGGATGGAGGTGGTGGATGGTGAGGAGATTGGAGGTGGTGGATGGTGAGGATGGAGGCGGTGGATGGTGAGGATGGAGGTGGTGGATGGTGAGGATGGAGGTGGTGGATGGTGAGGAAGATGGAGGTGGTGGATGGTGAGGATGGAGGCGGTGGATGGTGAGGATGGAGGCGGTGGATGGTGAGGATGGAGGTGGTGAGTAGTAAAGATCAAAGTGGTAAATAGTGAGGATGGAAGTGGTAGGTTGTGTGGTTGAGCTCATTAACTAAGCAGATTGGTTCATGGAAAATGAACTACGCATCAAGTTTTGACAAACCATCATTTTTCTTGAAGACTGGGTTTTTTTTTTTATTCTAGCTGTCACTCAATTTTGGTCAAAGAAATAGTAAATATGACTATAGTCATTAAGTCCACACCATCCACTAGGTCAGGTCCTGATTTCTGCTGATTACATCAAAGGGAGGTTCTAATCACTGGAAGTGATTGGGTACCTCAACATGGTGATTTTTACCCCTTGAACATAATGGAGAGCAGCAGAACCAAACGGTATATAGAAATTAATTGAGCCTGATGTAATAACTGGCTTCTTGTGGGGAAGAAAAGTTGATAGGAACTGAGGTATGAGGCTGCAATAGCTTGCTCAAAATGCCCAAAGGTCTTTCTTGAAAAGCAATAAATTATTGTATGCTCTGTAGCTATAGGATCAGAAGTGTGAATGGCATTCTAGAATTTCAAGAAAGTATATATAGACAGGAATTACTAGTGTAGGCCTATAATCCTAGCTTCCAGGAAGGCTGAGGCAAGGGGACAAAAAGTTCAAGGCCAGATTGGGCTACTTAAGGAAACCCATGTTAGGAAAAAATAGAAGAAAAAAAGCCTGGGATAAAAATATGATTCAGTGATAGAATACTTGCCTCCCATGAGTGAAGCCATAGACTCAAACACAAGTATCACAGAAAAGAAGAAAGAGAGAGGGAAGGAAGAAAAGAAAAAAGAAGAAAAGGGAATCATACCTTAACTACAGTACAGCTGTACACACAACATGGTAGAGAACCACCAAGATATAAGGGTTGTTTGACACTGAAGGTGCTTGGCACAACCTCAGCTCCCCAACCTTGAGCTATTAGAGGGATGATCTTAACAGCAAAGACACCAGGCAGTCCATTCTCAACAACAAGCACTTGTCTGTGTCCACAGTGAGAATATAGATGCAATACCTACTGGTACCCCACTTTAGTATGCCTGGAAAAGGCAGGGTATTGGTGCACAAATGCCCCCATAGGCAGAATACATCCAAATAAAAATACAAGACATTACACTCCATCAGGCTCTAGAGAGACTGGGAAGAGCATGGAAATGTTGGTATAATGCATTTTGCATTCACTAGTATCTAGGCCTTTGGTTCCTTATTAGTAATAAAGATAATAAGTGCTAAGCAGCACTTGAGTGTGAGAACAAGCCAAGGACATGTGAGATCATGCCTTTAAATAAGTGCTTGTATATTATACATGTAAAGTCTATAACCATCCCGTCACACCAAGCTACCAAGTAATCTGTCTCTGTCACATCTTAGTCTGAGGAGAACAGGTAAGGGTCCTGGTCAGAGTAAGCACTCACTATAGAATTCTGGTTTCCTGAAGTACAAATGGACACGCATTTTCCCATTTTGTATTAGAAGAAGTTGCTCCTGAGATGAAAACAACATGCCCCATTCTGAGATAAGAATCACCCCACTCTGGAACAGACCCTTGAAACAGAAAGTCAAACCATGCAAGTCCTTCCAGATGCATACTCTGCGCTGTGGTTCCTTCAGGCAAAGGTTTTGATTTTCTTTGGTTTTGAGAATTTTATTTATTATTGGGTTGAGTAACTAAGCTTCATGAGTCTCATTCTTCAACATGTTACAGTTCATAGACAGGGCACATCTGGAGTAAAATTTTGAATCTATCTGAACACATATGCTTTAAAAGTTGCTTATGACTACGCTGGATCTTTTGCCTGAACTTGTGCAGTATTTTCAGACCCAAAAGCAAGTATGATGAGTTAGCTTCATAAATTGCCTCAGTTGGAAATGCTTATCTTAGAGCAGTGGCTCTCAACCTGTGCATCAAGAACCTTTTTGGCGGGGGAAGTCAAATGACCCTTTTACAGGAGTCTCCAAAGGCCATCAGAAAACACAGATATTTACATTATGATTTATACCATTAGGAAAATTATGGTTATGAAGTAGAAATGAAAATAATTTTATGGCTTGGGGTCAACAGAACATGAGGAACTTTATTAAAGGATTGCAGCATTAAGAAGTCTGAGAACAACGGTCTTAGGGATCTACATAGATTCTAGTGTAATTTTACTATAAGAGTAAGCAATAGTAGTTTAATAAGAATTTAACATTCAAATGACAACATAAGATTGGAGGTCAGAGACACATATTCAGATTCCAAAAACTTTCCAAGCTTATTGGTAAGTCGTTGAAGTATCCCAAGCTAATTGTCCTGCAAAGGGGCATTTATAGGATGTTTCTTGGACTATTCAGAAGAAATGGAAGCTGTCTAGAAATTTGTTCCTTGACTCAGAACCAATCTCTCTGTATTGGGAGAGCTGGTAAAGCTTCTACAAATTAAACTTCCTTATAGTATTAACACAACAATAGTTAGATATGGTGGTCCAGATCTGTAGTCCCAGTGCTTCAGATGAGACAGCAGGAGTACCAGGAGTTCAACTTCATAACTACATAAATAATTTGAAGTCTAACTGAACTACAATAGGACATCAAAAAAAATGTCAGAGGAAGGCAAAAAACCTATGGAACCAATACAAACAGGGTGATTTCCTCAGTGATGATTGAGATCAGAAATCTAGAGTTGAGCAGGCTCTACAAGCTGAAGAAGAGGCTCATCAGCAATCTAAAGATACAACAGTCAACCCACAAGACCCAGAATTAATCTTTTCAGCCGCATTACTGTCTGGTTTAATTTCTGGAATTTCTCCTTTAACGGTTGAAGAAATATTCCCATAGCTCATAGATAAAAAAGTTCTGTATCCATTGACCTCCAATCCTGTAGCAGTAAGTTTTACTATGTCCCTATTCTTAAGATTTTCTAAATTTATTTTGTTTGTCTTTCTTTTCATCAAATAAGACTAAAAGAAATGAGTAAATTTCTAAAATCATCCAAATCACGAATATTAAACCAAGAAGAGATCAACAGCTTAAAGAGATTTGAAGCAAATAATGAGATGGAAAGAGTGATAAAATGCCTTCTAACTAGAGAAAACTCGGGCCAGGTGGATTCATAGAAGAATTCTATCAGGCTTCCAAAGAAGATCTACAAATAATATTTTTATATGGTTAAAAAGATTAGAAACATCCCCATTGTCTCAAGTGTGTGGGTGCACCCCTCGCGGTCCCGAGTTCCTTGCTCGTGCTCTCTCTTCTTCTGCTCCTGATTTGGACCTTGGGATTTCAGTCCGGTGCTCCAATGTGGGTCTCTGTCTCTGTCTCCTTTCATCACCTGATGAAGGTTAATATTCAGGAGGATGTCTATATGTTTTTCTTTGGGTTCACCTTCTTATTTAGCTTCTCTAGGATCACGAATTATAGGCTCAATGTCCTTTATTTATGGCTAGAAACCAATTATGAGTGAGTACATCCCATGTTCCTCTTTTTGGATGTTTTATCGGGAACTCACCAAGGCCAGCTGGCCTGGGTCTGAAAAAACATGGGATAAAACCGGACTCGCTGAACATAGCAGACAATGAGGACTACTGAGAACTCAAGAACAATCACACTGGGTTTTGATCCGACTGCACGTACTGGCTTTGTGGGAGCCTAGGCAGTTTGGATGCTCATCTTACTAGACCTGGATGGAGGTGGGTGGTCCTTGGACTTCTCACAGGGCAGGGAACCCTGATTGCTCTTTGGGCTGACGAGGGAGGGGGACTTGATTGCGGGAGGGGGAGGGAAATGGGAGGTGGTGGCAGGGAGGAGGCAGAAATCTTAAATAAATAAATAAATAATACAGTAACGCCCCCCAAAAAAGATTAGAAACAGAAGCTGTGCTTTAAAACTCCTCTGTGAAACAAGTATTACTCTAACACCAAACTAAGCAAAGACACAACAACCACACAAAGAAAACTATAGGCCAATATACTTCCTAAATCTAACAGCAAAAGTACTCGATAAAATACAAACTAAATACAGGCATGTATTAAAAAGATTATCCACCAGGACCCACTTAACATTATCCTTGATGTAAAAGGCAATAAATGTAAAAACTCACATGGCTTCTGCTCTAATTAAGTTCAGAACTTCTAGAGCCTAACACTTCCTATACCAAACGACTTTCATGGTTCCCAAGTTGTGTCTACTCCACTTAGTTATTCCTTATTTCCACGGGGCGTATACCAAAACAACATGCTAGAAATGCGCTCACCCGAGTTTCATCTTCTTCTATTGCTCCTTCTAGGGCTTCAGACAACAGGAGGCCCTGTAGGAGTGGTAGGTAATGTGGGCAGGTATGAAGACAAGAGTTAGTGGGAGGGGGCTGGTCCTGTGGAGCGCTGCTCTAGCTTTGGTAAGAAATTCCACACCTGAACTGTTGAAAAGATCCAGGGTTGCTGAGTCAAAGACTGCACGCATAAAGACCCTTTCCACAGTCTGACAGAGCAGAACTCCTGACACCCTCCTTGACATACAGGCAGAGAGATGCCAGCTAAGGGAAAAACATTTCAGTAGGAAACAAGAGAGTAACCGTTCCTTGTATCGTTGTTTATCTTGAAATAATTAACCCTAAATGGGAAAGGACATTAAAATAATTAAACATTCTAGGGCCGGGTGGTGGTGGCGCATGCCTTTAATCCCAGCACTCGGGAGGCGGAGGCAGGCAGATCTCTGTGAGTTCAAGACCAGCCTGGTCTACAGAGCTAGTTCCAGGACAGGCTCCAAAACCACAGAGAAACCCTGTCTCGAAAAACCAAAAATAATAATAATAATAATAATTAAACATTCTCTATACTGATTTCCAGAGTTGCTCTTGGCATTCCCACCACCAGTGAATTTGACTTCCTCTTTCTCCACAACATCAACATAATTTTGTCAGCTGCTTTGTTGACCTTAATAATTATAATTGAGATAAGATAAAATCTCAAAGTTGTTTTAATTCACATTTCCCTGGTTGCTAAGGATAATGAACATTTTTTGAGATATTTCTCATTCAATTTTTATTTCTTCTATTGAGAATTCTCTGTTTAGATCCCTTGCCCATTTTAGTTGGGTCATCTTTTTCCTTGATTCTTTGGGTTTTCTTTTAATTCTTTGTATATTCTGCATATTAATGTCATATATATATATATCAAAGATTATTTCTCATTCTGTATATTTCTTCTCCGTTCAGTTGTTTCCTTCAATAAACAGAATTTGTTTTATGACATCCCAGTTGTCAGTGGCTGGCCTTAATTCCTTGGCAAACAGAGTTATTGGCTATGCTTAAAAGTCTCAACATCCTACTCCACAGATACTTGCTCAGCAAAGTTCATTACTGCCCATTCACAATAGACAGAAAATGGAAACAATCTAAATTTCCTTCAGCAGATGATTGCATAATGAAACTGTGGTATGTCTATTCAATAAAATACTATTCCGCTGTAAAAATAATAACTAGAACTAATTATATTCAATGAGGTGACCCAGACCAATAAAGATGAACTCTATGTGTTCTGTCTTGTCTGTGCTTCCTTGCTTTGAACATATTACATGGAGTAAACACAGAAATGAGAAAACTATAATGGGGCCATATGTGGGAGGGGTTGGAAGGAGAATAGCAGGATATAGGTGATATGAAGCAGGAAGTAGAAAAATGGGGGGGGGCTCCAAAAGGAAGTCAAAGCAGATGAGGGAAAAATAACACAAAGGTTATTTGATAAAACCTCAAGGAATCTTATTTTATATTTACCTAAGATTATGTATAATACATTGAAATGTACATACACAGATAGACATAGACACAGGCATAGATACACATGCACACACACATACATGTGCGCACACACACAGTGTTAAGGAAGTTAAACCCAATGGCATGACAATGCTCTCTAAAGAATCATAGATTAACATAAAACTCAGAACCAGACACTAGAAACCCATTTTAAATGTTTGGTCAGCGAAGTCCAAGTGACTCACAAAACAGTATATACTATAAGTATATCCCTTGGTTTTCCTCCAGGAGTTGAAGGTGAGACCCCATTACTGAAAAAACTGCATACTTAGGACATAGGACTCAGATGATTCGGGGTATATCTGACCTGAAAGTGTCTTTCCTGTGATCTAGCTTCCAGGGTTCCAAAAAGTACAATGCGACTTCCCAAAAGAGGGAAGCAATTTAACTGTCCTACCTAGTGGCAACACCTGCGAACAAAAGTGATGATGAGCATTGTGAAAAACAAAGGGGCAATAAGGGCCACTCACCTGTCAGTGGCAACCAACAGTTCTCTAATGAGACTTAAGGCCCATTCAAGAAAAGGGAAATCTTACGCAGAACCGGAAACTTAGCCAGATTCCCATGGCTAGTGAGGTCACAGACCTTAAAAAAGAATCTTCTACCATCGCTTTTGCTAGACCAGCACAGTTTCTTACTGCGTTCTGATGGAGGTGGGTCTTGTATCTTATCTGTTGCTTTCATTGGTTAACTAATAAAGAAACTGCCTAGGCCCATTTGATAGGCCAACCCTTAGATGGGTGGAGTAAACAGAACAGGATTGGGGGAGAAAGGAGCTGAGTCAGAGAGTCGCCATGATGCTCCCACTCCAGCCAGACGCAGGTTAAGATCCTCCCTGGTAAGCGCACCTCGTGGTGTTACAGGGATACTAGAAATGGGTTAGATCGATATGTAAGAGCTAGCCAATAAGAGGCTACAGATAACGGGCCAGGCAGTGTTTAAATGAATACAGTTTCTGTGTAATTATTTCGGGCATAAGCTAGAGCCATGTGGGCAGCTGGGTGCCGGGGACACAGCCCAGCCGCCCCTGACTACTACAGCGTTCTAAATCTTATCCTTCTACTCACAGATTATGTAGCTACCACATTTCATCAAAGAAAATGGAGACCATCACAAAAAACCACATCTGGACACAAAGTAGATATCAACAGATGTGGGGAGTTTACCCTCATGGATACATTTATATCACAGCTCTTGCATCTATAGCCCAGGCAACATTTTAGAAGAGGGGGCAGAGAGATTATAAGAGTCAGAATGCTGGGAGGTCTGCTGTGAGACAATCTGTTCTAGAATGGGGTGCATAAACAAGACCGAAACAATGGCAATGCCACTGGGCACATCAACATGGAAGGGGAACTAGCCATTTCATGGGGTCCACTCCTTAGACAAATAACTACTGCTGGCCAACCAAGAATTGGCCTCTGCCAGGTGAACTCTCTTATTGCTTGTTCATTGTAGAGTGATCAGCCTTTTATCATATACTCACAATAAGAACCTCACTCAGAAGTTTTATTTTGATATATTTGTGCATACACATACATACATATATGTATATATCAGTAATAATCAAAGAAAGACCATCAAGTTGAGAAGTGGGGAAAATAAGAAAGTTCAAGGGAAGGTAGCTGGGAGGGACTGGAGAGAGGAAAGGAGGTGGTGATATAATTCTGTTACAATTAAAATCATACATAATATATATTGCAATCAAGTCTTTCTATTTACTGCTGACTGGTCTGGAGCTCACTATGTAGACCAGACTGGCCTAGAACTCAGGGTGATCCACCTACCTCTGCCTCTTGAGTGCTGAGGTTAAAGGTATCATCCTGTCTGGCTAAAATCATATTTTTAATTATATATATATATGTGTGTATATATATACATATACATATGTGTGTGTGTGTGTTGTGGGGTTCTCCTCCATATGCTGTGAGTATGTTTTATTACCATTAGTTAATAAAAAAAATACTTTGGCCCATGGCAGAATAAAGCCAGGTGGGAAATCTGAACAGAGATATATAGAGGGAGTAGGTGGAATCAGAGAGATGCCATATAGCTTCCCAAGGAACTATATGTCAGAAACTTGTCTGGTAAGCCACATCCTCGAGGTAATACACAGATTAATAGAAACTGATTAATTTAATATATAAGAGCTAGGTAGAAATATGCCTAAGCTTTTGGCCAAACAGTGTTGTAATCAATGTACTTTCTGTGTGATTATTTGGGTCTGGGGGGCCAGGAAATAAAAGAGCAGTCATCATTTACATATAGAAAGTTAAAATTAGTTAGGCAGTAAAATTATGAAGCCATGTGTAACGATCCTGTTGAGAGAGAAATAGTGAAGAAAGTGGTCTCAATTCAGAAACATAAATAAAGTTTGATAACAGATCTGGGTCAAGAGCAGGGAAATCTCAGTCTTTTTAAATTAAATTTCTTTTTTATTACTTTATAAATAATACCAATCAAAAATTCCACTTCCTCCCCTCCTCCCACTTCCCACCTGCTCCTCCACATACCCTCCTCCCTACTGCCCTCCAGTCCTAAGAAAAGGCAAGGTACCATGCCCTGTGGGAAGTCCAAGGCCCTCCCCGCTACATCCAGACTTAGGAAGGTGTGCATACAAAGAGAATAGGATCCCGAAAAGCCAGTGCATGCAATAGAGACAAATCCCAGTGCCATTATCACTGACCCCTCAGTCTGCCCCAATTATCAGCCCTCATTCAGAGGGTCCAATTTGATCCCATGCTCGTTCAGTCCCAGTCCAGCTGGAGTTAGTAAGCTCCCATTAGCTCAGGCACACTGTCTCAATGGGTGAACCAACCCCGCGTGGTCCTGACTTCCTTGCTCATATTCTCCCTCCCTTTGCTCTTCAGCTGGACCTTGGGAGCTCAGTCCAGTGGTGCGATATGGGTCTCTGTCTCTATCTCCATCTGTCACCGGACGGAGGTTCTATGGTGATATTCAAGATAGTCATCAGTGTGACTACAGGGATTTGAACTGGAAAGGAAGAAGTCAAAACTTCATTATTTGCAGATGATATGATAGTGTACATAAGTGACCCCAAAAACTCTACCAGAGAACTCCTACAGATGATAAATACCTTCAGTGATGTTGCAGGATACAACATCAACTCAAAAAAATTAGTAGCCCTTCTATACACAAAGGATAAGAAGCTGAGAGGAAAATCAGAAAAATATCACCTTTCACAATAGCCACAAATAACATAAAGTATCTTGGGGTAACACTAACTAAGGAAGTGAAAGATCTATTTGACAAGAACTTTAAGTCTTTGAAGAAAGAAATTGAAGAGGATACCAGAAAATGGAAAGATCTCCCATGCTCTTCGATTGGTAGGATCAACATAGTAAAAATGGCAATCCTACCAAAAGCAACCTATAGGTTCAATGCAATCCCCATCAAAATCCCAACAAAATTCTTCACAGACCTTGAGAGAACAATAGTCAACTTTATATGGAAAAACAAAAACCCAGGATAGCCAAAACAATTCTATACAATAAAGGAACTTCCAGAGGCATTACTATCCCTGACATCAAACTCTATTACAGAGCTATAATAATGAAAACAGCTTGATATTGGCATAAAAACAGAGATGTTGACCAATGAAATTGAATCAAAGACCTGAATATTAATCCACATACCTATGAACACCTGACTTTTGACAAAGAAGCTAAAATTATACAAGGGAAATCTCAGTCTTAAAAGGCAGATTGGAAAATGACAGTGTTAAGCTCTTGGAAACAACTGCTCAGGTCAATAAAGAATATATGTGGGAAAACAGAAGAAGGAAAAGTATGGTTGCACACAGTGGACAAGGGTGCTGTCTCTCCTGCCTTATGGTGGTTTTCTTGGAGACAGTGGGTATTTAGTAACCTGATGTTAAGGAAATGAAAATGTAACCAATGACTTCTTCCTACTTGTCCATACATCTCACAGGGAGCTCCCGACATCAGATCTCCTAGAGTGCCTTAGCAGCTCAAAATTGTGAGCACACCAAGGCCCCTGACATCCAAGACAGGACACCAGATGAAACCCTTAGTACCTGAAAATAGCTTCAAGGAGGCTATGTGCTCCCATCCCTTCCCCCTCTGCCTTCTCTTTTCAAGGCCAGTTGTTCCTGTTGTTCTGTTCTCCTAAAAAAATCAAACAATAGCTGTTCATAGCTCTCAATAGATTTTAAATGTTCACTAAGGTTAAGATGACCCCATTGGCTTCCATGGGAGAGTGAACAACATTTACTGTAGGTGGATATCAACTTATGTGTTTCCAAGGTACATTCATCCAAGGATTCTGAAAGATAGAAAAGACTTCCAATCTGCTCCTTTCTGCTATATTCTTTAAATTTTGCAAAATAGTAAGAGGTGCATTAGGTAAGTGATACATTTGTCTAAACTGTGTAATAGCTTTCACAGAAGATAAACCCTTATTGACCTGTTCCTACTGTTCCCAAGATTACCACTTCTGTTGATCTGTATTCATAACAGAAATTCTACAAGAGCCTTGTACACCTGAGCATGGAATCGTTCCATCAGAAAACTCCAAGCCGTAGGCAAGGGAGCTGCAAATATAATGGATCCCTTTAGGGGGCAAAGGAGCTGAATTTGAATGGGGTGCTGGAGCAAGTAGAATTCAGCCTCGAGATACACTCCTAGTAAACTTGCAGGTTGCTTGGAGACAGATTTGCATTAACCACCTTCTGGTAACCTCTCTACTATTCATCTAAAAACCAGTGGGTTTGTCTCCCACCTATTGTAGGTGCTTCAAAGACTTTTTACTTCATCTATGCCATCTATTGCCTATATTGAATCAATAACAAAGCTTTGCAGAAATGAAAGCAGAGGCGGTTAGAATTTGGGAGTCTTTCCATGTTCACTTAATATATGAAAAATGTGTTGATTATCTCCAAAGCTATCTACAGAACGACCTTCTTGGTCTTGCTTTGCTCAACTCTTTTGTAATGACCTCATTGGAAACAGGATGCAATAAACTCAAGGGCAAAGAAAGGTCCAATAATTGACCTTTCTTCTCATCTTTTCCAGTTACCTAGTAACTGTTCTAATGAAGCCTACATTTGGGCAATTTCACACCACTGACAAACAAAACAAGAACTGCTAGAAGAAGGTGGCAGTCATGAGAACTCATCATAAACAACTCAAACGTGGGACAACTTCTACCTATCAGTCGCACTGATTTCATTTAAAACATAAAAAATTAGGTTCCTACAATATGTTTGGTGTGTATAATAATACAAAACAACTACTATTAATAATGTTTTCATTTTGATGTGAGAAGTTATTGTAGTTCAGATTTAGGATCTCCCTCAAAGGAAGGCCTGTGTGTTAGTATCTAGTCTTGTAGTAATGGTACATGCTGAGACTCTTTGGAGGTAGAGGCTAGTGGGAGTTCATTAAGTCACTGGAACTGTGTTCTCAGAGGGAATTGTGTCATCAGAGTTTCTTCCTTTCTTTCGCCTCTTGGCTACAAGTTGAGCAGTTTGTCCTAGATACAATGTGCCGCCTCACCCAGACTCAGAGTAATGGGCCTAGTTGATCGTGGACTGGACTTCTAAAACATGAGTCAAAATAAGCTCTTTCTTGGTGTAGGAGGT
>JABTXL010007734.1:25272569-25370986 GCA_025134845.1 Neodon shergylaensis
AGGAGGTCCTTCTGTTTATGTGTTGCTTTCATTGGTTGAATAAAGAAACTGCCTTGGCCTTTTGATAGGGAAGAACTTAGGTAGGCTGAATAGACAGAACTGAATGCTGGGAAGAAAGGCAGAGTGGCAGAATGCCATGGATCTCCTGTCTGGGGCGGACGCTGGTTAGAATCTTGCTGGTAAGCCATAGTTATGTGGCAATACACAGATTAATGGAAATGGGTTCAATTAAGATGTAAGAATTAGCCAATAAGAAGTTAGAGCTAATGGGCCAGGCAGTGTTTAAATGAATACAGTTTCTGTGTGATTATTTTGGGTGTAAGCTAGCTGGGCAGACAGGACAACAAGCAGCCGGCTCCTCCTGTTACACTTTCTCCTTTTAATTTACTTATCTCGGGCATTTATTTCATGGTAATGAAGGAAAACTATTTAATATAGAAGTTACATTGCTCAAAGTTCATATGCCTTAAATAGTACATTAATCATTTAAAGATACAAAATTACAGGTTAAATAAGCAAGAAAATTGCTAGCCCAAGTGTTAGGCTGGGAGCCTAGGCCCCAGTCCCTGGCATCTATCTCAGCCCCCAGGCCTAATCTGGACTTCAAATCCCAGCAGGCCAGTCCTGACCCCTCCCTGGGGGTGGGGTCAGGACCACTCCCCAAGGTACTTAAGTGATCCCCCAAAAGAAGAACACGTGTTCCCCGTTTCTTCCTCCTGGGGATCGCTTTTCTGTGGCTTCCCATTTCCCCCTTGGGGCCACCCGAGAGCGCAGATCTCCCATTAAACCTGGATATTTCTTAATTCGGCTTGTTTTGATTTTGCTTGATTGGGAATTTTTGCATCGTCAGAGAGCTCGCTTAGGAAATATTCCTAACACCAAGGACTGTCCTACAGGAAATTTAACTATTTTTATGAAAATATATTCACAATGATCAAACCTCATCCTTGAAATATCACATGGTACCATGACTAGTTAGATTGTTTCATCTTCATTTAGATGAAGGAGATTAATATCCACATGGTGTTATGTCTTAGAATTGGAGAAATATGTCTATAGATATAATGGCACCTACCACAGATAAAGTTTTCTTATTCATATCTCAAAGAAATGCAGTATAGACTTTCAGTTTGTAACTAGCTTTTATTGAAGTTATTGCTTCTCCCATGACAGTATCGCCTCTTGTAAGTAAACAACTGCAATATTCAAGTACAGATGGCTTGAGGAGGCATGAGGCTGACTGAAACAGCCTGACAACTCTCTTCCAGCTCATACTGAAGTGAAATTCCTTCTTCACTCAGTGACCCACCCAGATTACATGAAATGATTTCTTCCATCAAAGCCCTATGCAATCATGTGGGGGCAAGACCCCAATAAACACAGACACTGTCTGCTTCGGAGACAAGCATTTCTCAGCACTAGAATTCAAGAATCCTTGAATGTGGATTATTTCCTCAAAGCAGCAAAATTATTGATCACAGTAGATTCTAGGAATACTATTTGAAAGACCTGCTGGCAAAATTGATTAGTGTATTTCAGACATGACAGACTTGCAGTCTGACTTCCTTTTCCAAACACAGGAACTAGAAGTACAAAATTAATATCAGCTGTCACTAGTTAAATAGTTGAAGTCTGTTCACATATATGTATAAAAAGGGTATCTGACTGGATTTTTTGCATTAAATTCTAGCCCACGATACAATTCCTCGTCTGCATTTTGATGCTGTGATAAAAAAAAATATGACCAAAATCAACCAAAAGATTGCAACACAAAGCAAATTGGAAAGGAAAGAATTTATTTGTTTACATTTTCTGGTCACAGTCTATCACTGAGGGAAGCCGAGGCAGGAACTCCAGGCAAGAATATGTTGGTATGAATGAGAAAATGGCCTCACAGACATGCTCACAGGCCAATATGATGGAATCAGTTCCTCTATCAAGGTTCCTTCTGCCCAAGTGGCTTTAGTTTGGGTCAGGTTGACAAATTTAACCAGCACAATACGTTTCTGTTTCCTATTTATTGTTTTTAAATGTCTTTTGAGTATTAATTTCTTTTTTTTATATTATTATTTTTTTTATTGAGAAAAAGAAAAAAGTTTCCACCTCCCCCCAGCCTCCCATTTCCCTCCCCCTCCTCCCACCCTTCTCCCCCTCCCCCCACTCCTCTCACCCTCCCTCTCCAGTCCAAAGAGTAGTCAGGGTTCCCTTCCCTGTGGAAAGTCCAAGGTCCTCCCCCCTCCGTCCATGTCTAGGAAGGTGAACATCCAAACTGGCTAGGCTCCCACAAAGCCAGAACTTAAAGTAGGATCAAAACCCAGGGCCATTGTCCTTGGCTTCTCATCAGCCCCCATTGTTCGCCATGTTCAGAGAGTCCTGTTTTATCCCATGCTTCTTCCGTCACAGTCCAGCTGGCCTTGGTGAGCTCCCAATAGATCAGCCACACTGTCTCAGTGGTTGGGTGCACCCCTCGTGGTCCTGACTTCCTTGCTCATGTTCTCCCTCCTTCCGCTCCTCATTGGGAACTTGGGAGCTCAGTCCGGTGCTCCTGTGTGGGTCTCTGTGACTATCTCCATCCATCACCTGATGAAGGTTCTATGGTGATATGCAATATAATCATAAGTATGGCTATATGAGCAATACCACTCTTGGGAATATACCCAAGAGATGCCCTATCACATGAGTATTAATTTCTTTTACTACACCTCTCACTCTCAAGTAGATAGTCTCTTTTTTATTATTCTCACACACCACAGAGAGAGAAAGAGCTGTTAGACAAATATCTTCAGAAGCCTTACCCAGCTCTGAACCCTGTGAATGACTGTTGTGACTATCACGGCAAAATGGTCCATGTGTGCAATAAAACATGGGTGTTATAGTGGTAACCAAACACTTTCTGATTATCTTTAAGGTCTGCTCCATAGGGAAAAAAAAGTATGATTATTTCTGTAAATCTGGCAAAGAATCCATGGTTTGGAAGCACATTGGCCCCTGGGGTGAATCTACTATATTACTCTACTAAGTGAATATAGTATTGAATTACCTTCTGCATTCATATCTCTATATCTATAAGTTAGTGCAGTTCTCAGATTCTATCAGAGAAGTTTTTCAGCGTGGCGGACAGTGGTTAACACAGAAATTCACAACTGATCAACTGCAGACTGTAACTATCAGTGGAGCCTCATTCAGTAGGCTGCCTTTTTGTCTTATTGACTGTGTCCTTTGCTTTCAGAAGCTTCTCAATTTCAAGAGGTCCCTTTTACTTATTGTTTCTCTCAGTGTCTGTGCTACTGGTGTTATAATTAGGAAGTGGTCTCCTGTGCTCATGCGTTGAAGGCTACTTCCCACTTTCTCTTCTATCAGGTTCAGTGTGGTTGAATTTATATTGAGGTCTTTAATCCATTTGCACTTGAGTTTTGTGCATGGGTTTAGGTATGGATCTATTTTCATTCTTCTACATGTTGACATCCAGTTATGCGAGAGCAATTTGTTGAAGCACCATTTTTTTTTCCATTGTATAATTTTAGCTTCTTTGTCAAAAATCAGTTGTTCATAGGTGTGTGGATTAATACCTGGGTCTTCAATTTGATTCTGTTGGTCAGTGTATCTGTTTCTATGCCAGTACCAAGTTCTTTTCATTACTGTAGCTCTATATAGAGCTTGATGTCAGGGATGATGATTCCTCTGGAATTTTCTTTATTATACAGGATTGTTTTGGCTATCCTGGGTTTTTTATTTTTTCCATCTGAAGTTGAGTATTGTTCTTTCGGAGTTTGTGAATAATTGTGTTGGAGTTTTGTTGGCTGGTTGATCATTTACCTCTTGGTCTACTGTGTGCAGTTGCAGCCTTTGCTTAAAAGTTCCTCTGAGGTCACAGGTGTTGGCTGGGTTTTTGGGCAGGGTAGGCCTTGTAGCTTGCAGGGTCCGATTGACAGGTGGGGGTGTTGGAGCAGCCTACCTGCAGGAAGCTTGCCTGCTGGCTGGCTAGTGAAGCTGAGGAAGGTGGGGGAGGGGCCCAGGGTTTTCGCCCTGGATACCCAGGGCTTAGAGAATGGAGTGCCCATCTGGCTGGCTGATCACTCACCTCTTGGTCCACTCTGTGCAATTGCAGTCTGTGATTCTCAGTTCAAAATCTTAAGTAGTAAAATTTAGGTATCCTCATTGGAAAGGCATAAAACCGTAAGAATTCTACATTTAAAGGAGATAAGTATTCATCTACAGATTCCAAAGCCTAGTTGGATGATGAAGGTATTTCTCCCCTGAAAACAGTGAACAAAGACTGGAGGAGGTAACTGTTTCTTCTAATAGAGGCAGCAAGGGAAGACTCAAACTAAAGGAATATGAAAGACTAGGAAACATGTTGTAAGCCACATGTTGGGGTGACATCTGTTGTGTTCCAGCCACAATGGGGTCATACATTCCAGGGTAGGGGCGTATGGATTAAAAATGTTTGGTAGAATAGATAAAGATGCAAAGAAATACAGAGACATGGTATAGTATTGGAGAGGCAAGTCAGTGTATACTGAATACTAAATGTGCCTGCGTTTATTTTTCATATGCTTATATACCCCAATACAAAAAGGGGGAAGAAGGCAAAAGACTGCTTTAAGATGACACAAAGGACATTCAGAACAGTTAGTTGCTTCAATACTTACAATATCAAACCACTATTTCCCAAGTTAAACATTCTGATGTTTTGCATAGGATATGCAGCAAATATACCCTAGACCAAATATCCTGGAGGTAGCCACTCCCTATGCCAAACCTCCTGTTTTAAAATGAAGGAGCAGGAATAGGATTGAATTCTCTGACTTTTGGTCTGGGTTGAGTGGATCCACTTCTATGGGGCATCTTAATGTCCAAAACATGAAGTAACTACACCCTAGGTCAGGGTTTCTATTTTGTAGGCACACCTGTTTTCAACAACTTTGAAAGAGTAAAAATAAGCTCAAACTCTCTGACCTTTAGTCAAGATGGAACAGGACTCACATCTGTGGACTTCCACAGAAACATGACAACACCAGAAGAACATGATAATATTCCTATAATGAAATCCAAACAATCGAGGACCTGTAATTTGTCTGAAAAACAACGAGATATTCAACAAACTAAGTCAATAACAAGATCAAAATTATAAATTCAACAATGGTATAAAATTGCAAAAATAATCAAATAGAAATTCTAGAGTTAAAGGTTATATGAATGAAATGAAAAATGAAAGCAACAACATATAGTGTGGTCCAGCCAAAGAAATTGTGTAAGTTCTGGAAGATAGTTGGTTCAAAAATACAATTGGAGAGAGAAAACTACAAAAAATAATGAAGAACACTGATGACACTAGAAATAACTGGGAAAGCTGACAATTAAGTTATGGAGCTCTAAGAAAGAGAAAGAGGGGGGAAGAAATAATTTTGTAAAATTTCCCATATCAGCACATGAAAGGGAAATTCTTCAATAATTGTTCTATGGTATCTCCTAGAACTGGAGTTATGATGATTGTGAGCCTCCATGTGGGTACTGGGAATTTAACCCAGATCCTCTATAAGAGTAACAAGTAATCTAAGTTGCTGAGCCTTCTCTCCAGCTTGGGAGCCACATTTAAAACTGGCTCCAGAAGACATCTGTCTCTATAAGCTCATTATTTTCCATGTCAACTATTTCCCTCTGATTTAAAAAGCCTGTATAAAAATTTTCTCACACACTAAGAAGCTTCTAAAGCAAAATTCTCTGTGCCCCCTTCATAAGACGGCAGAGTTTCATTTCTTAGTGTCCAAAAGCAACCTTCCTCTAGTTACTGCCAACAGGAACATAGACACATGCCCAGGCAACAGACAGAACAGATTGTTACATTGAAGACAGGCAGTATACCATCTTGGGTTGCCTTAAGGCCCTCAAGGTATCTATGAATTCAAAACCAAGTTGAGTAGATCGTTCTACAAGGAAACCATTTATGTTACAGCACTCAAGACAGGTAAGGTACGGATCCAAGGTTATTGGGCCAGATTAGCAGTGTAGTGCAGCATGTTTTAGGACACTATAAAGATGTAGTTTCCATGGTAACTTACCTCTGTGAACTGGGGAAACACTGGCTCAGAGGAGGCAGGAGGGCACCCTCCAGTTCCATGGTATTTAGAGTGGCTACACATCCTTTAAGCAGATTTTCAAAGGGCCTAAAATATAAATAGAAAATCATTCAGTAATAAATGCAATCATATTAAGCACTTGGTGTGGGAGAATTGTCTGTATTCTGTCAATCATGTTTTAATTAAATGTTGATTGGCCAGGCAGGAAGTATAGGTGGGACAACCATACAGGAAGTAATGGTGGGGCAAGGAGAACAGAATTCTGAGAAGGAAGAAGTCCATTCCTCCCCAGTCCTGCCCAGACCACTGAAGAAGCAGAATGTAACCTGCCCCGCTGAAAAAGGTACTGAGCCATGTGGCTAAAATAGATAAGAATAATGGGTTAATATAAGCTACAAGAGCTAATAAGAAGCCTAAGCTAATGGGCCAATCAGTTTATCATTAATATAGGCTCTCTGTGTGATTTTCTTTGTGGCTAACCGGCTGTGGGAACTGGGCAGGACAGAAATCTCAATGAGCAGGCCCCACATGTTACAAGCACTATGTAAGTTTATCAAAGCCTCATATGAGAGCCCACAAACCACATGATATTCCTATACCTTCCTTTTCTGCTTTTTATTAAGAAACTGAGGAAATATTCACTAGTTGACTATGAGATAGTGATGGAGAAAATGTGAGGGAGGGAAGAAACCTACTAATTTCACCATCTCAAATGTAGCACAAGATAAGATGGATTATTAAAAAGGCAAGAGCCGGGCGGTGGTGGCGCATGCCTTTAATCCCAGCACTCGGGAGGCAGAGGCAGGCGGATCTCTGGGAGTTCCAGGCCAGCCTGGTCTACAAGAGCTAGTTCCGGAACAGGCACCAAAGCTACAGAGAAACCCTGTCTCAAAAAAACAAAAAAAATAAAAAAATAAAATAAAAAGGCAAGAGTCTGGAAGGGGAGTGAGAGAAATGTATAGCACATGCCTATCCAAACAATTAAAATGAGAAGGATTTAATAAAAAAGAAAGAAGGAAAGAAAGAAAGAAAGAAAGAAAGAAAGAAAGAAAGAAAGAAAGAAAGAAAGGCAAGAGGTAAATCAGTGACTGGCAAGTATAATTGTGGGGACTGCAAGTAAAGTGTAGAATTCAGACACATGCTGGAGGTGAGGAAAGAAGACATACTGAAGACACCTGTTTATAAGGGACGATAATCTCAGAGAGATGCCTCTTGATTCTTCTTTTAATGACTTGGCCTTTTGCAAAAGGGTAGGTACTCTATTCATAGGGTTCTTTGATTTTACAATCTTTCTGTCCTTAGAGAAACCTGTCTTCCAAAAATTCTTTCAGACGTCAGTGGATTACATTGATATTTGCTTTCAGAAAAGATATGTTTCCTCTGTGTATCTTCCACATATAGCCATAGTGTTCTATGTCACAAGTTTATCAGTGTCCTGTATCCCACTTAGACTGAAGGATTTTTAAGAGATATGTATTGTCCTGTGTTCTTAGGACACAAATATTTCCATTTCTGAATATAATACTATATATTAAATAAATGTTGTAGTGTGAGATTCCCCTCTGTATGCTGTGATTACCATTGGTTAATAAATAAACTGCCTTGGCCTGATAGGGTAGAAGAGCTAAGCAGGGAAAACTAAACTGAATGCTGGGAGAAAGAAGGAGGAGCTAGAGAGAAGTCATGGAGCCACTGGTGAAGACAGATGTGCTGAAACTTTGCTGATAGGCCACGACCTCATGGTGATGGACAGATTAATGGAGATGGGTTAGCTAGAGCTAATGGGCTAAGCAGTGAATTAAATAATACAGTTTCTGTGTGGTTATTTCAGGGCTGAGCAGCCAGAAATGAACAAGCAGCCACCCTACAACAAATTGGCACCCAATATGGCCAACTAAATTCACTTAAAACCTGAGGGAGCTTAAAAAGGAATTCTAGACACATTAAAAAAAGTTAAGCATGGCTTAACACAATGGCTCCTTTAAGAAAGGTTTTCCTGATTCAGCAGTAGCAGAGAAAAAAACTATGTAGTTTTGAAATGCTGGCTTTCTGGGCCATGCTGCCAGCATGACCTCTGGTTTTTTCAGGAGGCCAAGCATTTAAATGAGGTTTGTGAACAGAGTGCTACAACTTGCTTAATGGCAACATAGACCTGCTGTGTGCCTAAAAATGGGGCTGTGAGCATGGCTCTCAGAGGCAGCAAACATCTCTACCATGCTGGACTGGGCAGAGCAAGCAGTCAGGGCCTTGTTTGCCCTAGCAAGGCTGCTGCTTAGGTTTTTAAGAAGTGCATCACCCTGGTCAAAAAATGATTTCAGATACAAACTAGGACAGATACAGACATAAGAGACCTCTAAACAAGACACAGTATGTTTTAAAAAGGCTTGGGAGAGAGGAGAAAAAGAGTAAAAAGACAGCAAATGTAATATAAAAGAGTACAGAAGTCATAGATTAAAGGAGTAAAGATAATAAAAATAATAGAGAAATAAATATAAGCCATGTAAAGATGGACTTTGCACAGAGAGTCTGAATTATGTATATTATTGTGTTTTCTTTGAATCTTTTGACTATGAAAGAGCTAAATAACTAAGTAAGTAAAAATATATATAGTAATATATATATATATACACATTAAAATTTGGGTCTAAGGATATGTTGCTTTGGAAAAGAGGTTCTTCTTTTGTTTCCACAGAGGATGAGAACCTGTGGAATCTTCCCATACTAATGTGGTTTGATGGACCAAGATCCCCTGAAAGGTCGCCTTAAACACCCCTCAAAAATTAGTTTGCCCTATAAAGAGCAGGAAGAAGTTTGGAGAATAACTATGCCCATATTCTCAAATGTTGGTTATGATTATTTGTTTACATTTTAAAAGGGATATGCTATAGAAATTTGCATTGATATGGATCTGGGTTTATTGATACAAATTTAAGGTCAATTTTGTTATACTGTGTATATGTATTTCTGATCTTGATTGAGTTATTGTGTTTTTCAGCTCATTTAAAAGTGTAATGTATAATTAAGAAATATAGGTTAATAGATAGTCATCTATAACAGTCAAGCTTGTAGTCATGATAGTTAGGTTTTCTAGATGTACAGAGATATATTTAAGATGGATAGGAATTCTTCAAATCTTTCAAAGACCTTTAGAATATGGCATTTAAGATGTTTAAGAACTTAGGACTTCTCATGACAATGAGACACATCTGTTCCTGGCAGCACCAATTACTTCAAGAGGACTATGGGCCTCAAAGAGGCTCCTATTGTAGTTTGCTAGCCATTTGGGCATTTGCTTGCCTGGACTGCTTGATGTTATGCTGTGCAAACTAGACATTCAGGACCCACGGAGAGATGACTGCTGAACTTGCTCAAGATGAGATGATCCTTTGGGGTTTGTGCTTCATGAGAGAGATTGCCAGACATTCTGCAGGACACAGAAGAAAGTGACTGACAAACTGCCAATATAGGCAAAACTGTCTTTGAAATTTCCTGATTCATGGAAAAGTCTGCCAGATACTATGGGTCTGTAGGCTGAAGATGGATGAAATTTTGGTGACTGTCCAGGCAGTGGGATGTCTATGTCAATTCCAGAGTTTTGGAGTTGTTTAAAATGCACTTCCTGTTTACTTAGGTAATATTATATCCTTTGGAGTCTTTGATAGAGTTGAAAAATATATAGCTATAGTTATGGTTTTCCATAGATATGATAAAAGATAAAGTAGATATAAATTGTATTTGTAATTCTTGCTTGATAACTGTTTTGTTATATGTAATTTTACTATGTTAAAGTTAAAACCTTCCTTTTTATTTAAACAGAAAATAGAAGGTGATGTGGGATTCCCCTCTGTATGCTGTGATTACCATTAATGAATAAAGAAACTGCTTTAGATGATAGCAGGGCAGAACTTAGCTAGGTGGAGAAAACTAAACTGAATGCTGGGAGAAAGGAGGCAGAGTGAGGGAGAAGCCATGGAACCAGTGCCAGAGACAGATACATTGAAACTTTGCTGGTAGGCCATGACCTTATGGTGATGCACAGATTAATGGAGATGGGTTAAATTAAAATGTAAGAGTTAGCCAATAAGAAGCTGGAGCTAATGGATCAAGCAGTGATTTAAACAACACAGTTTCTGTGTGATTATTTCAGGACTGAGCAGCCAGAAACAAATAAGTGGCCACCCTACAACAATGTTGAATGGATTTATTTGCACACATTTTTTATTGTGCCATACATTGGCACTCACAGCTACTCTCACTAGATAATATTTTGGCATAGACTCCACTGAGGACTTGCAGATAATACTTATTTTATGTATCGCTGCTGTAAAAGATTTCATAGGACTCCTCCAGTCTTCATATCTCTCCAAAGATTATGCTTTCTTGGTGGTCTTGAATCGTCTTTACCTTCTTCATAAGTAGTTTTGAAAAAGTCACCTGTGCTGGGTTATACTGCAACATCTGTCTCCTTTTATATGCTTGGAAATCTACCACACTGTTCATTTACTCAATAATATAACTCCTACTCACACATTTAAAACTTGGGGAATTTAAGAAGAAAGTTTTTTTTTAAAAAAAAATCTACAGAAGGAAAAAAAAGCCACAATTCCATAAACTCAGCAAGAATTCTATTTTTAAAAAACTCATTTACAAGAACTTGAAAAGATTTAATTTCTAGTATCATCAAAAGATGCCTTCAATAATTAGAAAACTATTTCCTTTGGAGGCAATCGAATACAACATATAATTTAATTGCTGTCCATTACACGAGTGATAATGCAGCAGCAAAATTTCAAAATGCAGCTGCTTCATCTAAGCTTTATGATCATAAAATCATGCACTTCAGGACGTAGATTTGTTTTTCTGCAAGATCTACATTTAGCATCTTAAAAGCCAATCTTTTGTCCAAAATGTTTGCAACTTACATGCTCATTGAATTTTTTTCTTCGTTACATAGTCTCATGCCTATGGTTGAACTAGAATAAAACAGCATTTCTCCTAGCCTTCCACCTACATGCACACTTTGTGAGGCAGACATCCTTTGAAAACCACACAGCATTGTAACTGATGACCAGTAATGAAGGAACAAAACCCAATATAATCATCCTGAGTGCTGTTCCAGGGAATGAGCTGCAACAGGGAATACATGTGACTGTGTAATGATTTTGGGTACATGGGGGGGTGTTGAGAAAGGCTTTCATGTGTCACTGGTATACTCTTGCTCATGTAAATACAAGCAACCTAGGCAAGATTCTGCTTACTCTCCAGAGCACCATGGGATCATATCTATGTACACATAATATTCTGAACCCAAATATATACAGTCCAATTTCAGCCCTGACTGAGATGACCTTACACTGTTGGTATAAAGGATCAAAAAACCAGAAATACTGTGAGAGCAAAACAAGGATGGAAAGCTGATTAGGTCCTTGTGGTTCTTAGCCATGTCAGCTACCAAGATGCACTAACAATATTTTTGAACCATTAATATTCAATTGCTTTGCTCACTTATATTTCAATAGGGCATCATCACTTCTATGTTGTGCATAGTAAGTCAGCTAGTATCTGACATCAAGAGCTTCCCACTTGAACTCAGAAATAAAACAAGATTGATGTCACATGCCACCTGCTGAGTAGTAAAGCATCCCTTAAAAAATGAAGAATCTGTCATTTTATTTGATATTTTAGAAATGAACAACCATCTATGCTCAGTACATATTCACAGCATATTATGTGTAACTCGCTTAATTGAGGATAATTTGGGGGATGTAATACTATTAAAGCATCCAGGTAAATACACAGTAAATATACTTATAGTTGTAGCATTTTAGGTTTTTTTTATCATGGGTTACCTTAGCATGAGGGTGAAGGAAGAACCTTTAATAAGATTTGATTATGTAGGGTAATTTACAAAATTTTAATAAATAAGACTCAGTTTGGTATCGCCTCCTCTCAGGAAGCAGACATAATTTTTAGATTTGACACATCAATAAATCTTACCTGGAGTAGGCAGGACTAGCATAAGCTAAGGGTATATCATATAAATATGCAATTGATACTACTATTGCCATGAAGAAGGGATATTTGGAATTCTGTGATATAACCAATTTTCACGTTCTGTACTCATCTGAAATTACTGGGAGCTATTTTCTTTGATGTAGCCTGGTGCTGGTGTTCTATAGGAGATTTATGTTCAACAGAAGAGCACTTCAGGCTGAACAGACACACTCCTGGCTGGAAGGCATATTTTTTTCCTCAAAATCCATAAGTAAACATGCTGTCACTTACCTTACTAAACCTAGAATCACAATGGCTGAGTGAAGGACTATGTGGAAAGCCAGGACACTACCAAGATCTGGAATTCAGTGTCATTGTCTCCTTCCTTGGACAATCTGTTAGTGACATGTTCACTCCATGAATCTTGTAGACTCTGAGCATGTATGTATTTAAGGAATAAAGAATTATGGCTCCAAAGGGGGACTTCAATGTCCTCTGGGTCTTCTAAGTGGCCATTTTAGGTCTCTTGTTTTGAAGTTACCTTTAGAGAATAAGAGCTCACTTGCCACATGGGTGACCTCACAGTACCCTGTTGAACAGTAAGGAGCCTCTCTCTGTCTAATCTTCTGTGTCTCTTTAATAACCAACCTAAGCCTACATCTTAGCCATATTCTCTGGGGATAGATTAGTAACAGGTATATTTTTAAAGATTTAAAATTGAAAACAATCATTCCAACGCTACTCAAGACTGAGAGTCACTAGCTTGGGATCTGATTTCAGACTTCTAGCTTTGCCAATCAAACCAAACCATAATGATAACCATCTCTGGTTATCATTATGAGACTCAGTTAATAAATGAGCAGTTATTTCCTGTCTGTTAAAGTGTCCAGAAACATGATTCACAGACCCTTTAAAAATATTGGATGGTAAAGCTGAAAGGATATTACATTCATCCTACCACTGTTTTGCTGTGAATTCTGATACACTCTCATCTCTTTTACCACTGGGGCTCTGTGGAAACCAGCCTTCAATAATATTCGCCAGAGATCTGGAGAGAATCCTCATCTGGCAGCATTTCCAATGAACCAGCAGAGAAACTAAAATTCCCAGTACACAGTGACTGCTTCTCGGGACTCCTGGGTAGCTGGTACCCATAGAAGATGTCCTACATTCTAAATGGTAAAAGCCACACTGTCCCTAGACACCAATTTTTATTTTCTACTAACTCCATGGATATTAACAGACAAAAAAGAAGACAGCATTTGATCATCTCAAAATCCTTCAAGCAACAGTTGTATCTTTTACTCTCAAATAAGAACAGAGCTGACTGCTCCCAGGGCATGTCATTTGTCCCTCAGTGTTTGAATACCCTAATTTTTTCTCACCTTCAATTTTTAATACAAACTGGGAAGTTACACTTCTGGTCAGAAACATTTCCTCTGCCCACACTTCTCAGTTTTCTGTGTTTTTCAAGGAAAATTCCTTTATCACTATTTCCAGAATTATGAGTATTCTGAAAAGTAAACACAGATGAGTAACAAAATCTATTCAGTCAACATTATGAAGTTATAAGGACCAGGAATCCCTGGGGCCCTTGTTATCCAGTTGATGGACATAGCCATTTGTTGTTATTATTGGAGCTAAGGCTCTGTCTCTAAGACCAGAATTTGTGCATGCCCAGAAGTTGAACCTCTGGGATCCTCCTGCATTCCTCCTATCATCTTGGTTCCAAGGACATGGATTATGTTCAGTTTCTAATCCTGGCAAAATATCAGCTCACATTTGCTCATCACCCTGTACTTGCATCTCCACTTGTGGTGTTTATGAAGTAGTTTCTGCAAGTACATGAAGAGTTGGAAGATGGTCATCATGAATATATATATTCCATATATATTCAATACATGTATATATTCTAGGCTCAGTATATGTGTCATTTCACCCAGTCCAGAGTAAATGGGGAAAATAATGGCAGTGACAGCTAAAGCCTTGCCCACCATCATAAGTTTAATTGAATGACACGGATAATTTTTGCTACCACAGCTCTTTGCTAGAATGTTCTTATGTATCACCAACAGTAAGACATCATTAATGTAATCCCCATCCTACATGTGGCTCTTGTTTTCTTTCTATTGGGCAGTGGATGGTGATTTCTCAGGCATTTCATAGCAACACCTAAAGACAGATGTTTTCGTGCTATTTTCCTTTAAGCCTAGAAAGAGCTGTCCTCTCAGGATCACACAGTCATAATGACCAGAACCCAAGTTCTCCCTGAAACCACACCAGCTTCCCACCTAAAGCATCCCTGGTTATATTATAAATTTTGGATAACCATTCCACAAATTTATTTTGAATTATTTATATTTCTCCTATTCACCAGTTAACTTAAAATATACCTTATTGGTGATGGACACTGTGATAAATGAAGGAAGATAGCAACACAAGGGGAAGAACAAATAAGACACAGAAATAAGAAAGCATGTACCAAGTCCCAGAGATATAAGCAAGAAATAAGCAAGCATGATAGACCAAATCTATCATGAGCACACCCCTGGTATTGATCTGGAATGTGGACCCAGCATGCTAGAACACGCCTTTAGAAATCTCAGAAAGACTGGAAAGAGTGAGGTTGACAAAGGATGCACTTCTGAGAAATTTATTTGACTGGGTATGCACAAATTAGTTCTCTGTACATTCCAACTGTTTGAATCCCTACTGTCTTAGTTATTTTTCTATTCTATAACAAACCCCAATGATTAAGGCACCTTATACAATAAAGCATTTAGTTAGGCTTATGGTTTCAAGGGATTAGAGTCCTTGATGGAGGAACAAAGTCCTAGAGGCAGGAATAACTGGGAGCTTATCTTGATCCAAAAGAAGCAGAGAGACCTACATGAAAATGATGGGAGGCCCTATAACAGACCCCAAGACATACTCCCTCCAACAACATCATATCTCCTAATCCTTCCCAAATAATTCCATCAACCTGGTACCTAGTATTCAAACATATGAGACTATTGAGGCTATTCTATATCAAATTCTGTATCTACATTCCATTTTTCTGGAGGCACATAGACCTTTTCTTTTGATAAATGAACTTAAGCTTCCCTGGAACATATATTTTACTGCTTTGAGGATATATATTTCAATTCTTCTTCTTCACCTACCCCCAGTGTGTGTACTCTAGAGTTCTGAGTTCTTCTACTCAAAATTTTGATTCTGCCACATATTCTTTCTAATCCTGGGTCTTGATGGATGTGGCATATTTTAATAGCATGATATTTCCTTCTGACCCTTTAGTTTAAATTTGCCCTTCTTGTAGTTTCTTGCTAAGGTTTGTCCCAGCACCAGGGTATACACTGTTTTAGACTTCCAGATTACAATCTTTGCTTCAAATAATGTAACTTAAACCCTAGTGATTGTGTTGTGGCTCCAAAGAGTACTTTTCACTGTGGTAGCCACAGCACTGGAACAAGCCCTTGATACTTAGTGAAACATTCAGTTTATTCTTATTAAACCAGTAGTGAAATGAGCTTTTTTGTCATCTGAGTTGAAAATCTTATAGCTTGAGTTTGAACTGAATTGTGTATTGTTCATACTGCTAATATCCAGAGATTCAGGAACAGAGGCAAAGGAGACCAATTATGGTGGAAACCACTGATCCCCAACTAAAATGCCAAAGACATCATGAAAAGCACGAAGTTCACTGAAGGTGAAGGCTGGACCTAGAAACTCAGAAGTAATTCAATAACACATGCTGTAATCTTGAAATATACTTAACTTCAAAGCATAAAAATTTTCTAGGGATAGGTAACAGAATTATACTTTTTTAGAATACTTAACAAAATAGTTTATTTCTCTAAATGTACTATTTTTCCCCAGAAATTAAAAGGAAACTTGCAGTAAAACTCTGAAGGTAGAGATGTGACAAAAAAGTCTCTGTTGTGAAGAGACAAAGTATGTGACTTTGTGACCACACAAGTGGGAGGTTCTTGCAGCATTCATAGAACATCACAACTCACAGATGCACAGAGCAGGAAGCAACAGTGGCTGCCTGTGGTGGTCCGAATGAAAATAGCTCCCATAGACTCATATATTGGAATACTTGGTTCCCAGTTGGTAGAACATTTTAGGAAGGATTGGAGGTGTGGTCTTGTCAGAAGGGATGTATCACCAGGGATGGGCTACTGGTTTTCAACAGCCCACACACCATTCACAGTTAACTCTCTCTCTCTCTCTCTCTTTCTCTCTCTCTCTCTCTCTCATCTCTTGCTTGTGGGTAAATGTGAGGTCTCAGCTACTGCTTCTGCTACAGCACCATGACTGCCTGCCTGTTTCTATACTCCTCACTATGATTGGCCAATAGCCAGGCAAGAAGTATAGGTGGAGCAACCAGGCAGGAAGTAGAGGCGGGACAACAAGAATTCTGGGAAGAGAGAAGTTTTAGTCTGGAGTCATGACCCAGATGCAGAGGACACAAGGTGTGACTGCCTCACCAAAAAAGATACCAAGCCATGTGGCTAACACAGACAAGAATTATGGGCTAATATAAGTTATAAGAGTTAATAAAAAGCCTAAGATGCTAGGCCAATCAGTTTATAATTAATATAGACCTCGGTGTGATTTTGGGGGGGGGGACTTAATGACTTCAGGAACCTCAGTCAACACCACTCAGCACCTCTGCCTGGGAAAGTAGATGGATCAAGTCTGCTACAACTGCACAGGCAGGAAAGCATGGTGGATTCTTGCCACCATACGCAGAGACATTTCTAGGCCATGCAGCACACTGCATGGCAGATTTAGATTTTACTCAGACAAAAAGGGTTTATGTGCTTCCCAGAGTTGAGATGGTGAGTGTGGCTCCCTCATAACAGTCCCAGAGATAGCAATAAACATACCTCCGCCATATTCAAAGGCCAAGAGAGGTGGAGCCAGCATCCAGGACTGCTGCAACTACACTGCTTACCATTTTAAAATGCTCCTTTTCAGAAAAGGATTTCAGATGTGCAATCGGACAGATTCAGACACAAAAGACCTCTAAACGAAACACAGTGTGTTTAAAAGTGTATGTCAGCTTGGGAGAGAAAAAAGAATATAGACAGTTATGAAAAGGAGTGAACCCTTTAAAGAAACAGTAAAAGTAATGTAAAAGAGTACAGACAGTGATAGATTAAAGGAGTAAAGAAAAATAAGCCACATAAAGATGAAAATACACAGAGAGTCTGGATTATGCATATTATTGTGTTTTCTTTGAATTTTTTGAATGCAGAGAGAGATTTGATTTGGGGTGCTGCTAAGCTAAACCAACATAAAGGTATCTTGACTTAAAATTTTGAGTCTAAAGATATGTTACTTTGGAAAAGAAGTTCTGCTTTTGTTTCCACAGAAGATGAGAACCTGGGGCTTTTTTCCAGGCTAATGTGGTTTGATGGAACAAGATCTCCTGAAAGGTCTCTGTGAAACCTAAAAGTATTTTTCCCAACAAACAAGAAACGGTTTAGAAAAATTTATGCTCAAATTCCCAGAATGGTTATTTATAAATATTTATTTTCATTTAATATAGAAATGAATACTTGGTCTATTGATACAAATTTAAGGCCAAATTTTTTGCACTATGTGTATATGTATTTCTGTTCTTGTTTAAGGTATTGTGTTTGTGCAATTCATTTAAAATGTAATGTATAATTAAAAATTGCAGATTAATAGATAGTCATAACCATCAAACTTGTAGTCATGTTATTTAGGTGTTGTAGATATATAGAGATATATTTCAGTTAGATAGATAATCTTCAACACATCTATGGAATATGGCATTTAAAATGTTTTAAAAAGTTAGACTTTTTTCGACAGTGAGACATGTCTGCTCCTGGCAGCATCAATTACTTCAGAGAGGTTGATGGGCATTGAAGAAACTCGTTATGAATTTTGCCTTCAGTGTGACAAGGCTAGTCTTCTGGGTAAGAAACTTCTTTTGCATGGACTACTTTATGGCATGCTGTATGAACTGGACTTGCAGGATCCATAGAAGAGTGACTGCTGAACTCTCCAAAAGATGGGATGGTCCTTCAGGGTTCCTGCTTTACAGAAGAAACTGCCAGACATTCTGCAGGACACAAAAGAAAGCAACTGATGAACTTTGCCAGTACAAAGCAGAACAGATCTTCAAATTTCCTGCTTCATGGAAAAGTCTGCTAGATACTATGGGCCTGTAGGCTAAAGATGGATGTCCCAGTGTTACAGAAGAATTTTGGGTGACTGTCCAGGAAGCAAGATGTTTCTGTTATTTGTAGAGTTTTAGAAGTTGCTTATAATGTACTTCCTGTTTACTTAGATAGTAGTATATCCTTCTGGGGTCTTTGAAGAGTTAAAGACAGATAGTTATAGCTTTCTTTAGTTATGATGAAAGATAAATTAGATATAAAACTTTAGACTCACAAAGATTAGATAGATGATAGAATATTTTCTTTAATTTTTGCTTTATACAAATGGACTATTGTAATGTAATTCTTGCTTGGTAACTGTTTTCTTATATGTAATTTTATTATATTAATGTCAAAACCTTCCTTTTTAATTGGACAGAAAAGGGGAGATGGTGTGGAATGTCCTTCAGTGTATGTGTTGCTTTTGTTGTTTAATGAATAAAGCTGCTTTGGCCAATGGCTTAGCAGAATAAAGTCGGGCAGGAAATTGGAACAGAGAGACATATAGAGAGAGTAGGCAGAGTCAATGAGACACCATGTAGCTGCCGAAGGAAACAGATGCTGGGCACTTACCAGTAGGCTACAGCCTCGTGCCGATACATAGGATAATAGAAATGGGTTAATTTAAGATGTAAGAGTTAGTTAATAATAGTCTGAAACAATAGACTAAACAGTGTTGTAATTAATATAGTGATTATTTAGGTCTGGGCAGCTGGGAAACAGACCAGCAGTCTCCTCCTACACATACCTGTGATGCAAATGTCATCATCCTTACATTATGGACCAGAACCTAACAGTTCAAATTCCTGAAATACAAGTCCATCGGTCATTGTTGTATAAATTAGGCTAAAAATGGCTTCAGCTCTCATAAGTACCACTTATGCAAATTTATGATAAAATCATATTTATTCAGAAGTTATTCATAGGAGTTTGTATTCTCATGTCAAATGATTATATTTTCATAAAATATATAATTATTTTAAAATTCTGATTTCCACATGAATAAAATGTCTGAATCAAAAAATTAAAGTGAAGAAGTCTTATCACCTGAACATGAAATAAAAAGGGACCAGAGTTTGAGGTCTTTATAGTGCTTGAGTTTAAGCAAAAAGCAATAGGAACACTTTAAATGTTTTACTTTAATTCCTTCACTCTAGAAATGAAATATAGAAGAACTAAAGCAGTTTATCAAAGAAAAACAAAAATCTATCAAAGAAATCAAAGAATCTCACAGATGACAGGCAATTGTAAGGTTAAAAGTCTGGGAAAGAAGAGCCTGTACATGTGACCTTGGGGAGCTCATAAAAATGGAATATTTAGAAAAAAAAACAATGCTCTTGACTAACCATTAAAGAATGTCTGTTAAAAACTCATAACAAGTCTTTTGTAAAAAGTGTTTAATAATTTTTATATTTTAATGAAAAAAATTGGAGCCAGAGAACAGCCATAGATGACTCAGTACGCATATGATATTTCCCAGAAAAGAAATGAAAAATCACAAAACAACATAAAATATAACCTATCTGGAACAAAGCAATGGAATATGTATGTACAAGGTCACTAGTTGGAAAACCAATAAAAACACTCAGTGAATTTAAAAGTACAAAGTCAAAGTTATAAAGACATCAGTAATTCTCAAATAAATCTGTACGAAGAATTATCAATTAATATGCCATCAGGATTCATGCTCATACATTGTCCTAGAATTCTGATATCCAAATACAAGTGAAGAAAGAAACCCAAAGAACTGAGGCATGCTTCAAGAAAGCCAAAAACAAGACCTACCCAATGGTATTCAGTTTACAAAGCCTAAATATAACCTAATCAGTCTATATGTTACACACACATACACACACACACACACGTTTCCATTTCGTATTGAATAGCTAATTGTTCTGATGGCTCCTGAGAAAGAATATTTCTGCCATCCCAGCATTCCTTAGTTACCGGTACCTCTTTATGTAGGGTGGCAGCCACGTGGGCCTTTCCAGGTTCCCTTTGACGCGTCTATTGGTGTCATCCTTGTTCAGCTCGGGCTTGTTTGGACAGTCATGTTGGTGAAGCTTTCTGAGTATAACTTCTGACACAGTCTCCCAGCATGTCTCCTGATCTTCCAACTCTTAAAATCTTTCTGTGCCCCGACCTTCCCGGCTTCTGAAATGTTACCTGAGCTTCTGTGCAAGAGTGTTTCAAGTACGTATCCATTGGGACTGGGCTTCACAACTCTGCATTCTGATTGGTTGTGATTTTTCTGTTTTTATCTGTCACAAATGAATATTGTCTTATTGATGGATGAGGACTATACAATCTAAGTAATTGTCTTTATATCCACAGATAAATTGGCATTTAGTAAGAGAGAAATCTTTGTCTTTTAAAAATACTAAGGGTTAGTATGGTCCCAGGTCAAGAAGCTACATCTAGTGAAGTCTTCCTGATGACAGTGTTTTCAGGTGAATTAGTACCTTACATAGTAAAATACAGGGGTGATCCATGTGTGTGTCCTATTTGGACAGTCTTATGGAATCAGTAGGATTGAATCAAGAGGATTCCCTTTACTGCCCTTAACTAACCGTTACCCTTGAAACATCACAGTTGGATTGAGTGTCTATCTTTTTCATACCGCACAGAGGAGATTAATTTCTATTCATGTTGAACCATATCCAAAAGCACAACATCACCTCCATCCCACTGGGGTGAGGTCTCCAAAAAAATGGTCTTGAGAGGCATACATTCAGTCTGCAATAGCCCACCCAATTACGAGCATATTTTTCTTTTGCCGTTCACTGAAAACAGGGAGCACACTTTTGAAGACATGGTGAAAGAATCAGGATCCTTGTCATTCTCTTGGATTACATACTTTCAAAAGAATAAATGTACTGAAGCTAAAACTTAGACACTTGATTTTTATTTTCGCTAGCTCTTAGTTATACAGATTCAGCTGTAAGTTCACATGACTTTCTGGGGGTGTATATCCTCCACTTTAATTAGCATTGGGACAGCCAAGACTTGTGCATAAACACCTTGAAAATGCCATTTATTTCATTCCTAAAGATACTATTTGCAGAGCTACCCTGTGACAAGGCCAGCATAGTACATCATTAATGACTTAAGAAAAAGAAAACTGTATCAATTAAAGCATGTTCTTTTATAAAAAGATAGCAATTAACCAAAGGCCCACGTGTTGACATTCACTGCTATTTCACAGCAGATTTAGTGTGATAGCAACATAACTGATTTTGGACGTGAAAATAATTGATGTTTCAGACACACATGGCATTAAAAATAGGATTTTCTTCCATTGGAGGGTTGAGATATATTGTTGACTAAAAACATCCACTTCTATATCCAGCACCCTGAAGGCATCCTCCCCAGAGCAGGACCATAGGGTTCCTTGTCTCCATGGCAGCTCAGCCTGAGCATCTGAGCATCTGCCTCAGCCAGCTCCTGCCTGGAGATGCAGATGGTACTCAGAGGAAATAGTCTGGATGCAGTGCCTCAGCACACCTCAGCTCTGATGTTAAAGGATAGCAATGCAGACCCCTTATATTCAAGCTCATATTCTCCCAAAGCAGTAGGCACAACTAAGGTAATGAGACCCCTGTTTCAACTCTGTTGTAGGAACCAATCTGAGCCAGGTCCATGCAGTGAAGGAATCTGGGTCATCAGCAGATGTGTCCAGCTCACAGATCCCAACTCTTCAGTTCTATGAAGTTAAAGCAAAGGATGGAGAGTATCTTGTAAAGGGAAGAGAAAGGGATCAGCAAAGTTTACACAAAAACTAGTGAAGATAAAAATGACCTTCCCTTTGGAAAATAAAGCATCCCTATCCAAAGGAGGAATGTAGGAGAGATGAATAAACTCATTCCCAGTTCTTGGTCATTGAGTATGGCATAGTTAAGGGAAGTAGGAGTAAATATAATTTTGAAGGAGACGAAACAATTGGGAATTATTTCAAAAGTCAAGTTATTTGTCTTCAACATCCACAGGTTCCATCCACAGATCCAACATATTCACAGATTACAAACACTCTCTGGCACAGAGACTGCCTTCTTGCTGTTATTCTGAAAATCATGCAATGTAACAATGATCTGCATGGCATTCGTCCTATATAAGATATTATAAACAGCCTAGAGAGTACTTAGAATAAATAGGAGGTGTGTGTGGCCTCTATGAAAATATTGTGCCATGTGAGGAAGCTGAGTATCCTGGATAACCTTCTGGAAACTGGGTCAGGAAAATTTTTTGTCATATTAAAGAGATTAGAAATTGGTGGCATTCTTTGAATAGAGAGTTCTACTATTAGTACAAATACAATATATCGGATAATCGAGAAGAAACATTTAAGATTTCTGTGGAGTCTAAGCAAGACACAATAAGGACCTGGAAGTGAGGGGAGTAAGTGAGTAAAGAGGTAGTATCACTGAAAGCAGAAGAAGGTGGCTCAATTGGAGCTCTGGTAGAATCACTCAGGTCAAGAATGCACCAACAAGTCTTCTTATCTCCATAGCAACTGGTTTGTTGGAAGGGAGGGCTATGAGTAGCAGAAAGACAGGTAGAAAATCCCCAGGTCCTGTCATGTCTTCCCCAGGAGCTCGGCTCATGGCAGGGAGTACTGATGCGGTAACACTCTTTTGAGTGTGACAAAAAATACATTGGAAGCCATTTGTCCCAAATGTCAGTGTTGGGCTCTTGGGGGTTGTAACCTACAGTTTAGGCTGATCAACCCAAAATCTTCATTGGAGCTGGAATATAGATTCGTGATATGGGTGGGTACAGTGGTGTTCTCCTTGTGAGGTTTGGCTATGCAGGAACCACAGTGTCCTCAGTCTCCAGGCAAGACATCCAACAGAATCCAGAAACCAGAGCTGGGACTCTAAAGTCAGCTATAGCCCTGGGTGAGCACACATCTTCATTCCTTCAATAAGGGAACAGGACAGAGATGGAGCTGTAGCGAGCAGAGCTCTGGCTCCACAAAGCTAAACCTATGAACGATGCAAACACCCCAAGGTCTACATGGTGCTGTTCATGTCTGCCTCAAGCTGCTCACAGTGTGTGAGGGAGGAAGAGCAGAAGTCTAGAACTGTAGGAAGGAAAGACCTCAGAAGAATAATTCTAATTTCTGTTCTCCGTGAAGGAAAACCACGTGGTTACATGGAAGCATGCTCATAATTCAGCTGTAAACACACCACATATAGTCATCTGTCTGCACATTACTTTCATTATCTATCCAGCCACATGAATGCAGAGAAAAGGCAGAAACCCACACTGGAAGATCAGTGGTGGCTACATTGTGTCAGGCATATTGCTCAACGTTGTATCAGCTTCTTCTCCACACTGCCTGTTTTTTTTTTTGTTTTTGTTTTTGTTTTTTAATCTTGCTACATTTCTATTGTAAAAAGGAAGGGACATTTGTAAGACTAAGACTTCCCTTGGAAAGGCCACTCCTGCCAGGAAAGGAGGTAGGCTGAGAGCAGATCTTTCTCTCTTCTTCCATTCCTCCTTATCCAAACCCCCAGTCACATTCCTAGGTCTGCAACACAACAGCGGCTACAGTCTTCCTTCCTTCCTTCCTTCCTTCCTTCCTTCCTTCCTTCCTTCCTTCCTTCCTTCCTTCCTTCCTTCCTTCCTTCCTTCCTTCCTTCCTTCCTTCCTTCCCTGCTCACATCTCCTGGGGATCCCAGGAATCTTCTCCTCCTCCCCTTCCTCCCCACACTCATGGTTTTATCCCATCCCCCAAATCCATCTGGATCACCCTGCTTAACCACATGCCAGTCATTTCAGGGAAGCAGGTACGTTGACTTCAGATTCTAACCCTCTCCTTCCATTTCTGCAATCCTTCGGTCTCATCCTCAGATCTATAGCAGACCGGGAAGTGCATTTTAAGCAACTTCCAAACTCTAGAATTGACTGAGACATCTCTTCACTCTCTGCCAAAATTCCAGGGAGACTAACTAAGCAGATCCTGGCTGGACACTTGGCTTTCCTCCCTCGTGTGAACCTTCTCAGACCCCTGTTCTACCCCCAATCCTAAGTGTCAGCTCCCAATACTCAGCAACACATTTCATCCAGAACCCCAGTGGCCACACACATCCAGAGCCCAGCAACCATACCACCTGAATATTTGAGTGTAGCTGAAGAACAAAAAAAAACCTAAATTCCTTTTTTAAAATCCAGGAAAACACAAACAAGCATTGTAAGGAAGTGAAGAAAACTATTCCAGACCTGAAAATGGGAATAGAATCAATAAAACCCAAACTGGGTTCATTATGGAAATGAAAACTTTAGAAATCTGAACAGGAACCACAGAGGTGGATTCACTGATAGAATCCGAGAGATGGAAGAGAGAATCTCTGGCACTGATGACATGATAGAAGAAACAGATACATTGGTCAACGAAAATGCTAAGCATAAAAATAAAGCAAAAGAAAAAAAACCTCTGAAACAAAATATTTAGGAAATACGGAACACTAGGAAAGACCAAATGTAAGACTAATAGGAATAGAGAAGAAACCAAGCTCAAAAGCCTGGAAAATATTTTCAATAAAATCATAGGAGAAAATATTTCTAACCTAAAGTAAGAGATGCCTATACAAACACAAGAAATACAAAAAACACCAACTAGACTGAACCAGAAAAGAAAGTTCCCTCAGCACATCATAATAAAAAAACTCAATATACAAAACAAAAGAATATTAAAAGCTACAAAGGAAAAAACTGAGTAACATATAAAGACAGGCCTATTATAATTATACCTTACTTCTCATTGGAGAATAATGTCCTGTAGCCTCTATGAGACCACAGGTACCATCCCAGACTACTATAACCAGAAAACTTAGCATCACCACAGATAAAGAAAAGAATATATTTCATAATAAATACAAATTTAAGCAACATTTCTCTACAAATCCAACCCTACAGAAAGCGCTAGAATGAAAACTCCAACATGAGTAGGTTATTTACAACCATAAAAACACCGGGAGTAAATAACCCCATGCCAGCAAAATTAAAAGAGAATAATCTCACGCTGCTAACACTAACAGCAACAGTAACAACAACAAATTAACAGTAATCAACAATTATTGGCAATTGAAACCTCTCTATATCAATGGATTCAATTCCATAATAAAATGACACCGACTAGCAGTCCCCACCTGCCTGCTAACAGGATAACCACCACTGCCACCCACTGGATTCTGCTCCCCCAAGACCCACTCCACCGCCCAATCCCTCCTACCCCATCATCCTCCCTGTGGCCGACCCTTCCCTGTAATTCTAACAGACTTTATAGACACAGGTCCAACTCACACCAGGCAAAAAAACAGGTGAGTGACTGGCTTTCCAGCTGAGCTGCCGCAATCTCCAGACTTTGTAGAATTCAATGAAAATGAATGCACAACATACCCAAACTTATGGGACTCAATGAAAGCAGTGTTAAAAGGAGAGTTAATAACACTAAATGCCTACATAAAGAAGCTGGGAAAACTTCATACTAGCAACTTAACAGTACATCTGAAAGTGCTAGAACAAAAGAAGCTAACACACCCAAGAAGAGAAAACATGAGGAATAATCAAACTGAGGGCTAAAATCAACAAGATAGAAACAAAGAAAACAATACAAAGAATCAGTGAAACAAAGAGTTGGTTCTTTGAAAAATTCAACAAGATAGACAAACCTTTATCCAAACTAACTACTATAAAGAAGAGAAAAAAAATCAAACAAAATCAGAAATGAAAGAGAGACACAATAACAGATACTGAGCAAATCCAGATAATCATTATGTCATACTTCAAAAACCTGCACTCCACAAAAATTGAAAATCTAAAAGACATAGACAAATTTCTTGATAAGTACCACATACTAAATTAAATCGAGACTAGATAAGCAACTTAAAACCCCTATGGAAATAGAAGTGGTCATAAAAAAGTCTCCCAATCAAAATAAATAAATAAATAAATAAATAAATGTTTTTTTTTTTTAAAAAAAAGCCTAGAGCCAGATGGTTTCAGTCCAGAATTCTACCAGGCTAATAGCAATACTCCTCAAATTGTTTCACACAATAGAAACAGAAGAAACATTGCCAAATACTTTTTATGAGGTTATAGTCACCCTAATACTCAGACCACACAGATCTTCAACAAAGAACGAGAATTACACATCAATTTCCCTCATGAATGTAGACACTAAAATACTGGCAAACTGAGTCCAAGAATATATCAAAAATATCATCCAGCATGATAAAGTAGGCTTTGTCCCAGAGATGGTTCAACATACAAAAATCTGTCACCATATAAAAAAAACTTAAAGAAAAAAACATATATCATATCACTAGATGCTGAAAAAGTCTTTGACAAAATCCAACACCCCTTTATAATTAAGGTTTTGGAGAGTCAGGGATACAAGGAACATATCTAAACTTAATAAAAAGTCATATACATCAAATTAAATGGAGAGAAAATCAAAGCAATTCCACTAAAATCACGAACAAGGCAAAACTGTCCACTCTCTTGATAGCTATTCAGTACAGTATTCAACATTCTAGATAGAGCAATAAGACAACAAGAGGAGATCTAGGGTATTCAAATTGAAAGAAGTCAAAGTATCACTATTTGCAGATGATATAGTAGTGCACATAAGCAATCCCAACAGTTCCACCAGAGAATCCCTACAACTTTTAAACACCTTCAGCGATGTGGCTGCATATAAGATTAACTCCAAAAGAATCAGTAGCCCTTCTATATAGAAAATGATAAATGACCTGGAAAAGAAAGCAAGGAAACAACATCCTTTACAACAGCCACAAATAATATAAAATATCTTGGGGTAACTCTAACCAAGCAAGTGAAAGACCTGTGTGACAAGAACTTTAAGTCTTTGAAAACACAAATTGGAGAATATATCAGAAGTTGAAAAGCTCTCCCATGTTCATGGATTGATAGGATTAACATAGTAAAAACAGACATCGTACCAAAAGTAATCTACAGATTCAATGCAATCCCCATTAAAATTCCAAAACAATTCTTTACAGACCTCAAAAGAGCAATATTCAACTTCATATGGAACAGCAAAAAAAAAACAGTATAGCTAAGACAATCTTGTACAGTAAAGGAACTTCTGAAAGTATCACTATCCCTGACTTCAAGCTCTACTATAGAGCTATAGTAATAAAGACAGTATGATATTAGCATTAAAACAGACAGGGGGTCAATGGAATCTAATCAAAGACCCTGACATAAACATAAATCCACATACCTATGAACAACTAATTTTTGACAAAGAATCCAAAATTAGACAATGAAAAAAAGAGAACATCTTCAACAAATGGTGCTGGCAAAACTGTATGTTGATATGCAGAAGAATACCAATAAATCCATACCTATCACCCTGCACAAATCTCAAGTCCAAGTGAATCAAAGAACTCAACGTAAATTCAGTTCCACTGAACCTGATAAATAAGAAAGTGGGAAATAGTCTCAAATACATTGGCACAGAAGACAATTTCCTGAATAGAACACCAGTAGCATAGACACTCAGATTGACAATTAAAAATGGAACCTCCTGAGACTGAAAAGCTTCTTTAAGGCAAAGGACACTGTCAAGAAGACAAAACAGCAGCCTACAGAATGGCAAGAGATCTTCACCAACCTCGCATCTGACAGAGGGCTGATCTCTGAAATATATAAAGAACTCAAGAACCTAGACATCAAAAAAAAACAAATAATCCAATTTAAAAATGGGGTACAGATCTAAACAGAGAATTCTCAACAGAAGCATTTCAGGTGGCCAAAAGACACTTAAAGAAATGTTTGACATCCTTAGCAGTCAGGGAAATGCAAATCAAAATGATTCTAATATTCCATCTTACACCTGTCAGAATGGCTAAGATAAAATACTGCCAACTTAAGCTGAAGAGAATGTAGAACACTCTTCCATTGCTGGTGGGAGTGCAACCTTACACAACCACTTTGGAAATCAATATGGCAGTTTCGCAGACTTAGGAATCATTCTACCTCGAGACCCAGCTATACCAATTTGGGGCATATACTCAAAGAATGCTCAATAATACCACAAGGATACATATTCAACTATGTTCATAGCAGTGATATTTATAATAGCCAGAACCTGGAAACAACTGAGATGTACCACAACCAAAGAATGGATAAAGAAAATGTAGTATATCTACACAATGGAATATTATTCAGCTGTTAAGAACAATGACATCAGGAAATCTGAAGGCAAATAGATGGAACTAGAAAAAAACATCTTGAGTGTGGTAACCCAGACCAAAAAGACAAACTTGGTATATACTCACTCATAAGTGGATATTAGCTGTAAAGGATAATTGCACTGTTACCCAGAGAGGTTAGGTAACAAAGAGGCCCTAAGAGAGATACCTGGTTTTCCTGGGAAGGGAAAAAAGATCTCCTGGATAAACTAGGGGTTTAAGACCTCACTCATTTCTTTGCTTTATGTCTAAAAACCACTTATGAGTGTAAAAATGGTTAGTTTCTCTCCAGCTAGATGCCTGGGCTTGCTTTCTCTATTATTTATGGAAAGCATCATGTGAAAAATAAAAGGGCCTTTAGAGCATCACCCATCCAGTTACTGACTTTGGATCTCCTTCAAGACAAACCAACCTTTTCCTAGTAGCTGGGAAATGTGATCAATGGGTTCAACGAGTGAGGTCTTTTATTTTCCTTCAGAATCTTTTTTTAATTGTTTTTATTGTGCTATGTTTCTCTCTGCTCCCTTCATTTTCCCCCCTCCTCTTCTACCCTCTCCCATGACCCCGACACTCCCAATTTACTCAGGAGATCTTGTCACTTTTTCCTTCCTATGTAGATCCATGTATGTCTCTCTTAGGGTCCTTTTTGTTGTCTGTGTTCTCTGGGGTTGTGGACTGTCTTGAAATTGCAGGCAAATGGATGGATTTAGAAAAAAAAACATATTGAGTGAGATAACCCAGGCCCAGAGAAACAGAGCTCACACTAAGATGATCCCAGCACTTGGGATCCCACATCTTTAATTCTAGGACTAGGGAGGTGGAGACAGGAGTGATATGGCTGGGTGGAGAGGAATATAAGGCAGGAGGAGACAAGAGCTCAGGGCAGTCTGAGGTTTGGTGGAGACAGATGCAGTCTGGAGATTCAGTCTGAGGACAGGATCTCTTCTTTGGTCTGAGCATTGGTAGACCAATCTAATCGTCAGCATCAACCCCCATCTCTGATTCTTTTCTTTTTATTAATACCAATTAGAATTCATGCTACACTTATCACTTAGCTTTTCAAAGGGAATGAAGATTTTTACACTCAAGAAGAGATATACAGGATAGCTTCTTATACAAATTTGTTGCAATAAGAGCGGCGGGGCTGCGTCCCCAGCACCCCAGCAGCCTGACTATCTTATGCCCCGAAATAATTACACGGAAACTGTATTCTTTTAAGCACTGCTTGGCCCATTATATCTAACCTCTTCTCGGCTAACTCTCACACCTGGACTAGCCCATTTCTAATATTCTGTGTAGCCCACAAGGTGGCTTACCAGGGAAGATCTTAACCTATGTCCATCCTGGGTCGGAGCTTCATCATGTGTCTCAGAGAGCAGAGCTATTGCGTCTGCCCGGGAGAGGGGAGCATGGCGTCTCTGCTCCCAAGAGCAGAGCTGTCGAGTCTGAGCTCACTTCTTCTTCCTCCCAGCATTCTATTCTGTTTACTCCTCCCACCTATGTTTTAACCTATGAGGCCAAGCAGTTTCTTTATTACTTAACCAATGACCTTCCTCCATCATTTCCCCTTTTTCTGTTTAAACAAAAAGGAAAGGCTTTAATTTTAACATAGCAAAATTACATATAACAAAACAGTTATCAAGTAAAAATTACAATAATCTTTATCATAACTAAGGAAAACTATAACTATAACTAACTATTCTTAACTCCATCAAAGACTCCAGAAAGATACAATATTACCTAAGCAAACAAGAAATAAGCAACTTTCAAACTCTAGAAATGACAGAGACATCTTGCTGCCTAGACAGTCACCCAAAGTTCCTCTGTACCATCGGGGCATCCATCTTCAGCCTACAGGCCCATAGTATCCAGCAGACATTTCCATGAAGCAGGAAATTTCAAAGGCAGTTCAGTCACTATCTGTTGTGTCCTGCAGAATGTCTCGCAGACTCTTTCATGAATCAGGAACCCCGAAGGACAAATTGAATTCTGTACCTTTGAATCCAGCAAATCTGTCCTAAGAGTCAACTGTACAGATGATGCACATTTCGCGGGCAGAAAGAGTACAGTTCAGCTATCTGCATCAAGGTGCCCCTCTGTCTTAGCACAGTACATTGAATGTCTTGAAGGCCAGCCTGTGCAAGTGTTCATCATGGTCCCACACAAGCCACAGTTTCAGATTGCTGGAGTGTCTTAAGTCTCATCACCCCACACAGAAACAGAGATTAGGAGGAAAACCCAAAAAAGCAAAGAGACAGAAGCAACGACAAGTTGGAAGCTGCTGTCTTTCTTCTCAAAGCAATAATGATGATCACAAAGCTTATAATTAGTGCTGGCAGTGAACAGTTTTAGAGTCCTGAGCTCTTTTCAAAACTCCCCACCACACACGAGACCAAAGCGATCTTCCAGAACCCCAGATCTGCCCAGGGTTTGGCATTTAGTCTTCAGTCCCAGCTTAATAGGATAAAATACCCATTACTTATTTCTGCCTTCCAAAGGCTACTATAGCATTAACATTCTCCTTTGCATTTAATTGGATTGCTGACTTCGGAATGTTCTTCCCAAATGCTTTTATATCTGTCTTTCCCATTAGAGTTCAACGTTGGTTGTATGGCAGCTGTGCAGACAACATCTCCCATCCCTCCTCACCTCTGCTAATTCTAGATTTATTCATCAGTGCCCTTAATATCTCACCCTGTGTTTTAGCTGGCACACTTCACAACTTTTGAGTTTTCTATCTGGGGGATGGTATAACCACATAACCAAGGCCAAAGACTGTGCTTTTTTTTTTCTTTTTGGTCTGGTGTTCAGCATTGCAGTGAGCTGCCCTTGTACTAAGAATGAAGATTCATCATGAATAAGAAAGCAGGAGTGGGTGTGAGGAGTCAGGTTGGCCCTGAGTGAATGTGTGTTAGTGACAAGGACCAGTTCCTCAGAGCCATGGGAAACTGGAAATGCCTTTCCCCCGGTCAGGTTCAAAAAGGCAGGGGTCCTCTGGTCTAAGTACAGTACTTATACGCAAAAACTAGCACCTGGAACATCCTTCTACTCGATGTTCACAGACTGACACTGTTCCCTACAGAAACTAGCTAACCCCCCCATGTTCTATTTGGTACTACTCCATCAGAGTGCACACAGCTCACCTGTCCCTAGATTTTCTGGGTCCCTGCTTCTGTCATTTTGTCAATGTCTGTCCTTTATTCGTTCCTCTTCACCTCTAGTTAAGATTCCAGTGCTATGATAGACAACGCCTAGGACAAAGAGGAGCTTCCAGAATATGGCGAAGCCAAGAGAAACAGAAACTGAGAAACAAATCCCCTAATGATTGCAGACTATTTTGTCTTATGTTATATACCATCTGTGATTCATAGAAAACAGTCCAAAAATCACAAAGGATATGACTAGAATACTCACACAGGTCAATGCCTACCAGGTCCTTACAGGTATCTTTCAAGGTCCTCTGCTGGGTTTTAGGAATACTGTAGCCTTTAAGAGGCCAGACTTACTGTCTTCCTAGTGTTCACCTTATCACAATCTCATACTCCAAAGTTCCTATTGTTTGCTCTTTGAAAATTTTGCAAGGACATCTACCTCTATCAGTGTCTCTTGGATGAACCTAAGCTATAATAGTTCTAAAGAGACCTTTCCCAAATGTTCTCATGCCATCAGTGAGAGTTCCCTCTTTGTGCCTTTCTGTGTATATTTATCTCTGTGAGTCTATTTACACAGGGCTGTCAGTGAAATTCCAAGAAGTGGAGCTTTGAGCACTGATACATACAAACTGTTTCTACCTTCTCTCAGCTCACCACATTTTGTTGAAAAAAAAAATAATGCAAGATGCCTATCTTTCTTCCCATGTGATACGTGGACTAAATCACCGATGGAAGCATCGGGTGGATGGAGGGTGATTAGGATAGCAAAGGGTAAAGGCCAATACCATCATTAGTGATTGCCAGTCTCCTCACTATAGAAAATCGTCCAGTCATTAGGCTGACAAAGACCGGGTCAACAATTTGGTAGAAATTTGCAAATGAGCTACATTGAATGGGCATGGTTCCATCCTGGAAGGCCTCAGAAGGAAAATAATGCAGTGGAAAAGTCGAGAGCTCAAAATTTGCATAACATTCATGCAAACCACAAACATATTTGTTGTTCTGTGACTGAGAATACAAGATCAGGGATAAATATCCTAGACTATGTCTGCTCCCTTGACCAAGGCTGAGCATTCAGGATCAGGGAGGAGCACTTAGGATTAGGAATGAGCATCCTGGGAGTAAGGGGGAGCATGGGGAAAGAAATGCCATCCAGGATCAGGGTTGACTATTAGGAATAGGACAGTTATATAAGACAAAGGATGTTGACCAGGGTTGAGCAACCTGGGCCAGCATATCTGAGACCAGTACTGAGCACCAGGATCAAGACTGAGCTCCTGGACCAATGCTGAACATCCAAGATCAGAGTTTAGCACACAAGACCAAGGCCGAGAACATAAATAAGGCTTGGGTTTAATATTCCATACTCAGGATCAAGACTGAGCATACAGGCCAAAAGTTAGGAATCCAAAACGAAGACCCAACACCTAGGATTAAGGCTAAGCATTGAGGAACAAAATAGGACTCAAGATACTGATCTGAACATTGGGTGGGTTCATTCATTATTCACCAAATCTACATTCTCTTCAAATGTGTATTCTTCTGAGTGAGAATTAATTCAAACCAGAGCGACACATTCTGTATGCAGGTCTTGAACAGCCTTATTTATGCTCTAAGTTTATTCACATTTATTCACATGATTCATTGACATGTAAAGCAAACAGCCATGTATTTTCCAGATTTATTGTAGTGTAAAGAAAATGTTTAAATGAACATTGTGGCAAGTTGATATAATTACAAAGTGTTTATTGCAGATAAGTTGATGAACACACATTGTCTCATGTAGTTACCTGTTTTCAGGGGTGGGGAGTTGAAGATTTGCCCCATGATAGTCTATAGTCCAGACCAGTAGACGCCAGTTTAGCCTCCAGTCTGGGTTTGTCTGAAGTTTGTTGAGATGGGCTTGATGCAGGACCCCACCATAGGGAGATGAAGATTTTACCTTCATTGTTCTGCACAGAGGAAACTTCCACTGAACTGGAGTGGACTATGATGGCCTAGAGGAAGTATGATTTGGATGTGTAAGCATTTACTACCAGTACTCTTGAGCTGGTCACCTACTTCTCTTCTCTGGATTCTATAGCCTCTTGTGTCTTTCTTTCCTGCAATTCTAGGTGCTCCAAGATACTTTGGAACTTTCCCCCTTGCTCAAGTTGTTCCCATTCCATCTTTCTGTTTGCAAACCCTTTCCAAAAGATAAGTGTTTCTAAATCATATTTTTAGGGTTCGTGGAAATGTATTAAGTAAAACCCATTGTTTAAAGCTGCTACAACATCCTTAGCAGAGATTGAGTCAGTTTTTCTTATTTGAAGAGATTTGGAATAAATAACGCTTGTACTTTAAATAAATAAAGACAGGAAATATTTGCATCCTAGCCTTCCAGCTGCTCTAAAATCTAATGTTTTCTTCATGAAGTAGAGAGTAAGATAGGAGTTGCTATTTTTCAGAAATTTTATTTTATACACATAATAGTTGGTTTTTCTTTTTTCTTTTTGTTTTGTTTTTGATTTTGTTTTTTCGAGACAGGGATTCTCTGTAGCTTTTGGAGCCTGTCCTGGAAATAGCTCCTGTAGATCAGGCTGGCCTCGAACTCACAGAGATCTACCTGCCTCTGCCTCCTGAGTGCTGGGACTAAAGGCATGAGCCACCACCACCTGGCTAATAGTTGATTTTTAAAATGTAATATTTTTAAAAGTTAAGCATCAATAGATAAATGCATGTTTATACCAAAGAATACTATTTATAAAATAAAGTGTCTTCACACTAAGAACAATAATAGGTCAACTGTTTGGGCTAAAAACTTTTAATAAGGAAATGGCAACAGATTCAAGAGAGTAGGTAAAGTTTATAATCATACTCTTTATTTTTCCAATAGAACTGTGCACATTTGGTTTTAAAGATAACAAAAATAAGTATCAGGGAAGTTCTTGACCTTGCTTGAGCCAAAACCAGACTTATCTTCATGATAACAATGAAATTTTATTAATCTGATTTTGCACCACTATATAAGTACATTTTAAAAGTGGATTTTCAAGTAATAATAATAACTTGAAAATCCAAGTTTTCATTTTATTTTTAGCTGTCTAAACTTAGCCTTAGTCCTCTGGCTGGCTTCATGGGCTTGAAAACGATCCAGTCTCTCTTGAGCAAGAATATCTTCCTTAGGGAGTTAGTGGCTCAGGAGATTGATAGGGGGATATGCAGCCTTTCTGCCTGTTACATTCAAGTCTTGAACATGTCACACAGTTTATAACATAGAGAAACACATTATGAGTCAATTGTTGGAGAGTAGTTGTATGTGGCTGGATCTATAACATACATCCAATAACTTTGTGTGGTCAATGCCAGGTGAAATTCTGTCTAATAAGAAAAAAAGGAACTACTAAATTCATGCATACTAGAAATGCAAACATGCTAGGATTTGTAAACATGGGCACATGTCTGTTACACGCAGCTCTGTGTTATGTACAAAGCCATGTGCTCTTCCTGTTACCACTGTCACAGGAAGAGAACAGGCCACACTGAGGACATATGCTCCTTGACATGCATAGGAAGATGTAACTGTACCCAGAATCTCCTTTGTCTCAACTTTATTTGGAATAATAGTGCATTATACCTTCAATAATATGATAGTAAGAGACAGAAAGACATAAAGAGTTTTTTTAAAAAAAAAACAACAAATTTTAGAGTACTGAGATTTTTTTTTTGACATATAGCAATTTGGAAAGATTCCATAGATTTACCTAAAAGTAATTTGGCCTAATAAAATTTGTTTGGACTGATAACACTAGAAAACCTCTCACTTGGAACAAATTCATATAATACATCACTAATAAACCTAGCCTCATCTTTCAAAACTATGTTTTTGGACAGCAGTACTTCATAACATTGGATAGGATCCACAGTAAACTGATTCTTCCTCAGGCTAGTGAATGTGTGGTCCTTCATCTCCTAAAAAATCACACAGTTTTGTTTGTTAATATTTATAATTAAATCAAATTTAAAATGTGCTAAAACAGAATAGATATCTGTGTGAAAAGAGTAATTAATGATCAGAATGACTTCTAGACATGCATTATTTCCAAAGATCTCAGAATTGGTATGTTTAATAACTCAATAAAAATATATTATCTTTAGTCTTTATGTTGTAATTGCTCTTACAAATTTTTCTTGGTGTACATTTGTAAGTAATGTATGAAAGAAAAATGATGTGGGATTCCCCTCTGTATACTGTGATTACCATTAATGAATAAAGAACTGCTTTGGACCTGTAGCATGGCAGAGCTTAGTTAGGTGGGGAAAACTAAGCTGAATGCTGGGAGAAAGGAGGTAGAGTAAGAGAGAGAAGACATGGAGCCCTGCCAGAGACAGATGCCAGTAGGAATCTTGCCAGTAAGCCATAGTCATGTGGCGATACACAGATTACTAGAAATGGGTTAAATTAAGATGGAAGAGTCAGCCAATAAGAAGTTAGAGCTAATTGGCCAAGCAGTGATTTAATTAATACAGTTTCTGTGTGATTATTTTGGGGCTAAGCTGCCAGGAATGAACTAGCAGCCTCCATACTACAGCAAAACAGCTCTAAGGAAACAGTCTGAGACTGAGATTGCTGATCAACCCAAGAAAGGCTAGAAACCTTTACAAAATTATTTCTTTTGCTCCAAGACTTACATATATCTCAATCATAGCTCATATCTCTGAGGCAACATTTCCAATATAATCAGAAATACCTCCACCATGGAAAACAACATTTCCTACGGATTAACTTCTGAGCGCCTAGCACAAAGGAATGCTACTTTAGAACTTAGGATTCTGGAATACTTAAGTGTATGGTCCTGAATGTTGGACAACAGAAATGGTTGGATATATAAAGAAGGAAGCAAGAAGTCCTTACAAAGGTGACTAAGTTACCAGTGCTTATCACCACTCAGAATGGATAAATGCATGTGCTAATGCAAATATGTATACATGTCATCATGAGCCAATATGATCAGAACTTCCCTTGATTCATTTGTACAGCAGAAAGTTTTCAGTCCTGCTTATGTTTGTACCCATCCTGTTCATTTGCTTGTCTGTTGTTTCTTTCTAATCTCCAGAGTATGCCCTCCCATGTTTAAAACAGTAATCCTGAGGTGTCTATGGAGCAACCTTCTTCTGTTTGGTATTTTTAGACTGAACTATGCCTATATTGCTAGCTGTCATAGACATGAAAACAAGGCTTTCATCACAGTTAATAAATATTTCATGGACTATAAGACACTAGAACTATTCATTGAAAGAAAGATTCCAGAGCCACATGGTATAGTGAGAACATTGTCATATATGAACCAACACTACCTTGAGTTATTTAAGCTCCAATCATAATTTAGCTATCAAGTTTACCTATAGGTTTGAAACAGTCACTTAAAATTCTGAACTGATTTTCTGGTTGCTAGACAGAAATAATAACAATAAACAAAACAGGGTGTTTCCTGATTATTTGTCAGAAGACACAATCTAAACATTAGGTGAAAAAAATTGGCTAAATATTTATGCACTGTTATGCATGAGAAGAATTAAATATGGTAAATAAGTATCCACAGACCACCTACCTAAACACAGATCAACCAACAACTTTAGAGGCTATTATAGCTATAGAAAATAATACTTGTTTGCCTAGAGTTATACTAAAGAAGGTGGAGCAAGGCTAAGTAACCTATAACTATCCCACATGACCTTGAGCTCATGAAATCTGTGATGAATTTGCAATCTCTATCTAAAAATTTAAAAAGTATACAAAAGAGGATCGATCATAGCATAAAATAAACTTCTACACAATTGTCAGCATGTTTCTTAGCTGAAATATTGCTTGCAAATCAGTAGAATTTTATGCTTGAAGTGAAGTGTTAACAGAGAAAAGGGATATTTAACCCAGCCTTTGAATAGAGGGCAGAAATAAAGATGTTTCCAAATAACCGTTGAAAAACTTTATCCCCATTAAACTTGCCTTGTACTAAATGCTAAAGGGAGCTCTTCAGGGTAAAACAAAGAATTGGAAGATAACAGAGGGATACACGCACACACATACACACACACATGCGTTACTGATGATGATGATATGTATAATCTAGAATATTGAACTTTACAACAGAAGTTAAAATGCAAAAGTGTTAAAGTGAACACAGAAATGGAACAGCTTACCAGTGGTCCAACAATATGAGAAGATGCAAGCTGTGACATTAAAACATGAAATGGGGAGAGCGCAGTCGTGTAAGAAATCAAAATTATTTACATCTTAAAACACACTTTCTATAACAGACGTTTTAAGAAAGCTGCAGAGTTTTAAACCATAGTTTTATAGTTTTAAAACCATAAAACCTAAAGTAGAAACAAATGGAAAAATAAAGTAATCAAGACACATTTATACTGAAAAGCATCAAACCACAAATAAAGGTTTCTAAGAGAAGATCATAGTAATGAAGGACCCACAAAGCAGCCAAAAACAAACAACAAAATGACAATAATAAATACTACTGTTACAGTGTGGATATGAAGTAGTCTCCAAAGTCTCATTGATGAATGTTGGTTGGTAGGTCATACGGTTATTTTGAGAAGTGGTGGAAATTTTAGAAAATGGAACCTAGATAGGATGGTAGTTCTCTAAGCAAGTAGCCTTCAAAGTTTATATTTGGTCTCTAGACCCTTTTCCTGTTCCTTTACACCATGGTGCCGTCAGCTTTCTCAGTCCTTTCTGGTCTGTCACGATTAACTTAAATCACTGAAATCATTTAATAAACCCGTCCTACTCTGTTTCTCTTCTGAATGTGGTCATAGCAACTTGAATCCTTCTGGCATCAAATAAGTGGGATCGTTACTGTGACTAAATCTAACCATGTATTTGGAACTGGATGGCAGGAAGAATTTGGACCTAACTCGACTAGAGAAATCTAGAATGTTGTGAGTCAAACTTAGTGAACAGTTCTGGTGGGAGTTTAGAAGACCAGAATGTCAAGAAAATGTGGACAGTGAAGGCCGGACACATGAGGTTTCATATGAGAACACAGACTATCTTGGGAATTGGATGGACTACAGACCATTTTATGTTATATCTTGGCAAAAAAAAAATAAAAAAAAAACTCTATCTAATTTTGTCTATGTCCTGAGCATTTGTAGAAACATGTTTAAGACAAAAATACAAATTAATCTGGAAGAAGGAAATTTTAAATGGCCTAGTAGTCAGACTCTGTCATGGTTATTGCCTTTACTCAGGTTTATAGTGAGAGCCAAATGCTAAAGGCAAAGCAGCAAGACTTGGAAAAACTTGAAGTTTGGTTTAAAAATCTCTTGTAAGGTTGGGGCTAAGGAAAGCATTGTTTTTAAGAGATTAATGTTGGAGGGAGCAGGCCCTTTGTTTGTCTTGGCAGCCGGGCTAGCTTACACCCAAAATAACCACACAAAAATTGCATTAATTAAAACACTGCTTGGCCATTAGCTTTAACTTCTTATTGGCTAACTTCTTATGACTCTTACATACTAGTTTAACCCATCTCCATTAATCTGTGCATCATCATGTGCCAGTGGCTTGCTGGAGATTCTAACCGGCGTCCATCTCAGGCAGAAGATCCATGGCTTCTCTGACTCTGCCCTTCTTCCCAACATTCAGTTCTGTCTTCTCCACCTAAATTCTGCCCTATCAGGCCCAAAGCAGTTTCTTTATTCATTAACCAATGAAAGCAACACATGAACAAAAGAACCTCCTACACCAGATTAACATTGTCAAAAAGAAGCATTTTCCACCTTGACACTAGGAAAGATTTGAGAGAATGTCAGGAATTACCCAGACTCCACTCAGCTCAAACACATAAAATAGTAAATTCTTTTGGGAAAAAAAATCACTTAACAAGAGTTTCCCTCTGGGAAATATTTATTGCTAATATATTTAACTTAGTTGGGGTTTCTGTTGCTGTGATGAACCACCATGACCAAAATGCAGATTGGGGAGTAAAGGGTTTATTTGGCTTATAATTCAGCTTTGTTGTTCAGCACTGAAGAAGTCAGGACAGGAACTCAAACATGGCAGGATCCGGGAGGTAGGAATTGATGCAGAGCCTTGGAGGGGTGCTTCTTATTGGTTTGGTTCCCTTGGCTTGCTCAACTCACCTTCTTAATAGAACACAGGACCAGTTGTCAGGAATGGTACCAACCACCATGGGCTGCCCCCCCCCCTGCAACTGATCACTAAATGAGAAAATGCCTCAGAGCTGGATCTCCTCAGCTGAGGCTCCTTCTGATGACTCTAGCTAGTGTCAAGTTGATGCACAAAACCACCCAGTACAACACTATATACAATAATGTTTCTCCAGAATCCATTTTACTATGCTGTGTCCCCTAAGCATATCCAGAGGTCATTGCAGCCAAAGTACTAGTTAGTCTTGCAACCACTGAAGGAAACAACATATGGTGTCACAGTTAGCATTAGCTGTCAATTTGACACAAACCTAGAGTCACATGGAAGAGGGAACCTCAACTGAAGAAGTATATAGATCAGAGTCATCTGCATTTATGTCTGTGAGAGTATTTTCTTATTCATGTTGATGTGAGAGGGCCTAGCCAATTGTTAAGTTGGGCTATCCATGGGCAGGTGGTCCTGAATTGTATAATGAAGCAAGCTAATCAAGCCATGAAGAGCAAGGCAATAGGTAACAATCTTCTATGTGGTCTCCGCTAGTTCCTGCCTCCAGGTTCCTGACTAAATTCCTGTCCTGACTTTCCTCCAATGAACTGTATTGTAGAAGTGTTAAGATGAAATAAACCCTTTCCTTTAAATTATTTTGTATACATATGGTTTTAATTTCCAAATCAAATAATATAGGGTGCATTAATAAATAGAATACAAAACTCAACTACAATGAATTCATTTCAACTTCAAGAACACTCATAGGCCCCTGGACCCAGCAATACCACTCTTGGGAATATACCCAAGAGAGGCCCTATCATACAACAAAAGTATATGCTCAACTATGTTCATAGCAGCATTGTTTGTAATAGCCAGAACCTGGAAACAACCTAGATGCCCTTCAATGGAAGAATGGATGAAGAAAGTATGGAATATATACATATTAGAGTACTACTCAGCAGTAAAAAAACAAGGACTTCTTGAAGTTTGCATACAAATGGATGGAAATAGAAAACACTATCCTGAGTGAGGTAAGCCAGACCCACAAAGAGGAACATAAGATGTACTCACTCATATTTGGTTTCTAGCCATAAATAAAGGACATTGAGCCTATAATTCGCGATCCTAGAGAAGCTATATAAGAAGGTGAACCCAAAGAAAAACACATAGGCATCCTCCTGAATATTAACCTTCATCAGGCGTTGAAAGGAGACAGAGACAGAGACCCATATTGGAGCACCGGACTGAAATCTCAAGGTCCAAATCAGGAGCAGGAGAAGAGAGAGCATGAGCAAGGAACTCAGGACCGCGAGGGGTGCACCCACACACTCAGACAATGGGATGTTCTATCGGGAACTCACCAAGGCCAGCTGGCCTGGGTCTGAAAAAGCATGGGATAAAACCAGACTTGCTGAACATAGTGGACAATGAGGACTACTGAGAACTCAAGAACAATGGCAATGGGTTTTTGATCCTACTGCACGTACTGGCTTTGTGGGAGCCTAGGCAGTTTGGATGCTCACCTTACTAGACCTGGATAGAGGTGGGTGGTCCTTGGACTTCCCACAGGTCAGGGAACCCTGATTGCTCTTTGGGCTGATGAGTGAGGGGGACTTGATCCGGGGAGGGGGAAGGAAATGGGAGGCAGTGGCGGGGAGGAGGCAGAAATCTTTAATAAATAAATAAATTTTAAAAAGAAAAAAAAGAAGAAAAAAAGAACACTCATAGGCTGAAAGAGAAAGGAAGCAGAAGGTATTCCATACAAATATTAACAAAAGCAGAGCAAGAGATAGCTGCTGTACTTTTGTTAGAAAAATATATTTATTCAATCAAATGTGTTACTAGAAGCAAAGAGGCATTTTATAATAAGGAACACATCAATCCACAAAGAGAGTCTAACAACTATAATGACCCAACTGAAGAGGACAAAGACATAAAAAGCAGATGTTAAAAGAGATGATCAGAGAGATAAAGCAAGATGGTAATGGAGTGATTTTCAGTTCCCTGTGCTCAAGAATGTACAGACAACCCAGAGACAAGCTCAGGGAGAAGAATCTGGACTTTAACTGCACTGTAGACCAGAGGCCTGGCGGACCAATACCATAGACCAGAGGCCTTACAACACATTACTGGACAACCAGTGTGTCAACAAAATAGAAAAGTTTAAAACCATCATGGAGATAAAATGTTTTTATTTCCCCCAGACCTATGGGATGAAGGAAAAGAAGTTCTAAAAATAATTACCTCAGCCTAATATTACACCTCAGAGAGAAAAACATACATACAAGCAAACAAACAGCAAAAAAAAAACAAAGCCCAGAGAGGGGGTAAGGAATAAACATCAGAGTAATAATAAATTAAAAGACTAGGAAAACAGTAGAAAATAGTAAAGCTAAAAGTTGCTCTTTAAGAATGTGTACACATTTTTTTAGTGAAAAATGAGGACAACTCAGATAAAAATAAGAGAAAGAAAGGAGAGATGTCCCATGGCTGCTACAGAAAAGGTCTCGTGAGTCTGCAGTGAACAGCTATATGTCAGCCAAATAAAGACCTAGAAATGTACAACCTATCAAGATGAAATCATAAAGAATACAAAACATGAACAGATGCGTTCTTGTTGGATTGGATAAGTGATAAAAGTTCTCCCACTAAAGAAGCTTAGAATTAGGTGTTTGCATTGCTGGATTCCAACAAACCTCAAAAGAGGGGCAGGGTAGTAGTAGCCCAGTGGTAGAAGATTTATACCACATTCACAAGCCTTTGGGCTCTATCAGCAGCATGAGAAATGAAAACAGGGAAATATTAAGTAGTGAAGGAAGAGGAAATCCACATAACTGACACATGAGTTATGAAGGAGGATAGAAAGCTCTTTTTTTTTTCTATTTTAATTCTCTCATTGATTTTTGCTTTTGCAGGGGGAGGTGAGGATAAAAGGGATGGATTAAATAAAATATCCTCCCTTAATCTCAGGCATTTAAATACTTGGCCCCCAGGAAATGGCACTGTTTGGAAGGTTTAGGAGTTGTGGCCTTGTTGGTGGAAATATGACTCCTAAGGTAGGCTTTGAGAGTTTAGGGAATTGTGCCATTAAGAATTCACCTTCTTTGTTTCTTGTTTCTGGTATGAGGTGTGAACTCTGCTGTTTCTGCTGCCATGAATGCTACTTGCTACCATGATTGCCTGTCATGATTGACTCTTTTTTTAATTAATTAACTTACTTTTTAAAATGATCTTTTCTCATTTTACATAGCTATCCCAGTTCCACTCCCTCTTCTCCTCCCTCTCCCCCACTTTTCCCCACCCTACTACCCATCTTCTCCTCAGAGAAGGTAAGGCTTCCCATGGGGAGTCAATAAAATCTAACATATCACTTTGAGGCAGGACTAAGGCCCTCCCCTCTATATTTAAGCTAAGTAAAGTATCCCTCCAAATAGAATGGACTCAAAAAAGAAAACAGTTCAATTACTAGGAATAAATCCTGGTCCCACTGCCAGTGGTTGCAAAGACTGCCCCAATCATACATCTGTCACCCATATTCAGAGAGCCTAGTTAGGTCCTATGCAGGTTTACCTGCTGTCAATCCAGAGTCAGTGAACTTCCACTAATTCAGGTCAGTTGTTTCTATGGGTATCCCCATAATGGTCTTGACCCCTTTTCTCATATTATCGCCTTGGACTGGCCTCTGAAAGCTTGACCAAGTGCTTAGCTGGTGGATCTCTGCATCTGCTTCCATCAGTTGTTGGATGCAGGTTCTATTCTGACAATTAACATAGTCATCAGTCATCAAGGTCAGTTCAGGCACCTTCTCCACTATTGCTTAGGTTCTTAGCTGGGGTCATCCTTGTGGATTCCTGGAAATTTCCCTCATGCCAGGTTTCACAGTAGCCCCACAATGGCTTCCTCAATAAAAATATCTTTTTCCTCGTTCTCCCTCTCTGTCCTTCCCTCATCTGGAACATCCCATCCCCTCATATACTCTCCTCCCTCCCATTTTCTCCTCCTCCTCTTCTTCCCCCTCCTCTTCCCCATGCTCCTAATTTTCTCAGGCCATCTTGTCTATCTTCCCTTCCATGGAGGATCCCTCTATGTCTCTCTTAGGGTTCTTGTTTCCCAGCTTCTCTGGAGTGGAGGACTACAGGCTAGTTATCCATTGCTTTTCACCTAATATCCACTTATGAGTGAGTACATACCATGTTTGTCTTTCTGGGTCTGGGTTCCCTCACTCGGGATGGTTTTGTCTAGTGCCATCCATTTGCATGCAAATTTCAAGACTTCGTTTTTTTACTGCTGAGTAGTACTCCATTGTGTAAATGTAACCAATTTTCTTTATCCATTCTTCAGTTGAGGGGCTTCAGGTTGTTTCCAGGTTCTAGCTATCATGATAATGCCGCTAAGAATATAGTTGTGCAAATGTCCTTGTGGTATGGGTCTGCATCCTTAGCCCTCCCCTGAGGACCTCCAACCACCAGACTTTGGCAACAGAATACTCTAATGGCAGTAATGGCCCATCCCAGACGTTCAAGTTGCAGTCAGTTAAACACTGCACTACAGAATAAAAAGCCTAATATCAGGCCACAGAAAGTCCCACCAATCCTAGGCTGCCCTGGAAAGCTCTACCCCTAAGAAGTCCTATATAGAGCCTGTTTCCCTCTCAGTTCTTTGCTGCTTCTCTCCCAAGTAGAAGCAGTCACCCTCCTCTGTTTTTCTGAATAAATAACTTTTGTAAGATTTGCTGTACAGTATAGGCAGATTATTTTGTCCCACCAGCCAGCTCCCAAATAACCACACAGAGGCTTATTAACAATTATGAATTGTTGGCCAATAACTTAGGCTTACTACTAACTAACTCTTATGTAAAAAGTTAACCCATATTTCTTATCTACATTCTAAAACATGGTGATACTTTCTTCAACATGGCATATTCATCTTGCTCCTCCGTGAGTCTCCTAGCAACTCTACCCTTCTTTTTCCCAGCATTCTCTCAGTCTGGCTCTCCACCTAACCTCTTTCTGCCTAGCTACTAGCCAGTTAACTCTTTACTAAACTAATGTGAGTAACATATCTTCAAAATGTAAAAAATGATTGTCCCACAGCAGTGTGATTTGACTTGTGGTATTATTTGGCTCATGACTGCCAGGGTATCTTTCTCCTCAGAGCTGTAACACTCACACTATTTTTTCTATATGTTACCTCAGGCATAGTTTTTTATCATAGCAATAGAAAAGTACTTCAAACAATAAGTGCATAAAATTATAATTGATAGCAAAAGTGGAAAATCCATTGTGAAGCTCTGTAGCTTCAGAACGACTAATCTAGCTGTAGAGAAGTTCATTGAGCTATATGTAGACTTGGATGTGAATAATCTCATTTCATGCTATATTATTTGCAATTTCTTTACAATAAAGTTTTAATTATATAAAAAAAAGGAGGAATTGGTACCCTTAAAAAGTAAAGTTCAAGAGAACACTTCCAAGCTTATGTTATGAAGACAGCATTATTTTTATATCAAATTTACCTAAGTGAAAGTGAAACTATAGTTCAGTATCTCTGAGGAGATTTAGAATAATGCTCATAAACAAAATCAAACGACACATTAAAACCTTACACATCATGGTCTTCTTGAATTTATCTTTGAGGTATAAAACTGATTTAACATATGAATATTAATATGGTAGCCTACTGTTTTGCTTTCATTTTTCTTGCTTTGACAAATACCATGACCAAAAGCAACTTGGGAGAGGAAAGTTTTATTTCATCTTACATTTTCAGATTACAACATAATTAAGGGAAATCAAGAAGGAACTTGAAAAAAACACTGTGAAGGAATGATACTTGTTAGCTTGCTCCCAGGTTCAAGATTGGTCGGCTTTTTAATACAATGTAGAACTACCTGCCTAGTGATGATATTGGCTGGACAGAATCAAGACAATCTTCCATAGGCATGCCCACAGACCAATTTGATCTAGGTAATTTCTCAGTTGAGATATTCCTTACAGATTGCTCTAGGCAATGTCAAGTTGACAAAGCTATATAGACCACCTACATTCATAGAATGCAAGATAGAATGAACACCCTAAGAGAGACATACATAGATCTAATCTAAATGGGAAGTAGAAAAAGACAAGCTCTCCTGAGTACATTGGGAGCATGGGGACCTTGGGAGAGAGTTGAAGGGGAGGGGAGAGGCAGGGATGGGAGCAGAGAAAAATGATGAGCTCAATAAAAATCAATTGTAAAAAAGAAAGAAATATTTAGGTTATAAACACACAAAAAAGAAAACTTATTTTGAGGTCAATAGATGCAGAAAAAGCTTTTGACAAAGTTTAATATTATTTTATGACAAAAAAACCTTAAAATCAGACTTGGAAGCAAATTTTCTCAACATAATGAGCTGTTTTGAAACTCAACTAGCTAACATGATAATCAAAGAGAAATGCAGAAATGTTACACCTAAAATCTCATACAAAGCAAGAGTGCTTACGCTCACTATTTCTTATTGTATTGTGTTTACAGCACTAGTAAGAGCTGTCGGATAACAGAGAGAAATAAGAGTTATCTAAATTAGGAGAAAAAGAAAACTACTCTGCCTACATAGGATGTGATTACCAGTGCTCAGAAAACTCTAATGATTTCAAACACACAAATGTTAAACTATTAAATGAGTTTATTAAAATTTTAATTTGAAAAAAATTAGCATCCCAAAACAAGTTGTATCCTTACAGTTACATAAATTAGTTTTAGAGAAATCAACAAAAGAGCTAGGTATGGTGACAGGCCCTGTAATTTTAGCCCTTGAATAGTTGAGGCAAGAGGATCAAGAGTTGAGGGGAAGCCTGAGCTACATGGCAAAATACCACCTGAAAAATAGGACAATGAGGTTGGTAGATGGCTTAGTAGATGATGGTACTTTGTTGTCAAACATGACAGCTTGAGTTCCAGTCTCAGGATCCCTGTGATGGATGGAGAGAACTGACTCTCACAAGTTGTTGCATGCATGCCGTGGCATGCACACTTCCGTACACACAAAAAGAAGCACAGACAATAATCCAGTGCATGATATCATCAATAAAAAGACTATTTAGTCATAGATTTATTGAAGGAAATAAAAGATGTATACACTCAGAACGATAAAGCACTGAGGAAAGCAACTAGGGATCACGCAAAAGAGTGGAAGTCCTCATGAACTGGAAGAATTAACACTGGTAAAATTCCCAGAATACTCTAAGTATTCTACAGATTAAGAAGATTTCTATCAAAATTCTAGTGTATTGTTTACAAATGTTGAAGAAGAATTCCTAAGATTTATAGAGAGATATAAATGGCTACAAATACCCATAAAAATGTTATCAAAATATAGAGCTATAGACAACACATTGCATGATCTCAAATTCTATTAAAATGTTATAATAATCAAAACATTGTTGTAATGGCATAAAATCATATATAGACTAACAGCACAGAATTGAAAGCCCAAAAATAAATATAAAATAAACCATTGACAATCAAATAATTTTTACAAGACCACCAAAGCCACATAGTGAGTAAATCTTTTCGATAAACCATGTTGGGGAAATTGGGTATAACAATGTATTTGGACTTTCTCACACACTGTACCTCCCAAAGAAAGAAAGAAGGAAAAGAAAAGATAACACAAATAACCAGTAGCCAGACAGAAATGTTTGCATCTCCCACACACATGACAAAGTCCTTCCCTTCAACAGTCATCAATGAGAATCTTTCAGCTGTAGTATAGCCTTAGGGAATATCACAATACACAGTCTTTCATCAATGAGCAATGTTTTATTGATTAACATGAGGCACGGCCAAACAGTTTGGGAGTCCTGCACACCCCTTACTTTTCTAGTTTAAGTCTATAAAAGATTAGTGGCCTCAATCCTATCTTTTCTTTATAAACTAAGGGTATGAAGGAAAGTAAATGTAAATTAGATCCCTGGAAACCTCACTAAGGTTACAAGAGCAGGTAGGATTTGAAATCAAGGCCAAGATGGTAGGAGTTTTGTCCCTTCACCTCTGTAGTCCTCTTTCCATGGTTCATAAAACACATGTCAGATACCTAAGAACCTTGATCTGGATCCAAGACCAGTGGGCAGCTGCTCAAAAAGAAAGGAGCCCAGATGAGCCATGTGCTCCCACAGTCCCCCTTCTGTGCCTTGTGGGCTGAAGGTGATCCAGCTGTTACACTCTTCCATCTTCCTAAAAACCCCTTTCCTTCAGAGACATTACAGTAACTTATTACTATTGCAGTTTAAAGAATTGAAACATTCTGGAACAAATCAAATTCAAACACATTTGGGTATAATATGTACATTTTCAAAAAAAATCACCCTCAAGTCGCCAGTGCCTGTGGAGTGTCCTCAAATAGATGTGTTTATTCCTGTTCCTGAGGCATGATTTTTCTGCCTCCATCTCCTGAGCTTAAGCATACATGTTGGTTTATGCACTATAGTGAATGGATTCCAAGGCTTTGTACCTGTCAGTACTCTGCCTGCTGAGATACATCCCCAGCCCATTATAGTTTGTATTTTATTTTATTTTTTTATTTTTCCATTCAAAAATTTCCACTTCCTCCCCTCCTATTCCCCTCCTGCTTCCCCATCACCCTCCTCCCTCCCTCTCCAGCCTTAAGAGCTCCCCCATTCACCCTCCTCCCTCCCTCTTTTGTCCTGTGGGAAGTCCAAGGCCCTCCCCCCTCTATCCATGTCTAGGAAGGTGTGCATCCAAATAGACTAGGGTCCCAAAAAGCCAGTATATGCAGTCCCAATGCCTTTATCAATGGCTTCTCAGTCAGGCCCCGTTGTCAGCCACGTTCAGAGAGTCCAGTTTGATCACATGCTCGGTCAGTCCCAGTCCGGCTGGATTTGGTGAGCTCCCATTAGATCAGGCACACTGTCTCAGTTGGTGGACCAATCCCTTGTGGTCCTGACTTCCTTGCTCATCTTCTCTCTCCTTCTGCTTTTCAACTGTATCTTGGGAGCTCAGTCCAGTGCTCTGATGTGGGTCTCTGTCTCTATCTACATCCATCACCAGACGAAGATTCTATGGTGATATTCGAGATAATCATCAGTGTGATAGTGGGGCAAGGCCAGTTCCGGCACCCTCTGCTCTGCTGCCCAAGGACCTAGCTGGGGACATCCCTGTGGACACCTAAGATCCCCTCTAGAGCCAAGTCTCTTGCCAACCCTAAAATGGCTCTCTTAATGTAGATAACTTCTTCCCTGCTCCTATGTCTGCACTTCCTTCATCTCAGCCCTCCCACTCCCTCAAGCTCTCCCCAATCCTTCTCTTCTCCCTTCTCTTTCCCCTCTCCCTTTCCCCCAACCCCACTCCCACCCCCATGCTCCCAACTTTTGCCCGGTGTTCTTGTCTGCTTCCAATTTCCAGGAGAATCTATATATGTTTTTCTTTGGGTTCACCTTGTTATTTGGCTTCTCTAGGCTTGTCAATTACAGGCTCAATGTCCTTTGTTTATGGTTAGAGTCCACTAATGAGTGAGTATAGACCATATTCATCTTTTTGGATCTGGGTTATCTCACTCAAGATAGTGTTTTCTATTTCCATCCATTTGCATGCAAAATTCAAGATGTCATTATTTTTTTACCATTGAGTAGTACTCTAATGAGTATATATTCCACACTTTCTTTATCCATTCTTCCATTGAGGGGGCATCTAGGTTATTTCCAGGTTCTGGCTATTACAAATAATGCTGCTATGAACATAGTTGAACAAATGCTTTTGTAGTATGATTGGGCATCTCTTGGGTTTATTCCCAAGAGTGTATGGCTGGATCCTGAGGTAGATTGATTCTCAGACATGCACAGCTTTATCTTTAACACAGAGACCTGTGTTTTGACATTTCTGGCTCAGAATATGAAGAAAGTATTAGCATCCTAATCACCTGCATGGAAATGACCCAGCCATGGACACAAAAGCACACGTAAATTTCAGGGAATCACGAGAGTGCTGTCCTGGTGTACCCCCTGCCCTATCCACTATGAAGATGATAGAGGGTTAGATCATTGCTAACCTTATTTCAGAGTCATCCCTGAGTCCAGTACAAGGCCTGTAAATCTTCTCTAGGCCTATGAGATCTTTCCAAACTGGACAGAGGATGAGACATCAACAGAGAGCTTGCTCACCAGAGTTGTAACCATCCCCCGCTCTCTGTACTTTTCTATTTGTGGCTTGTCTGTATGATTAACTAACTAAGATTGTAATCTCATTGATCAGGACTCAAATGATGTTTTCTGTAATGTCTAATGTATTGATGGAGCTAACAAATGTCAAATAGCCATTTATATCACAGTCATGTTCTGAGAACATGTTCTCGTCTACTGATTAGGGATGCTTTGGCAGTAAGCCAACAGCTACCTGTGACCTGAGAGAATATGACCCTCTTTAGGGAAGAGTCACTATCCAGAATCTGGGCTTTGAGCTCTCCGATCCTTAAAATCCACAATGCGAAAAACACATTTGAAATTAAAAGTGCTTAAGGTTTAAAACCTAGGTTTTCACCTCAAGCACACCATTTCAGATCCTTGCGTGACTTTGTATTGTGATGTTAGTCCATCCTCAGGATACTATCGCAGCCCAAGAAATCTCCACAGTACCCTCCCTGATTTCCATCTCTAGTCAGATATGGATCCCCAACAGTCGGCAGCCCAAGGTCTTTATATGCTTCTATATCACCTTGAAAGTAAGTATGCTTCTGACTTAGGCTCTGAGATTATGGCTAACATACCTATTTTTCCAATTTCATCAATAATTTAGAGAGCTCCTAACTTTAAGCAAAGGTATATGACCTCTTTTTGTAAGCCTGAGTACTCTGGCCTATCTATTTTTGAAAAACAAACTATCAGCCCTCAGTTGTAGGTGGCAGGTAAGGTGGTGGTACAAGATGGCAGAACGAAATACCGAAATACTAACACTCAGCCATTGTAGACGCTGATTTTTCGTCTGCTTCGAGAAAGAAAAATGAAACAAAGTGTATTATTAGGTTAGGCAGATAGGGAATCGATTCGCCAGCCTGCCTTCATGACTAATCTCAAGATTCTAGAACGCCAGCCTCTAAGGTTAATACCATGCACTTTTAATATCTGCTGTCACTCTCATATTACAGGTATCATTCCCTACACATCAAAGGCAAATTATCATCTAGAAGGCGAGGGTGGTATGTCCTGGAAGATATCAGAACTTGATGTGAAGTATCATATTTCAGCACACATTTCAGCTTCAGATTGCAGGCCCCGACTCTCCCAGGAGCTCAGTAAATTTCATTAAATAACTACATCTGCTAAAAGCAAAACAGAAATGTGAGTTGTAGACGTACAGGCTAATTTATCAAGACGGAGACCATTACAAAATACTTCAAAGTCTAAAACAAAACAAGAAAACCTTCTGTATTTCCACTCCACTCAGCAAATGGATGTATGTGTCTTTGTCTGTGTCCATCAGTACAGGCTAAACAAGGCCTACATTATCACAAGGATTCTATTTCAACCTAAAACCCACATCTAATAGAGAAGAAATGCTTGAATTGTCTCTACCTCCCACACCTGTAACTTTTCAATGTTTCCTTTAGTAGTCAAAAATCTTGTATTTAAGGCAGTCGATGGATGCCAGTTGACAAATTTTCAAAAACAGCAGGGAAACAAACAAGCAAAGGACTGGAGAGATGGCTCAGCAGTTAAGAGTGCTGCATTTGTGTAAGAAGATCCGTTCAGGTCCAAGTGCCTATGTTGGGCAGCTCCCAACCACTTATAACTCTAGCTCTGGGGCTTCTAAGCCCTCTTCCGGTGGCTGTGTACACATACATGCATATGCCCTTACAGATCACACAAACACGTTTTAAAATAATTGGCAGCAAATGCAGAGGAAAGCTACTAATTCCTGATGTTACGTTATATTGCAACTTTTAAAAATCATTTTATTTGGGTAAAAATTTCGGTATTTGTCAGTCTTCATTCCTTTGTGATTAATAATCATTGCATAAATCTACAGTGTTCATGACTTTTAGTTGCTTATCACACTGTCAGTAAGTTCATTCACACTACCTTGCACCATCACTACCGTTCATCCAACTCCGGAACTTTCCAAACCAAAGCAGTTTTCCTTAAACACCAACTTCATCCCTCCCTTCTAGTCTATACTGTCTCCATTAATCTGAATATTCTAAGTAGCTCATGTGGACTCTTGCCAGGTTCTAACTGAGTTATTATGCTGTGTCTTTGAGGTTGCTGCATGGTAAATCCTATGTCATTTCACCTCTATTTAAACAGAAAGCATTAAATTGTGTATGGACAATGTATTGCACTTATCCGTTCATCTCTGAAGGATATTATGGTTTTTTTTTTACGTTCGTACTGCTGTGAACAATGAAGCTATGAATGTGGATATAGGTGGACATGTCCAAGTCTGCCTTTATCCCTTTCATTGCGTGTTTAGAAATATAAGCATTACACTCATTATATAGTAACTTTACTTTGCTGAGAGACTTTGCATTTGTTTTGCATTGAAGGTATAGAATAATATTACATTTGCAACCATTTGCAGACAGGTTCCAATTTCTTTACTTCGACTTAATACTTGTTATTTTTTCCTTTGTTAAATAATAGCATCCTATAGAAAGCATGTGGTATCTCTGGTGCGACTTTGATTGAAATTTCTGCATAATCAGTGATAATAAGCATCTTTTCATGTTCATCTTATGTCCTGGGGAAAAATGACTACTCAAGGTCTTTGCAGACTGTTAATCAGATTGTTTGCTTTTTAATTGTTGAAATACATGAATTCCTTATATATTTATAATTGTTTATCAGACACATGATTTGTAAGTATTCAATGACCATGATCTGGACAATAATTTGGGAGTCTATCCCTAACCGAATAAGTAATAAAAATTAAGCTGGAAAGGGAAACAGAATCAACCCAAAATCTGCTACACAGAAAAGGGAAAAAGAGAAAACCTACTAAACAGAGGAAAGTATTTTAAGTCCATTCATCTGATAAGGCTTGGTATATAAAGTATATGAGGAACTCAACACTCCTAAGCAATTAACTGAGTACGAAACTAGGTGAAGGATCTGAGTAAGAATTTCTCAAACTGAGGTATGCAGGTTTCTAGACTGTGTCCAGAAATAGAATCTATATCTCCAACCTGGAAAATACAAATTAAAGCTACACTGAGATATAAACTCAGACCCATAGAAAATCATTATATAAAAAAGTTAAGAAAACCAGTGCTGGTAAAAATGTGGAGAAAAGGAACCATGAGCTTCACTGTATAGAGGTCATTTAATACAACCATTGTGAAAAACTGAAACCCATTATTACCATCTTACTAGCCATCTCTAGATGTTATTCACCTAAGAAAAATTAATATACCAAGGACTTATGTTGTGTTCACTGCAGACAGTAGCCAGGGTGTGGACCCAATGCAAATATCCATTTGGCTGATGATTAAAAAATGCTATTCATGATAGAATGTACTAAGTCTTTTTTCTGATTAATTATGCAAGCAGACGTCACACACACAGCACACAGACTCATACAGCACAGAGACATTCATACACAAGCACAGAGACACAGACAGACACACAGTACATTACTCACTTACCTGGGACTCGAACCAGTGACCTCAGGCTCTGTGGGTGGTGCTCCAATCCTCTCAGCCAGCTCTCCGACCGTTGAATGTACTAAGTCTTAAAGAAGCAAGGTTGTTTTATCCCCAATCATCCCGTTTCCCCAAGTTCCCTCCATCCTCCCGTTCTCACTTTTCTCTCCCCATCTCCCCTTACCCCTATCCCACCCCACCCCCAAGGTCCCAATTTTTTGCCCAGCAATCTTGTCTATTTCCCATAGCAGGGATAATAACTATATGTTTTTCTTTGGGTTCACCTTCTTATTTAGCTTCTTTAGGATCACAAATTATAGACTCAGTGACCTATATTTATGGCTAGAAACCAATTATGAGTGAGTACATCCCATGATCCTCTTTTTGGGTCTGGGTTACCTCACTCAGGATAGTGTTTTCTATTTCCATCCATTTACATGCAAAATTCGAGAAGTCATTGTTTTTTATGGCAGAGTAGTACTCTAATGTGTATATATTCCACACTTTCTTCATCCATTCTTCCATTGAAGGACATCTAGGTTGTTTCCAGGTTCTGGCTATTACAAATAATGCTGCTATGAACATAGTTGAACAAATGCTTTTGTCATATGATAGGGAATCTCTTGGGTATATTCCCAAGAGTGGTATTGCTGGGTCCAGGGGTAGGTTGGTTAGAGGAGCAGGGAATCACATAACTTAATTAAGGGAACCACCTTAGGGTTGGTAAGAGACATGAACCTAGAGTGGCGCCCAGGTGCCCAGGGCAATGTCCCCAGTTAGTTCCTTGGGCAGCTGAGGATAGGGAACCTGAAATGACCCTATCCTATAGCCATACTGATGAATATTTTGCATATCACCAAAGAACCTTCATCTAGCGATGGATGGAGATAGAGACAGAGACCCACACTGGAGCATCGGACTAAGCTCCCAAAGTCACAATGAGGAGCAGAAAAGAGGGAGAACATGAGCATGGAAGTCAGGACCACGAGAGGTGCGCCCATCCACCGAGACAGTGGGGCTGATCTATTGGGAGCTAACCAAGGCCAGCTGGACTGTGACTGAAAAAGCAAGGGATAAAACCGGACTCTCTGAACATGGTGGACAATGAGGGCTGATGAGAAGCCAAGGACAATGGCATGGGGTTTTGTTCCTACTTCATGTTCTGGCTTTGTGGGAGCCTAGACAGTTTGGATGTTCACCTTCCTAGACCTGGATGGAGGGGAGAAGACCCTGGACTTTCCACAGGGCAGGGAACCCTGACTGCTCTTCAGACTGGAGAGGGAGGGGGAGAGGAGTAGAGGGAGGGGAAGAGGGGCGTGAGGAGGGGGAGGGAAATGGGAGGCTGGGAGGAAGCAGGGATTTTTTTTTCAAAAAAATGAAAAATAAAGAAGCAAGGGACACCTATCATTTTCATCAACGTAGATGAGCCTGGAAACCATGTTAGATGAAAGGTCAGCACTGTACTCCTCATATATGCAATCTTAACATTAAACCCCAGAAGCAGAGAACAGTACAGTGGTTACCACTACCAGGAGCCAAGTTCAAGGGAGAGATGTTTTCAGAAGAGCAAAATTCCAGTTAGAGGCGGTGAACAAGCTCAGATCTATCATATGATACATTCAGTACCTATGCTAATAACGTGTGCACATACGTAAAACTTGCCACAGTTGAAAAGATTCTGCGTTTTATCTCATGTGTATGGTGAGTATATTTAGCAATATGTGTGTGGACAAGCTTTGTTTAGCATTCCAGGATACAAACATGGGTCAAAATATTACACAAAGGCAATTTTATGTCTTAATTAAGAAGTTAATGTTAAAAATTCCAGCCAAATACGAAATCATTTTGTGAAAAATGTTCCTATCGTGTGGAAACAGTAGAAATGGGCTTTTGCGGCTTTTGGCGCCTGTGATTCTTTGACTAGTACTTCTAAGGTAGTATATTTAACATTGTTATGATGTGTATAGTCCGTTTTAAGACAATAGGAGGCTAGCATTGCACTGCGATTAACAGGGCGTTGTGGATGAACCACATATCACTCTAGCATGAGCTTAGTCCTGACATGGTATTCTGAATTAACAACTAACATTAAGCTACCCATTATAACCACTCTTGTCTACTACATCTTAATATATTTAATAACTGTAATGGTCCAGGGATGAGTACTGGCTAGCTGAGCCAGCACCAGACCTCCCTTCCATCCTCTTCCCTCAGTCCACACTGTCTTCCAGCAGAATTTATATAGGGTGTATTCATCATCAAAAAATGTATTATATTCTTGATTAGTCAGTCAACTTGTCTCCCTCGGCTGGACTCAGCTTAATATTTCCTAGTTAGAGATGGATGCTGGAGACTGGATACTCACTTAAAAAAAAAATAAGCTCCCATTTTCAAAAATATAACTTTAAAAAAGAATTTAATTCTGTCTTAAAAGACACATGGGCAATGTGGGATTTTTATGACTTTGGTAAATCGCACCTGACAAAATAATGAGGCTATTAAATCTGTGTCCTCAGAGAGCATGAATGGCGGTGTGGAAGGATGGGAGAATAAGTTTAGCCAAGTTTAACACGCAGCCTTCACAAGCGTTTGATCTGACCTCTGACTTCTGAGGTTCAGATTCGTACACTCTTGCGGATTCTTTGTTCTAAGAACAACTTGCCAAAATTGAGATATCTCTTAGGCATTGAGTGGCTCTTGAAGGTCAAGTGTACATGACTCAAAATTTGCATCAGCCAGACTATCTCCGTGACTGAAGGGAATGTCGTAGACGAAATGTGTTGTTGCTATGTCTGATCCCCTCCTGCAAAAGGAACAGAATTATTGACAGGAAACTCATTTGTGGGGGTCTTTTCTCAGCACCCTGGTGGTGTTTAAATGACCACACCACTCTCCTAGACCAAATCATCTGCATCTCAGTTGTCAATACAAGTAATGCAGCCAGAAGTAGAAAACTACTATTAATTTTTTATGATGGTTAGCTGAAATTTTCCAAGTATGCCTGTTAGATTCCCAATATGTTAACTCTCTGGAAGTTCAAGTATGGAGGCCTCAGGAACATTTTGACAGGCAAAGCATTTCTAACATATCTTGGTAGCTACACAACTTTTAGCTCTTTACCCAGTCCAGCAAGCCAAAATTGTAATAGTTCAGTATGCGGTCCAAAGCACATATTAAAATCAACTATCCAGATGAGAGTGAGATATAAAAGCACAGCTTAAATCCATATAGGTTTTTAAAATTATTTTTTAAATCATAATATAATTACATCATTTTCTCCCTTCCTTTTCCTCCTTTCAAAATTTCCCAAATCTTCTCCTTGCTCTCTTTAAAATTTATGGAATATTTTTTTCCTAAATACACAGTACAACCTGCTTAATCTGCATAGGTTATTTGTGTATATGCTTTCAGGGATGACCATTTGGTACTGGATAAACAATTGGTGTAATCTGTCCAAGGGAGTACTATTTTCTCCGGATCTCACTATTCCTGGGTTGCCCATAGTCCTTTATATAGGGCTGAGTTCTCGTGAACTTTCCCCCTTCCGTGTTAGCATGTCTATTGGTGCCATCCTTCTTCAGCTTATGTTTAGGCAGCCATGTTGGTCAGACTTTATGGGTATAGCTTCTGGAATTTCTAGGAGACACAGTCTCACAGCAAACTCCTTGTTCCTCTGACTTTTGCAATCTTTCTGGTCCCTCTTCCACAATGATCCCTTAGCCTTCGATGCGGGAATTGTACTGTAGATGTATCCATTGGGACTGGGCTCCATGGTGCTTATTTTGATTGACTGGTTGGTTGATTGACTGTGTGTGTGTGTGTGTGTGTGTGTGTGTGTGTGTGTGTGTGTGTGTAATAATCTTCATCTTTTGCAGAATGGAATTTCCTTGATGAATGCTAAGAAGACTAAATTTAATAGTCCTAGAGGGAACCAATGCAAACATCCAAGGGAGGGAAGCAGAGAACTCTCCTACCCAGCTATGATACCTATGAACCATAACAATGACTAGCATGATATGATAATCCCAAGGGATCAGTAGTGGCACCCAAGCCTCTAATTGGACTTATAACCCACTCAGCAAGAGGGAAATCAGGCCTGGTACTGGATACCTAGCCAACTAGTAAAGTTGTAAATCTCAGAGGAAATTCTACAACTGCCAGTTTACTAAATCAGCATATTCACAACTACATTCTAAATATTCATCCTTCTACTCAAAGATACATAGTTTTTCATTCCACAAACATACATAGGAAATGTGGGGTAAAAAGGAAAGAGCAGAAGAAACAACATAATAAAATGGAAGTAACACAGAAACACTGCTGCCTGACTTTCTCAGCCTTTCTTACACAAGTGTTACTTGCCCATGGTTGGCACCATCCAGTTAGCCAAGCCCTCCTACGTCAATCATTAATCAAGAAAATGTTCTACAGACTTGTCTACAGGTCATTTTATGGAAGCATGTTTTTCAGTTGAGGTTCTACTTTCCAGGTGACTCTCCCTTGTATCACATGGACTAAAACTAACCAAGAAGGGCCTACAAAGCCCTGCAGTAGCTTATGAGTTGGAAGCCCACAGAGTAAGGGACATTCAAACATTAAGAAGTTACTTTTTGGAAAGTGTCAGATACTTAAAGAAATAACTGAAATTCAGTGATATAATGAAGGAAAGTACCTTTACATAAATAAATAACTGTATTTAATCAAGATAATTAGTTACTGATTATATATATATGTATGTCTACATATATATATATAAAACAAAAATTACATAGTACAGTAAATCAACTTTTATAGATCATTACTTGAAGTAAAAGTAAATTTAAAATTCTCTTAGATTTTTATCTTTTATTGGAAAAACATAATATTTAAAAATACAGGGGGAAAAGGCTTAGTATGGGGAAACTAGGGGACTTAACCCAAAGTAGGAGTTGTGAAAAGCAATGTGAAATATTATCTCACAGCCCAACATGGAAAAATAAGTGGAGAGATAATATAACACACTTAAAAAAATAAAGGAGGAGGGGGGATATTGAGGGTAAAAGGATTAAGCAAGGATGAGGAAGAGAAGACCAGAGTGGTCAAGTTAACCAAAACTTACAACAAAACCACCAACCTTATGAAACTCTACTAGTTAGTAAACTAATTTCAAAATACACCTTAAAAACAAAACACTTTGAACAAAATTACCCTGCATGGATGGACAATGTCACTCCCAGAAGATACATGTTATTAAAAGAATATTGCAATGTAAGGCATAGTATACCTCTCTATGAGTAACTGGTTAAAAAGACCTCTAAGGGCTCCAAAACAACACAGGCTATTATCACTACCCTTGGTTACTTAGTTAGGGTTTCTATTGCTGTAACAAAACACCTTGACCAAAACCAAGTTGGAGAGGAAAGGGTTTGTTTAGCTTATACTTCAGCATTGCTGTTCATCACTCAGGGAAGTCAGGACAGGAACTCAAACACAGCAGGATCTTGGAGGCAGGAGCTGATGCAAAGGCCATGGAAGGGAGCTGCTTACTCGCTTGATTCTTATGGCTTGCTCAACCCACCTTCTTCTAGAATTCAGGACCAGCAGCCAGAGATGGCACCTCTCCAACTGATCACTACATGAGAAAATGCCTTGCAGCTGGATGTCATGGAGGCATTTCCTTAACTAAGGCTCCTTCCTCTGACGACTCTAACTTGTATCAAGTTGACACACAAAACTAGCCAATACAGCTGCCCACTGTGATTACATGGTAAGACCCTATTTTTACACCTACAGGACACAGAAAAAAAAACTGACTCTCCTGGCTAGATTTCACAGTGCCCAAAGATACTCTGTAGTCTACTGAGGAAGAAAAGGCATCAGTGATCGAAATTTCCTAACCCTAGACCCTGAATGCTAAAATACCAATCTTCCAGGCAAGACATGTCTGCTGGTTTAATGTTGGTACAACTGTTATTGGGTAACTAGTCACAGACTGATTGTATTTGACAGCTCTGCTCCCCATGAGGGAATTTCATATCTGGTATTACAATCCTAGTCTAAAGCTCATGGCTGCAGAGGTCACCGGTCCTTATATAGACTCTGCTTATTATTTTATTAAATGGTCGTGCTATAATTACTTTCTAAATATTTATGTTTATACCACAGACCTGCTCTCGAACTTTGTCAGAGAAGGTTTTATTTCAGTGGACAGCAGTCAGTGGAGACTTGCTAACTGATCAAAGTGCTGAGAATTAGAGACTCAAGACTCCACCTGAAACCAGATATCTACATTAATTCCACAACCACTAAGGCTCAGAGAACATTGCAGAAGAGGAGGTAGAAAAACGTAAGAGCTGAAGGATGGGAAGGAGTGCTGTGAAATACTGTCTTCTGAACATGAATGGGTATCAAAATTATGATCTCATATCAGCTGTAGTTACCTGCTAGCAGAAATTCCAACCTAGACGGAGTAGGTCATCTCCAGGCCCCACCCGAACACTAAAGAGCTATTAGCAATAGAGTTGCTGGGAAGGGAGAATCGTTCTTTGTTGAAGATATCACTACTGGTAGGTTTCCCATACTCCAGTAGATAACTCAACCATAGATGGACAGCACTAATTGGATTTAGTGGTTTTTAGGGGAAACATGACAACTAGCAGCAAAGGAAAAATTATCTTAATTCTTTGACTATTATGTGCTCGATGCATATCAAACCAAGCATAATAAAGTACCATGTGGTAAATATTTAACTAGAAAAAATTTTTCAAAGCTAAGTTTAATTACAAGTCACTATCAGTAAATAATGAAAAAGTAATACTGAGCTCACACTCAAATTTCCTAACCCCAACTTTATGTGAAACAGGGGCAAGCACATTGCTGTTTTAAGTTAAGGACCCATCAACTTGTGCTCATTTTATCATCACAGAATTTCTTGCTAACTGTGAGTGTGGTGAGAAATCTGTACAGAATTGAAACCTCCCATGAGCAGAAATCTATTTGCTAATGTATGTTTTCCTTGCCATGACTAATTTCCACGCCTGTGAAATGCTCCACTAGCAAACATGGAGTTGATAGCCGTCCAAGTCACTCTGGCTTGGCGCCTAGACCCAACCCCTCACCAAAGGAAATTCAGTCTCAGAAGCACAACAACCGCCCCACAGTTAAAAATTAACATTTCCGTTCAGCACACCGAACCAAAGAGCACATTAAGAGGATTATACACCATAAATAATTAGACACAGCAGAAGACGAGTTGCCCCCAATCATATTGTTGTAGTTCCAAATAAGAAAAACAATTACTGTAATACACAACACAGATGAAGCACAGCCCATAAGAGATCATCTCAACAGATATGTAAATACCATTTGACAGCATTCAACATCCATTTATGATGAAGACACTAGACAAACTAGGAATGGAAGGGAGATTCTGTAATATATTACAGGGCAATTAAAACTGCACAGCAGACATCATACTTAATTGAGAAACACAAATCTCTTTTCCAACAAAAAACAAGGTGGAAAAAAATACACTTTCATTCTGGTTTTAGCACTGTGCTGGACATCCTAGCAAGAGAAATTAGGCAAGAAACAAAGATGAACAGAAAGCTCTGTTTGCATATCATATAATTCTTTGCACAGATAATTCTGTAGAATGCACACATGTAAACAACTACTAGAAATCATAAATTATGCAAAAGTTATATTTTCATATCCCTACCATAAAAATCTGTAAAAATAAAGTAATCCTATGTATAACATCATATATAAAGATAAAGGACTGATAAATTTAACTGAGAACACAAACCAGTCCAAACAGGACAGATCTGGCCACCACCAGAGCCCAGGTATGCACCTGCCTTACATGCTGCCAGAGGGAGAGTAATATGCTCAGATTGCATGAGACAAAATACAACTAGAAATTGTCTAATTTTAGATTAAAGTTCAATATGTAAATTAGAAGACTTGGAATCACGACCAGGTGGAACTTCCTCCAGAATATATCCTTTAAGTGTGTGCCAATGCAGCAGCCATCACACACTACTTGGTGATCCTTCTGGCAGGACCGGCAAGGCACATGTGCCCCTTGTTCTGAGTGAGCGCACATGGAAGCCTGCTGGCCTGGAGTGCAAAGTTCTGGCACTCGTCAGAGCCAGATGAGGGACACAGATTGTGTATCCCAAGAAACTACATTTTAAAACGTGTAAAAAATTATTTTTATCCTTTTACAGTCCTTTTGGTTTTCAATGTTCAGAAGCAATATTAAACCCTTTCTAATGCAGACTAAGACAGGACCTGCAAACTCTGAATAATAAAACAATGTATCACCATATTAGGGGAAACAAGAAGACAAGACCTCACAGGAATCATGGGATAGATTACCTGAACAAGAAAAGTAGCATCCTTACTCAGAGAAAGAACATGTCTGGATCAGGGGAGGAACACACTTGAGTTGGAAGAGGATCATACCTTGGTTGAGCACAGTGAGTTAAGGGAAGCATATTCCTGGGTCATAAGAGCAACACTCTGTTGACCAAGTTTTCTGTCCCACCAGGTCCCACAGCCATTTAGTCCCAAATAAACACACAGAGAGCTACATTAATTATAAACTGATTGATCTATTAGCTCGGGCTTCTTGTTAACTCTTATAACCTATATTAGCCCATAATTCTTGTCTGTGTTAGCCACATGGCTTGGTACCTGTTATCAGCAAGGCATTCTCATCTTGCTTCCTCTGTGTCTGGGTGACTACTATAGACTGAATCTTTTCTCTTCCCAGAATTCTCCTGTTCTTGTCGCCCTGCCTATACTTCCTGCCTGGCTACTGGCCAATCAGTGTTTTATTAAAATGCAATTGACAGGGTACAGAACATTGTCCCACAGCAGCACACAAGTCAGGATGTGTTATCCTGGTCTTACCTTGGTGAACTGAGGAGCATATTGAGTCAGAGGAGGCTCATCTTTGAAACAACAGGGGGCTCACTTGAGTCTGGAGGGACCACAGGAGCAAACAGACTGCTCCTTAGAGAATGCCATGGACAGATACCTGCCCATGCTTGGACCTGCCCTCTTTGCTTCCCTAGAGCCATCTGTCGCCTGGCTATGACCTCACATTGTTTTCTGTTCCCTAGCAGGTCTAGGGATAGGCCACACTTTGATCTCACCCCAGCAGTGGCATCAGTGTGAAACTCTGCAAGCCTTTCTGGAGTAGATTCTGTTGGCTCCCATTGCACCTTTTCTTCCTTTCCCTACAGCATTCAGGAGCATTCTCAGAGGAGATTCATACTGATCAAAGGAGATGATGGGGAAAGGATACAAGAAAGCCATGAGGCATCTTTTATTCATGTTCTGTACACATTTATACCTGGCTGTGCCTCCTTCTTATGTAATGTTCCCTAGTGCCAAACTACAGTCTCCTTTGATTCTGTGTTATACTGTCTTCCCTCTGAAGGGAAACCCTCTTCTGGAGCCCCTAGCCATGTCCTCCTGAAAGCATTTCCATCTTCCATTGCATCTTTAGAGGCAGCTAAAACAAAATTACTGTGACCTGCATATATGGTAGAGAAGTAGAAAACTTTCCTGTGAATACAACCCATGAATGCAAAGGCAGAGGGATACTAACAGTGTATGACGTGGACAATGACAGCCAACATCATACAGCCTGCCTTACCTTACTGTGATGGTTTAGAAATTCATGTTTGATGGGCTCAGCTGAGGAATTCTTTTACTTAAAAAATATCGACCAAACCAGAATACTGTATTTAAATCTTCTGGAGAAAGCAGCAAATACTTTTGTTGCATGAAGGGAATAAGGGAAGTCAGTTTTTGTATCTAATTATGGAATAGATGTTTTTACTCTTTTTATGTTGTTGTTTTTGAGATTTTTCTTAAATTAAGGTGAAATTTTCAAGCAGTCAAGTGTGCTGACCTTGAAGACATGTTCTGATGTTTTGGTAAAGATAGTCATGAACACATCATACCAGTCTTACTCATTTCCTGAAGCAGCTGTAACAAATTACTGCAGAGTTTACGGCTTAAACAGCACAATTATTCTACAGTTATAGCTGCTTGCTGTCCACAGTGGACACATACTGGCAAAGTCATGCTAAGGCAAGGCCTTGCTCTCTCTAGACCCCCCTGGCGTTGCTACCCTCTCTCTCAGTTTCATCAGCACCATCCTGGCTGTGCTAGGCTCCTTGATTAACATCAGCCTTTCTTCTCTGCTTTCTGGTTTTGTCTTTTCCTCCTCTCTGGTCACACCTCCTCTCATCTGGACACTTGTGCCTGTACTTCGAACTCACCCGGATCTTCTGGCACGGAAGAGGAAATTCTGTCTCCTCTCCGAATCACAATGTAGAGTCCTTCCCATGTGAGGTCATGGATCTGGTGACCGCAGCAGTGAGGGTGTCTCTACTTGCATCCAGAGCACTCCTTGCCCTTTATTCAGACATACACACTACTCTTTTCTCCCTGAACACAGATGGCCAGTTCTTCAGCTTCGCTGAAAGAGTAAAGGCAGCACGTGATCTTTTATGCCTGAGTTCTTTCAACAGATGTTTCTCAGAGTTTTCTATGCCACATGCATGCCAGCAGTCAGAGCCTGTTGCACCATAAACACCCTGCCAATGGGTGTCTCGATTTAGAGCTTGGCAATTACAAGAGAAGTTACTAAAAATGTTTTTAAGTCTTTTAGTAGACAGATGTGTTTATACCACTTGGGTAAACATCAGTGTAGCATCATAATCGTATAGCAGGTGTAATTTTACCTTGCTATAAACTGTCAAACAGTTTCTAAAGTCATTAAACCTGTCTTACAATGGGTGAGAGTTCAAGGCTTCTATAACCACCTCAGCATTTGGTGCAGTGAAGTTAAACCACACTACCCTAAAATCTAATGTTTCTAAGCACCCTTTCACACCTTTGTGGGACACACAGTGTTCGTTCAGGGCACGTTTGTATAAGCTACTCAATGAGTTCTTTATGTAATTTGTATGCAAACCCTTTGTCTGAGAAAAGTATTATTAATGTTTTCTTCCTTTCTCTAACTAGCATTTATGTTTTCTAAATAATGTACCAAGGTTTAATTTACTAATCTGTTCTTCATAAGGTCAATACCTGGCTTCCCCGAGGAGGCCAGAATATACTCTAGGGTTTTCTTCTACAAATTTGTGGGAATTTACATATGGACATTAGTTTGCGCATGTGTACAGGGAGAGGTAGGGGAGAGGCTGAGTTTTTTTTAATTTATTTATTTTTTATTTGTTTATAAAAGATTTCTGTCTCTTCCCCGCCACCGCCTCCCATTTCCCTCCCCCTCCCCCAATCAAGTCCCCCTCCCTCATAAACCCAAAGAGCAATCAGGGTTCCCTGCCCTGTGGGAAGTCCAAGGACCTCCCACCTCCATCCAGGTCTAGTAAGGTAAGCATCCAAACTGCCTAGGCTCCCACAAAGTCAGTACATGCAGTAGGATCAAAAACCCATTGCCAATGTTCTGGATGAAGAAAATATGGAATATATACATATTAGAGTACTACTCAGCAGTAAAAAAACAAGGACTTCTCGAATTTTGCAGGCAAATGGATGGAAATAGAAAACACTATCCTGAGTGAGGTAAGCCAGACCCAAAAAGAGGAACATGGGATGTACTCACTCATATTGGGTTTCTAGCCATAAATAAAGGACATTGAGCCTATAATTAGTGATCCTAGAGAAGCTAAATAAGAAAGAGCACCCAAAGAAAAACATATAGGCATCCTTCTGAATATTAACCTTCAGCAGGCAATGAAATGAGACAGAGACAGAGACCCACATTAGAGCACCGGACAGAAATCTCAAGGTCCAAATCAGGAGCAGAAGGAGAGAGAGCATGAGCAAGGAACTCAGGACCGCGAGGGGTGCACCCACACACTGAGACAATGGGAATGTTCTATTGGGAACTCACCAAGACCACCTGGCCTGGGTATGAAAAAGCCTGGGATAAAACCAGGCTCGCTGAATATAGCGGACAATGAGGTTGAGTTTTTTCTTTCTGTTTATTTTGATAATCTAGCATCAACTAAAAATATATTCCTCTCTTCATTTAGAATTTTTTTATCATAATTTGAGTTACCATAGGTGGTTGTCCATTCTGAGGCAACAAGAGAATCTTATGTACTAGGAACACATGGCTCTGCTACTCCAACCTTGGGGTAAGTCCTCGAATTAGGCAGGGTGGCCTCTGATTTTATTAATTGTTATAAAAATGTTTGAGTTATTCTGATTTCTTTATATTTACACCTAAATTTTATAACTGGCTTAAAAAATTTATTTTTCAGGGGAAGCTCATTGAGATTTGGGTTGGGGTTGTTTTGATGCTATAACACCAACTTTTGGATACTTGATAATTTTAATTCTTGATAACTTGACCCTCTGTGATTTAAAAAGTAGCACATCTTTCCATTGAGTCAATTCTTCTTTGATTTTACTTACATATTTGGACAATTTTTGTATAAGATGCTCTTGAACATTTTATATTAAGTTTTGATTTATTATAACAGAGTTCATTTCACTTTTCATTTGTTTGGTCAATTGTGGAGAATATAATTAACTTTCTGGTTTTTAGCTTATGACCTTGTTACATTCATTTATTGTTTTTTGTGTTTATTCTGTCAATTCTTTACCTTTTTCTGTATGGACAGTTATAAAATGAGAACAAAGGCACTTGTTTCTTCCCTTCCGATATATATGCATTTGTTATATCAAGTTTTATTACACTGACCAGGAGACCTGGTACAATGCCCTGAAGTCACAAGGAGCACATTGTCCTGTTCCTGGTGCCAGACGAAAAGCTCATTAACTCACTATGAAGGGAGGTGAGGGTTTCTCACCAGGCACTGGTCAAATCAGGAAGTCCTTCGATATTCTTTCCTTGAACTTGCTGAAGGTATAGAAACCACAAGTGAGTTTCACATTTGTTTGAATTTGCTGAAATGTTCATGTAACTTTTCTTTTTGAGTCTGCTAGCATGCTATTTACAGTCGTGTTTCTCATGTTGGACAATCTTGCATTCTTGGAACCTTTCACCCTTGACAATGTCCACTCTCTTTCGTTTAGTCTGTTTAGACTTTTGAGACTAACAAGCAGTTCTGGCCTACATTTTTTGAGGGAATGGTTTTGTGCTGCTCTGGTGCTAGAGCTGTGTGGACACATAACATCTGGGAAAGTACTTTTTGTTCTGTATATTCAGAAAGAACTTAAGTAAACTTCTATTGTTCCTATAGTTTTACTATCTTTGCAGCAAGGCGTTTTGATAACCTTAAATTACTTCTAGCAGAAAAGTACAAAATTTTTATTTCCTACTTGATATGGTAGCTTTCACATTTCTATGAGAAAATAGCTGACAAAATCAGGTTAAAAGATGATTTATTTTGGGTCACAGACCTTGGCTTTGCTGATTCTGCTTGTAGTCAAGTGGACTTTAGGAATGAGGTGATGCTGCACACGATAGTGCCTGAAGTGTGAGGTCAAAGAAGGTGTATAGAGAGGAAGGTGACTCGGAGGACAAGATTTTGCATCTAAAGCGGATGAACATGTGGAAGGGGAGGGTAAATGTGTGCAAGTTTATCAATGCACAGTAGAGGAAATAAGCCATAGTGTGGTGCTACACACATTTCCCCCAGTTACTCTCCTCTGGAAATGCACTCCCCAACACACACACACACACACACACACACGTTTTACTATGTTTGGATGTATTTCTTAGTCCAGTTAAGTTGACAGTTGTGGTTAGAAATATGTGATTATTCAGTTTTCTTTTCTATGAACTCTGGTAAGTTTATTTATCAAGTAATTTCTTCTTTCGCTCTAGCTACCAAATTTACTGGAGTAACTTTGTTTACAATATTCCCTAATGGTCTTTCTAAATCATATGAAAATGACAATGGTATCTTTCCTGTCATTTTAAAATTTTTCTTAAGAATTTATAAATTTTATTATTTTCCAAAGAATGTCCCTTTTAATTAGCTTTTCTGATTGTCATTCTCTTACTTAGTTCTTTGTTAAAGTTGGGTTTAGTTGATATCTTTTTTTTCTAGATTGTTAGGTAGACATATAGAACAATTTTAACTTCCCACTCATTTTCTACTATCAACCTTAAAAGTGGTGTGTTTCTGCCTAAACACTAGTATTGATGTATTTTGAGGGGAATATAAAAATATTTTAAATTTTTCTAATTTCCTATTTTGACATTTACTCCTTGAGTTATTTACAAGTATGCTGCTCAGAACCAAATATGTGGGAGTTTTATAGGTTTCTTTCTTACTTCTATTACATATTGAAAACTGTTCTTGGATGCTGCTTGTTTGTTTCTTGGCTACCAAGACTCAAAATAATCACACATAAACTGAATTAATTAAAACACTGCTTGGTCTGTTATCTTATGCATATTTCTAGTTAGCTATTACATCTTAAATTAACCCATTTCTATTCATCTGTGTATCACCACGCTGTTGTGACCTACCAGTAAGTTTCTGTCCGGTGTTTGGCATCTGTCTCCTGTGATGGCTACATGGCTTCTCCTTGATTCCACCTACTCTCTCCCCGTCTCTCTGCTTGGGATTCCCACCTTGCTCTATTCTGATCTGCAACAGACCCAAAGCAGATTCTTTATAAACCAATGATATTCATAGCATTTTCTCCCTTTTTCTGTCTAAATAAAAAGGAAGGTTTTAACTTCAACATAGTAAAATTACATATAACACAACAGGTATCAAGTAAGATTTACAGTTGCAATATTTGTATCTATTTTATCTTTTATCATAACTAAGGAAAACTATAACTATCTATTCTTCAACTCCATCAAAGACTCCAGAAGGATATAATATTACCTGAGTAAACAGGAAGTGCAACTTCCAAAACTCTAGAATTGACAGAGACATCCTGCTGCCTGGAGAGTCACCCAAAGTTATTCTGTATCATTGGGGCACCCATCTTCAGCCTACAGGCCCATAGTATCAGGCAGACTTTTCCATGAAGCTGAAAATTGGAAAGATTGTTTTACCTCTACCAGCAGTTTGTCAGTCACTTTCTTCTGTGTTCTGCAGAATGTCTGGCAGACTCTTTCATGAAACAGGAACCCTGAAGAACTGTCTCACCTTCTTTAGGCAATTTTGGCAGTCATTTTTCTATGGGTCCTGCATGCCCAGCATACCATCAAGCAGTCCAGGCAAGAGCAGTTTCTTGCCCAAATGACCAATAAACTCCATAAGGAGTCTCTTTGATGCCTATAATTCTCCTGAAGTGGATTGGTGTTGCCAGGAACACATATGTCTCGTTGTTGTGAAAAGTCCTAAATTCTTAAAACATTTTAAATGCCGTATTTTGTTAGTCTTTGAAAGTTTGAAGAGTATGCTTCTAACTGAAATATATTTCTATATATCCAGAAAACCTCGCTAACATGACTTCAAGCTTGAGTATTATAGAGAATTATCTATTAACCTATATTTCTTAATAATACATTATATTTTGAAATGAGCTGTACAAATACAATACCTTATTCAAGAGCAGAAATATGTATATATAACAAAATTGGCCTTAAAGCTTATATAAATAAGTCAAGATCCATTCCATGCAAGGTATACATCTATATAGCATATTCCCCTTTAAATACAAACAAACATTTATTTTAAAAATTGAGAATTTGGGCATAGTTCTTTCCAAATTGATTTCTGTTTTTTTGCTAGGCAAAGTAATTTTGGGGTTTATGAAGACCTTTCAGGGGATCGTGGTCCATCAAACCACATTAGCCTGGAAGGAATCCATGGGTTCTCATCTTCTGTGGAAACAAAAGCAGAATTGCTTTTCCAAAGCAACATATCCTTAGACTCATAAAATGAAATGTCTCTCTGTACTTATCTCATTCACAGTCAAAATATTCAAAGAAAACATAATAATATACATAATCTAGACTCTCTGTATAATTCATCTTTATGTGGCTTATTTTTCTTTACTCCTTTAATCTATGACTACCTGTACTGTGTCTCTTTAAAGATTTTGTTTCTTTAAAACAATTTTTTTGTAACTCTTTATACTCTTTCTTCTCTCTCCCAAGCCTTTGTACATTTTTTAAACATATTGTGTCTCTTTTAGAAGTCTTTTATGTCTGAATCTATCCTATTGTGTATCTGTAATCTTTTTCTGAACAGGATGGCTTCTTCAAATGCTAAACATTGTAGCTAGGGGAAAGGGTGCTTTGCCTTTTGGCCCCGCCCACTCCACCTTGGCAGAGATCTGTTCAGCACCAGCTCTCCAAGCCCTGCTCACAGCCCCATTTCCAGGCACACAGTGTTGCCATTAAGCAAGTTGTAGCACTCTGATCACAAACTCCATTCAAGTGCTTGATCTCCTAAAAGAGCCAGAGCTATTTGTGCAATAAACGTGAACCAGGAAACTGTTTTAAAAGAGCCATGCAGTGTTTGTTGCTACTGAAGAATCAGGAAAACCTCTCTTAAAGGAGCCATGGCACTCCTACCTGCCACCAGCAAACAGATTATCCAGAAAAAAAATTGCTGGTTACCAAGAGGCTGTACTTGACTCTGTTCTTTTGTGTCTACAATTCTTTTCCAGTCTCTCTCGGGTTTTATGTGGATGTAGTCAGCCCCACATTGGTGCACCAATCTGTTGTTGGAGGCTGCTTGTTTGTTTCCCGGCCACCCAGACCCAAAATAATCACACATAAACTGTATTAATTAAAATACTCTTTGGTGTATTAGCTTATGCATATTTCTAGCTAGCTCTAACATTTTAAATTAACCCATTTCTATTAATCTGTGTATTACCACACAGTTGTGGCCTACCAGTAAGGTTCCATCCAGCATCTGGCATCTGTCTCCTGTGGTGGCCACATGGCTCCTCCTTGACTCTGCCTACTCCCTCCCTCCTCCTTCTGCTTGGAATTCCCACCTTGCTTTATTTTGAGCTGCAATAGACCCAAAGCAGATTCTTTATAAACCAGTGGTATTCACAGTATACAGAGGGGAATCCCACATCAGAGAACAGAATGTTAAAAATATTCACTGTAAATATTGGATTTGTCTGTTTTCCCCCAGGTTTTCTTCTTTTTTTCTTTTTTTGAATCTCTACATAAGATTCATTATTATTGATGATTACAGCATCTTCCTAAGATCTTACTATTTTGCTATTTTAAGATTCCCCTCTTTAATCTTTCATGAGGGTCTCTATCTCTAAATCTACAGTGTCTGGCCAACTGGGATGTGTCACTTATATTTATTTCTATGTATATTGTTTCTTTTTTACTCTCTTTTTTGTTTTTTGGGTTTTGGGGGGTGTTGGGGGGATTGTTTGTTTTTCGAGACAGGGTTTCTCTGTAGCTTTGGAGCGTGTCCTGAAACTAGCACTTCTAGACTAGGCTGGCCTTGAACTCACAGAGATTCATCTGCCTCTACCTCCTGAGTGCTGGAATTAAAGGTGAGCACTACCACTGCCAAGCCTTTCAACTGTGTTTCTTTTTTTTAATTCAAGTCACTTAAGGGGACTCTAGCTAAATCTCACTGTTTTACTTGCTCTGATTATCTATGTTTTGAGGTAAAAATACCTGGCCCATCTCGGCATATTTATTGCTATGGTTGCATTTGAAACCTGGAGTCCTAAGGCTGCCTTGCTTGTACAGCTTGATATGTGGAACTAATGAAGCTTTATTGGAGTTTGTTGGTTCTTGACCACCACTTGACCCATAGGCTAGCATAGATCACCCCTAACTAGATGCAGCCTTCAACAGACCTTCATTGGTCCATAAATAAACAAGAGACCAGGTAACCTAGCACAGACCAGATGTTCCACCTAACCTACCTGAACTACAAAATTTTTAGTTAAGTAAAATGTTATGGCTTGAATGTGTAATATCCCCACTGGATCGTGTGTTGGAACACTTAGTCTGCAGTTAATAGTGCTGCCTTTGGAGACTTCAGAACCCTACAAACTTGGAGCCTGTCTGACAGCCACAGGGGAGGAGTTTGAGGATCACAAAATCCTTTTACCCTTCTGGATGTCTGCATCCTGGTTCAAAGAGATCTGAGCATACTTTGCCACAGGCTTTCACTGCCACATTTTCTCTGCTCTATTTCTTTTTAAACCATGAGATAAAAGTAAACCTTTCCTCCCATAAGTTTTCTTATATAGCATTCTGTCACAGTGAAGCAAAGAAAAGTAAGTAATGCACTTGCATGTTTGAAACTAATTGATTCACTATATTGCTGGCTTCTGCTAAATTAATTGTTTGTACCAATATGCCTTCCTCCAATTGTCTCACTTCTAATTTAGTCTAAATGTTTCTTTGACTAAAACTTTTCCCGGCGTTATGTATCTACTGATAATCTGTAAAGTCAGACTCTCACTAAATCTTCAAGGTTAAATATGATTTAGAAGATGAATTTGTCTGAGATTGTTGACTTCTCAGGTATCTGCCGGTCTTCAAGAGATGATCTTGCCTTCTCAGATCATCCCTTATTGTCCCTTAAGAATTCTGTTTTCCCCTTTGATTATATCTATGTATTTGTTTTAGTACACTATTTTACTATTTGATAATTTCAAATAAATGTATATGTTTATCTTGATCTTATTTATCTCCCACTTCCTTCCCTAATTTCTTCAAGATATGCTTTCTATCTCCTCACCATCCTCAGTTTTCTGTCCTCTATTTTTTTTTTTATAAACCACCAAGTAGACTCTGTAATGTCCATATACTCACAGTTGTGGGGCCATCCACTGGAGCACTGTAATCCACCTTCCATGGACTAAACCCTTAAAGAAAATTAACTCTCAGTTTTTCCCCAGAAACCATCAATGATAGCTCCTCAGTTATGGGTGGGAACATAGGAGCTACTCCCTTTCCAGATTAAAAAGTTGATTGGCTTGATCTTGTGAAGGCAATCAAAGCCACTGTGAGCTCATGAGTTAGCAGTCCTGTCATGCCCAGAAGGTACTTTTGCTCCAGTACTCCCTGACTTTGAACTCTGTGGTCTTTCCACCACCTCTTCCATAATGGTACCCAAGCCTTAATATAGATGTTCGCTTTGTGGATTAGGACTCCACAGCCCCTTAGTCTTTGTACTTAAACTGGTTGTGAATTTGAGTTAACTGCCATCCACTGTACAAAGAAACCTTTCTAATGAGATCTGAGAGCTGTACCAATCTACAGATAAGGGGATATTTGGCAAAATGGTGGTAGGAGGTTTACCCCAGGGCCTACCAGCTTCTCAGCCATAAATTCTTGGTGAAATTTATCATACCAGGAGTGTTATTTTTCCTGTGGATGAGGTCTTAAAAACTCTTGAAAAACAGTTGGTCACCTTCTTAACATTTGTTCCACTGCTGTTACCATGAGCACATCTTTATGTGTGTATGTGCAGGGTGGGATTCTTTTTTATTCTTTTACTGAAGATAGTTTTTTTCATAAAATATACTCTGATTATGGTTTCCCCTCCTTCAATGCCTCCCGGATCCTCCCTACCCACCAAATTGACACCTTTCTTTCTCATTGTCATTAGAAAAACAGCAAGCATCTAAAAAACAATAGACAATAAGATAAAATAAAAACAACAAAATCAAAATAGGACAAAACAAACAAACAAAACAAGGAAGTCAAAAGAAAAAGCCCACAAGAAACACATACAGATGCAGAGAGACACATGTATTCACACATATACAAATACCATAAAAAACACAAAACAAGAAAATCTGGCATAAAAGTCAAAGGCTTGTCCTTACCTCATGTGGGTCACAGCTAAATGAGCTCCCTCAACAGCTCATTTCCAAATACAAAGTGCCTTCCAATCCTATGAAAGCCCCCAGGGAAGAAGCTTCCTGTTTGGAATTAGCCTGAGGGTTCCATGTCCTGTGATGGAAACATGTAATGTTCGTAGCAATAGTGTCTTATCAAGTTCTAGTGGACACCCAAGAACAATGGCACTGGCCTGTAAGTTTTCAGCTTTTCTGAGACACTCCCAATAACCACTCCATGTGACGAAAACCACACCTGATCCTGGGATTTTTACTTGGTAACCTAGGGGTTCTAGGAGGAACGTTGCTCCCTGTATAGGACAAATATAATTAAATTCTTCACATATACATATATACATTCTTCCTCTGCTCTGCCCTCTACTATTAGCTTTTGACTATTCCCCTTCTTTCAGATACAGAGAGTTTTCCAATATTCTGATAGCTCCTTTGCAAAACAACCAAGATTCTCACCCATGTCTGCCATGTCTGTTATCGAATAAATGCAGAAAGGGTTTACAATATTACTGTAAAAACTTAATGACACTAAAATAAAAATACATAAAAATCCGTATATATTTACAGATTTCTTCAGGTTGCTCTTAGCAGAGACAGAAAATATCCCAGAAAAAGAATGGGAAGCATTTACAAAAGTGTTGGTTATTAAACCACAAATATCCAAATGTAACAACTCTATGTGCTGTCTCATAAGTACATGTCATCAATATGTTTCACTGATGAAACAAAAACAAAAACTCAAGTTCTCTTTTGTCCTGTGCATTTGTGGTCATTGACAGAGCTCTGCCAGGACTGGACAGAAGGGCTTTCCATGGTGGCCACATGCTATCAACTCTGGACAGAATTGCTGAATCCTTTTTGTCTATGGCACTAAAAAAGGGCTGCATAAAAGCACTTTTCAGTATGAGTAAAAAGGAAAGGAAATGTGCACTGGTATTTTTTTTACCCTAATCATTTTTTCTTTTTTTTAATTGACTTTTATTGAGCTCTACATTTTTCTATGTTCCCATCCCTGCTTCTCCCCTCCCCTTCAACCCTCTCCCAAGGTTTCAGTGCTCCCAATTTACACAGGAGATCTTGTCTTTTTCTACTACCTATGTAGATTAGATTTATGTATGTCTCTCTTTGGGTCCTAAACTCAAGGTTCCTAAGAAGAATCTCTGAAATCTAGAGTATTCCACACGGCACTGGGCTAAGCTTCATCTGTTTTCATTGCCCTCACATTCTCAAAGCACAATGTTTTATTTATGGGAGCGCTATATAAAACTTGCAAAATTAAATAAAAACAAACAGATATGGTTTGCTTATGAGTCACGAGAGCTCAGAGATCACAAGTTCTGTAAGAGTTCCTGAGCCTTACCTTTAGAAGCAACACCAGGAAGACATGACAAGGGCATCACTCTTCTTTCAAGTCACATAAGATTTCTACTGGACTTGACAGACAGAGTTTCAGGTTTAGCAGAAGGCATGTCAGGGGGCTTCAAAATAAGATTTCTGGCATCTAGATTCTGAATCTACCAACCATGTAAGTTTATAAATCCTGGATGTAGGGAAAGAGAGGGTATGTTAGTTGAGGATCCAGTAAGGTCTTTTTCACCAACTTGCTTTTACAAAAAGCTGTGTCTTTATCCAATCTTGCTCATTATTGCTACCATAGAAACTTCAGAACTTTCACCAAGTAAACAACCAGAGACTGAATGAGTTTCATCTGTACCTTTGTGGGTTCACAAACATCCAAAATGGTTCTAGGGGGGATGATCTTAGGTGGAAGCTCTGGAGTACCGATGCAAGGTTTGATGGGTTCAAGGTCCTCTTAGACACTTGGAGTTAGTTTGCACTAATTTTAGAAGCTTGTATGAGGTAACAAGTACCAAGATGCAAAGCCCCTGTAAAGCATAAAAATCACCCTGGCCAATAAACGCCATTGAGGAAAACCAATGTTAGCTTATGTCAAAAGTGATCCTAGCAACATGCTCCTCCAAGGTGTGTTGATTCTTTTTCCTGAACATCCTGATCTCCTACCACTTCCTTTTAAACTATAGAGTCTTTCTGTGGGCAAATGTGAACTCTAGGAAATTTGGAGGAGAAAGCCAAAAAACACTTCCTTCCACACATATTTCCATAGTCCTGGGAGCAAGCAGTTCACATAGCACTGCCAATTCTGAAGCTACCAAGGCGACATACAACCATATACTGTAGTGCTGGCATCTAGAAACCAGAGACCCACGCCCACCTAGCCCTTCCCCCACAGGAACTCCAAAAACCAATCACTAGAGACTTGGAAGACTCTTTCATTCTCTGAAGTTCTGTTGCTCAAAATTCATTCTGGGTTAACAATAATGCTTATTCATGTCAGATCTGATCCGAACGTAAAGCAACGTAGGATCGTTTGAGAAGTAAAACCTAAGCAAGGTGTTCAACCAAAATTTCTCCCAGTTATTATCCATGAAGCACTGAGGACTAATTGGTAAAGAAGAACCTGAGGATTCTGATTGAAAGGCATATGAGTTCATTTTGAAGGGTCGTTGCTATAAATTAAAAAAGAAAATTAAACTCCAAGCTAGCCAGCCATGAAGCATAAAGAAGTGGGCATCCAGAATCCAAAGTGGTAAGCTCTGAAAGTCCAGTGCATTTTGATCTGCCAAATTAATAACATTTGAATACTTAATATACTTTCAGTTTTTCCCTTATAACAGATTTTGATCTGAGTGAGGAATATCATGTTCTGAGCTGAGTTGAAAGAAGACTCGTCTCCTGGTTAAAACATTTCATTACTAAGGGACTTCATTCCCTGTTGCCCAGTATGATAGACAGATAGAGGAGGAGTGCAAAGCATGCCCAGGTCTCACAGGCTAGTAAGACTCAGGGCTCAGACCACAGAGCTCAGGTCTTATTCAAGCCACTTCCACTTTATCCACTGTCCACAGAAGGGCAGTCGGTCCTTCTATTAGGTCATAAGAATATTCCTCTATGCTAGTCAAAAAGCCTTAGAGATGAGTGTCGTGAGAAGAACTAGGCCACAGCAGCTGAGTTTCTTTGTGACTGACTGTACATAAGCTATCAGGATCGGACCGACCTCCACTTCACATGCACCAAAATAAAAAGCTACAGAGCAAATGGCTTGCTGCTCTGCTGATAGGTACTAAGCTGAGATTCTCAATGGCCTTGAATCGAGCTCCTTGTGCCCATCCTCAAGTCCAATCTCACCTCCAAGCCCAAGGAAATGTCAGGTACTACACATAGAATGGAGTCAGAGAGATGCCATGTAGCCTTACTGGAGACAGATGCCTGAACATTATCCGGTAAGCCACAGACACTTGGTGATACGCAGATTAATAGAAATGGGTTAAATTAATATGTAAGAGTTAGCCAATAAGAAGCTAGAGCTAATGGGCCAAGCATTGATTTGATTGATACCATTTTTATGTGATTATTTCTGATCAGGGCTAAGAGGTCAGGAACCAACAAGCAGCTGCCCTCCATGCAACAGAATGGAGTTCCTGAAGGTCCGTGTTGTTAAGTCTGAAACCCACAGCACAAATTAACAGAAATGGGTTAGGCAAAAACATAAGAGCTAGCCAATAAGAAGCCAGAGCTAATAAGCCAAGCAGTGATTTAATTAATACAGCTTCGGTGTGGTTATTTCCAGTCAGGGTAGCCTGGAAACAATGGAGTAGCCTCTGCCTACAGTGCCTGTTTAACATATCAAAGCAGACCTGGCCTCCAGGTTCTCTCAGCACCCTAAGTCCCTACCTATAATAGGGTATGGCTGGCATACCTCACTGTCTAGCCTAAACTCTCCATCCCAGGGCCTGGGCTGCCCTTCCACCAGAAACCCTTCCCTATATAATCCCAACATTTTGGATACCCATCTTTTTGTACCTGGCTACTGAACCTTGTCGTCAGGGAGAGGCACCTCTTGGTCTTGGAGCAGGTTTAGCATCAATGGGGGAAGTGTCTCACCGGCAAATAGACTTGGTGGTGTCAAAAGCCCAAAGCAGGCCCAGTGTCTCACTTTTCTCTCTGCCTGCAGCTCAAGATGTAGAACATTTGGTTGCTTCTGCAGCTCCAGGTCTGTCTGTGTGCTACCATGCTCTCAGTCATGATGATAATAGACTAACCTCTGAAAGTATAAGCAAGCTACAGTTAAACGCTTTCTTTTATAAGAGTTACCATGGTAATAGTGTCTCTTCACAGCAATAGGACATGTGACTGAGACAGTACTTCACCTGATGCCAGCTTTTCTGTACATGTCTGTCCTTTCTTTACCCTCTCTCCTCTAGAGGCGTGCTTCCAGGACCAAGCCACGCAAGGTGTGGCACCAAGGTTGTTAGCTTCCACACAGAGCCTGAGTAGTAAATTGTGGAACATAATACGCTCTTCAGTCCTGTGATAAGTGCCAGAGACACAAGAACACATGAACCAGAGCCACCATCAATCAGGGGCCCAGAGCTCAGCAGCTGTGTCAGACATTAGCCTTGTTATTGGGAATGGAGAATAACTCATCTCTGCTGCAAGACAAGTATTAATCTACTGACACTTGCATCACAAGAATGAGAGTTTTTTTGATATTTCCATAGTATCCTTTTGCATGTTTGTCAAATCCATGTTTGAGCATTAACTCTATCAGCAACATGCAGGATCTCCAATGTTCCTGATTTAAAAGGCGGAGATGAAAACAAAGCTATCAAAAATGTAGAGCTCAATAAAAATCAATAAAAATATTTTTAAAATACATACTTTAAGAAAAAGAAAGAAAGCAAAGCTATCATTTCTGTTTTCTGCTTTGACTTGACCTCTCTTTGGCCTTCCAACACTGACAGATTTCCCAACACCTCTCCTCTGAGAAGAGTATATCCAGGTAACCAACACTAGGACTTTGAGCCTTTAGTGAGCAGATAGCATTCATGATCGTGGAAACACTGGACTAAGTTTGCCTGTGATCAAAACATAAATTCCAGTATGGACCATGCCTCATAAAACCCTCGGAGGCAAGGGAGGGATGGAGGGGTCCGCTCTGCTTCACTAACATAAGGACATTCAAAGACAGCTGTGCAGCTGCGGGATGCACTCAGGTTATGAAAAAGACCTCGAGAAAGCAAAGAGACCAGGAACTGAGAAACGAATTTCTGCTTCTACTTCACTTCATGTGGTTCTAAGTGGGAAATGAGAGAACAACTCGAGCTTATGGAAAAGAATTGATATTCATATTATCCCGGGGCTGGAAAATCCATTTTTCTTCTTGTCAAAAAATAACAAACTTTTTAAAATGTCTATGACAGGGTTTAAAAGGCATGAAACTGGATGGCAATCAAGACTCAACCATACCAGCGCTTTACCAAATCTGTTGTGTTTGAAAAGTGAGAGCTCCAAGGGAGGAGAGGCCAAGTGGTTCTTCAAAGCTTCAGACCACAATCAAAACAGCGTAGACAAGTTCATCCTTTGGATGCCTCCGGGGCTTCATCTCTTCCCTTTCTAGCAGGCAATTCCTTGAAACCCAGATAGAACCCTCCCAAGATGACATCATGATGAAGTCATCTAGGCCTCAGAAATGGGTTCCTTTTATTCACCAACTTAAAGAATAAAAAGATAGGGAAAAAAATGTTTCAGTGCTCAGCCAAGTTTTATGGAAAGCAGAAACACACACAGAGACACACAGCAGAGCACACACACAGAGAGACACACAGCAGAACACACACACAGAGAGACACACACCAGAGTGCACAGACACACACACAGACACACAGCAGAGCACACACACAGAGAAACACACAGACACACACACACACACAGCAGAACACACAGACACAGATTCCCCACAAGTAAGGTAAGTACTTGGGCAACACAAACTGTCCCTGGGGGAGGGGAACTCAAACTTGGATGTATAGGGAGGTAACAGTGCAGACGGTAAGTATGGGAGGAGTTTGGGTAGTAGCGGATAATATAATCAAACTAAATTGTAAGAAATATTGAATTTAAGAAACAGCTATTATTTAATTGTCTTAAAGCAAAGAAGGTACAAATCTATGAATATAAAACTCAAAATTCTCTTGTTTACATCGCTTAGCAATTCATACAAGTAATAATACATTAATATTTGTATGTATTAAAATTTTGTATATATTTTTCTTTATGATATATATATAATCATACATACATATATATACACAAACATATGTACATATATATAAACATATATATATCCCATTGCCTTAGCCTCTTCTAAGTCAGCACATGCTTGCTGACTTGACTCCAACAAATGTCCAAGGTCCGATACCCCACCTTGCCCAATTCAAGGAGGAACAACCCTTTTTGAAAGTCTCGTTTTCTCCTCAGCTCTGCTTCTTCATGTGCATGAGAACTTCAAAGCAAAGTAGGTGTGACAGCCTGGCCTACCTTTGATTAATAGTTCAGTCCTTTGCTTGACACCCTTGGGAAACAACTTTGTCAGGGTGTTTGAAGTGTCAAGTCCAATCTAAAGTGAAATCTCACATCTTAACGAGCCTCTCATAATTAGCATGAACAGTATCAGTCGTGCTGGCCAGGAGAGTAAGGGACCGGATTGTGCCAGGTCCCTCACACCACACAGAGTTGTCTGGGAGGGCCTGGCTGGCCCCCTTCCAGTCTTCCTGCTGGCTGATGGTGCTGTTTATATCTGGGTACTTTTCTTGTCACTTGCTAAGCCACCAGGGGAGAATGAAAAATTCTAGTGCTGTTGGTGCATGAGATATTTGGCCAGGGTCCAGAGAAGTGGCCAGTGGGCTGCTATGCCACATGATTATGGAATTCTGCCTTTATTTGGGAACCAGAAAGGGCACAAGCAAGAAGAGTATAAGATACAAGCACCTCTGATGAGGATCTGTTTGCTTTGTCCTATGTTGGGTGCCAATGAGCAAAAACCGTGTGAGCCTGTGGCTTCCTTGTCCATGCACACATTCAACAGATGTCTTGCATTATAGACATAATGCTGTATGGCACGCAGCTCATCTAATCAGTGTTCATTAAACATGTACATATAAGGGAGCCGGATCCTGGCCAGCCTGTCCTTTCTATCTGGCCACAGACACTTGACAATTCACACTGAAGCATTGTGGGGAGCATATGTGCCATGATACTGCACTGAGACTGGGGAGTTCACTTTACAAAGACAAGAAATGATTTTTTTTTTTACTTATTTTTTGCTTCTTGAAATAGGACTCCTCTCCCCCAACACATACACCAGATTCTGAAAGCATCTGGTTGTTTCTCTCCTCCGAAAAGAATATTTAAAAAATTGCGTTTCTTAGCCTTCCCGTCTCACATTATCACAACCACAACCATGACTTGGATTTCAAATGTATACATTACTAAATGTGAGAGTTTATCTCTAGAAAGCAAAGCTGAGAAGTTGTGAGGCAAAGGGAAGCATGAATCCTAAAGGGTAACCAGCCAAGAACAATTTTCTTCAACAAAGATAGGAAAACTCTTCTGCCAAAATGACAGCTACATTTCCTGAAATGCATAAGGACTTAGGTGCTAATCTTTGTCTCTGACTCAATAACCCTTCCACAGGCAATCTTTATAATAAAGAGACTTGACAGAGACACCACAAACAGGCCCCCGGGTGCTGGCACAAAGACATAAGGAGGGTTATCATAGAAACAACCTCCAATATCTAGCATCAGGGCCTACTTAGTGAGATGTCTTTAGTTTTCCTGATGTTGTACCCTTTATGCAGAAGTGAGATGCCAAGCTAGGACAGGTGAATGTCCATAAACAGAAACTATAGGCTGTAACCCCATTGGCACAGCCACACACACTCTCCAGAGCCCCTGATACAAGAGAGCTGATAGCAACAGATGGTTTTTCTTATATCACAATAAATACATTAATCGAATCAAAGCATCATTGTCTCCTCTCGTGTGGGTTGACAGGTCTGTCTGTACAAGAAAGTTATTTAGCTGACAATGAGAAACAGCATTTGCTTAGGTGGATGATGGTTCATGATAAATGCACACAATATGCACAAAGCATAGCCAAAAGGACCCTTCAATTTCTTACTGAGCCAGAAGCTAGGGCTCAAGCTCCTGCCATGGGACAGCCATGACTCAAAGCACAGAGAGAGCTATCTTGTTGCAGGTAGCCTATTCAGCATGGCAAACTCTTCAAATCCTATTTCTCCACTCTGCCCGGAGCTCCAGGTCCTACTTCCTTCTTTCCTGATGTGGCTCAGGTGAGCTAATTTATTTGTCATCATTCTGGGATTTAAACAAAATTTTCTCCCTGTCTTTCCAGCTCAATTGGCCCATGACTGGTGATGCAGTTTCTTCAGTGCATTCAATATGTAATTTTCCTGTGATGCTCTCAGACCAAAGTGGGTGGTTAAAGCAACCAACTCCTTCCACAGCCCCCATTTCTATCCTATTAATATCCCTTCACCAGTGAGTCAAAAATACCATTACAAGCAGATTCCATAATTTAGATTTTTAAACATTATAAAGTATTCATGCAAGAAACATTTTGGGTCCTCTACTGCAAATGTAAACTCTGAGCATGTAGGCTAGTCTTTGGCTGCCGTTTGCTGGTGGTCTCAATCAAAGAAGATCTTCCTCCTAGAATTATTTTAACCCATTAGGCCTTCAAAATAATCTCTTTGATAACCTCGTAGCCCTGTTCGGAAAGCATTCTATGGAGACAGTCTTCAATATCACCTAGGTTAGCAGCTTTGATTTGAAGATAATTAAAACTTACTAATGGAAAATATTCCCTGCTGACTTGCTTAAAAATTTCACTCTAAGTTAATTAAACAAATGAGTCCAGTTGAAGAGCGGGAGGAGCAAGAATATGAGCAAAGGGGTCAAGAACATGATGGGGACACCCACAGAAACAGCTGACCTGAGCTAGTGGGAGCTCACTGACTCCAGACTGATAGTGGGGGAACCTGCATAAAACCAAACCAGGGCCTCTAAATGTGGGTGACAGTTGTGTGACTGGGGCAGTCTTTGGGGCCACTGGTAGTGGGACTAGGATTTATCCCTGGTGCTTGAGCTGACTCTTTTGGAGCCCTTTCTTTTTGGAGGGATACTTTGCTCAGCCTAAATGCAGAGGGGAGGGCCTTGGTCCTGCCTCAAAGTGATGTGTCTGACTTTGCTGACTCTTCATGGGAAGCCTTACCCTCTCTGAGGTGTGGATGGGGATGGGGTAGGGGAAAGGTGGGAGGAGCGGGAGGAAGGGAGGGAGTAGGAACTGGGATAGGCATGTAAACTGAGAAAAGATCGTTTTAAAAATATATTTAAAAATGGTATTGATTCAAACATTCAAAATACTTACCGAATGTCACTATATTTTAATCATCTAGCTAAATGAGGCAGTCTGTCAAAAGCAAATCAGACCTATTCTTGCCATTCTGCAAGTCTGTAGTCTACAAAGAAAATTAAGTGAGATTTCTGACTGTAAACTTCACCCATGCCGTTCACAGTCACAGGACCCTGTGGTCACACCCACCCACAGGGCTACGCATGCGCTTGCAGCTTTGAGGACCTGTGATACCCTGGGAGGAGCTACACGACACGTGTGGTGGATCAGCACCCAGGCTCTTCTCAAGGTGGATGAGGCCTTTGTCATCTTTCCTGATGCTAACCAGGTAACTGCATTCTGGCCACATTCTGTCCCACACAGGTCACACTGCATTGCAGAAAAACATAATAAGACTCATGACACAAGGGATTAGATGCCTATACTTTTATAGGCGAAAAAGAAAGAAAAATAAATAAATAAATTTTAAACTTTTCTTCTCCTCCTTCTCTACTTTTCACTATGAAAGCATAGAGCCCATGGAGAAAAGGATGATCTAAATATTAAATGAGCAAACTTAGGATCGAATGCAAAAACAAAGCAATTTCTCATAAATGGCTCAGGTATACAATCCAGAGGAACCCACCCCAGCACTAAATGGAGTCCATTCCACTACAAAGAACAAGAGGGCAAGAGGCCTGGCTGCAGCGGCAGGTGACTTTCTAGTTACCTAGGCTGCCAAAGCCTCAGTGGGTTTTCAGTTTCAGAAAAAAAAACCAGTAGCAGCAGAGGCAGTAGGAAGTTTCTAGGAAGAACCAGATGCAACCTTAGGTACCACCAAGCTGAGGAACCAATGAAGTTAGAGATCCACTGTGCATTTCTTGATACTCCCTATTGCCTCTGTTGATGCTGGAGGATGGGCCTATTGTGGACCAGCACCAAGGTTCTGTTCAAAGCTGAACCCAGACTCAAACCTACAGAGAAGAGTGTAGAAGTGAGTGATCCCTCAAAGACATGGACAGAAATGCATTGTTTTATTTGACTTTTTATTATTTCTGTTTCCTTTGGTCTCTCCCACAATTGTTCATTTGTGCTATAATCAAGACTGCTTTGCTGATAGCAACTTCCCCAGTGCTGACAGATTATGCAGAAGCCCCCCCCCCCAGCTGACCTGAAAACTCCCCCAGGTAAACGTAAACTGGAACCCATATTGCTCTCCACAGTTCCTACTGCTTTTTCATCTGAATACAGTTGCAAATCTTCACCAGCAGAAAGTTTGTATTCTGCTGTCCACCAGAGCATCATGTTGCCCTATGTAGAGTCCAGATGGGAACTAAGACACATTCATCACCAGGCAGCATAAGCCAGGCCATGAAACAAGACTCTCTTGTGTAAACGCTGTGTATATGTTAGTCTACCTTACACAGCGGTGAACATAGCTTAAGCACGTGTTCGCATATATCTCCCATTCTATGTCCCTCCAAAAATTCATTTTGCTTCTTTTCGATCAATTTCTTTTGGTCTCCTGAATTCTTAGAATGTCATCCAATCCTAATTCTTTGTGGTCTTAGGACTTCACAAAAGCTTTGCCTAAAATCTCTGAGCCTGCCCTGGCTGTCCTCCATCCCATACAGCTTTACATTTTTGTCCAGTATTTTGTAGCTGATCTGTATTAAAATGGAGCTATTGAAGATGAAACTAGACCAACTTGTGTGCTGTTAGGGCTCTGTGAGTTCAGTAAAGTGAGTCACACTGGAAGATGGGAGAACTAGTTTTAGATATGACATCAAATGTATTCATGACACTGCTTTTTTTTTTTTGGATTTTCGAGACAGGGTTTCTCCATAGCTTTTTGGTTCTTTTATCCTGGAACTAGCTCTTGTAGACCAGGCTGGCCTTGAACTCACAGAGTGCTGGGATTAAAGGCGTGCGCCACCACCGCCCAGCATGACACTGCTTTTTTAATGTTTATTTTTTTAAAAAGAAAACAAACTATCTTTTTCATTTTTCATCCCAATCCCAGTTCCTTCTCCCTCTTCTCCTCCAACTGCCTCCACCTTCCTCCGCACCCAAGCCCCCATCCAATCCTTAGAGAGGGTAAAGTTCATTCATTGCTTTGGAGAAGGACCCTCCCTACCATCTCTAGGCTGAGCAAGCTATCCATCCAAGGAGAATGGGTTACCAATAAGCCAGTACAAGAAGTAGGGATAAATCCTGGGGCCACTGCCAGTGGCCCCACAGTCCGTGCCAGCCATACCACTGTCACCCACAGTCAGAGGGTCTAGTTGGGGCCTATGCTGGTTCCTTCCCTGTCCAGCTGGAGTTGGTGAGCTCCCATTAGCTCAGGTAAACTGTTCCAGTAGGTGTACTCATTGTGGTCTTGACCTCTTTGCTCATATTCTCATTCCTACCACTCTTCAACTGGACTTGGTAGCTCAGCCCTGTGCTCCACTGCAGGTCTCATCCATCAACCGCTGGATGAAGGTTCTATGGTGACATTTAATATATTCATCAATCTGATTACAGGGCAAGGCCAGTTCAGGCACCCTCTCCTCTATTGTTTCAGATCTTAGCCAAGGTCATCCTTGTGGACTCCCTGGAATCTCTTCAGTACCAGGTCTCTTACCAGCCCCATAATGATTCCTTCAATCAAGATATCTCTCTCCTTGCTCCCATCTCTGTCCTCCCACCATCTCGACCATCCCATTCCCTCAAGTTCTTCTCCTCTCTCCCCTTCTCCCATACTCCTCCCCTCTTCCCCCACCCTCGTGCTCCCAATTTTGTCAGGCGATCTTGTCTATTTTCGCTTTCCAGGTGGATCTATGTATTTTTTTTAGGGTTTACTGTGTTACTTAGTTTCTCTAAATAGTCATGGACTATAGGCTCGTATCCTTTGCTTTACAGCTAGTATCCATTTATGAGTGAGTACATACTATGTTCATCATTCTGGGTCTGGGTTACCTCACTCAGGTTGTTTTTCTCTAGTTCCATAAATTTGCATGCAAATTTCAAGATGTCATTGTTTTTACCTCTGAGTTGTACTCCATCGTGTTAATGTACTACATTGTCTTTATACATTCTTTGGTTGAAGGACATCTAGGTTGTTTCCTGGCTCTGGCTATTATAAATAATTCTGCTATGAACATAGCTGAATAAATTGAGCCTATAATATGTTGTAGTATGATTGAGCATCCTATGGGTATATGACTAAGATTGGTATTGCTGCGTCCTGAGGTAGGTTGAAACCCAATTTTGTAAGAAACTATCATACTGATTTCCAGAGTGGTTGCACAAGTTTGCATTTCCACCAGCAATGGATGAGTGTTCCCCTTACTCCACATCCTCTCTAGCATAAACTAGCATTGATGTTTTTGATCTTAGCAATTCTGACTGGTGTAAGATGGTATCTCAGAGTCATTTTTATTTGCATTTCCCCGATGGCCAAGGATGTTGAATTGCCTGAATTGTCTTTCGGCTATTTGAAGTTCTTTTGTTGAGAATTCTCGGTTTTGTTCTGTACCCCTTTTTTTAAATTGGATTTTTTGGAATTTTAATGTCTAATTTCTTGACTTCTTTACGTATTTTGGAGATGAGTCCTTTGTCTGATGTGAGGTTGGTGAAGATTTTTTCCCATTGCATTGAGTAGGCTGCCTTTTTGACTTATTGACTGTGTCCTTTGCTTTAGAGAAGCTTCTCAATTTCAGGAGGTTCCATTTATTTATTATTGCTCTTAGTGTCTGTGCTACTGGTATTATATTTAGGAAGTGGTCTCCTGTGCCCACGCATTAAAGGCTACTTTCCATTTTCTCTTCTATCAGATTCAGTGTGGTTGAATTTATATTGGGGTCTTTAATCCATTTGGACTTGAGTTTTGTGCATGGGGATAGATATGGACCTATTTTCATTCCTCTACATGTTGACATCCACTTATGCCAGCACCATTGTTGAAGATGCTTTCTTTCTTCCATTGTATAGTTTTAGCTTCTTTGTTGAGAATCAGTTGTCCAAAGGTGTGTGGATTAATATCCAAGTCTTCAATTCAATTCCATTGGTCAACCTCTCTGTTTTTATGCCAATACCAAGCTGTTTTTATTACTGTAGCTCTGTAATAGAGCTCGATGTCAGGGATGGTGATGTCTTTGGAAGTTCTTTTGTTGTACAAAATTGTTTTGGCTATCCTTTCGGCTATCATTTTGGGTTTTTGTTTTTCCACATGAAATTGATTATTTTTCTTTCAAGGTTTGTGAAAGAATTGTGTTGGGATTTTTATAGATTGTTTTGTTAGGATTGCCATTTTTATTATGTTGATCCTAAATATCCAAGAGCATGGGAGAGCTTTCCATTTTCTGGTATCTTCTTCAATTTCTTTTTTCAAAGACTTAATGTTCTTGTTGAACAGGTTTTTCACTTGTTTTGTTAGTTTTACCCCAAGATATTTGATGTTATTTGAGACTATTGCTAAGGAGGATGTTTCTCTGGTTTCTTTCTAAGCTTCTTTATCATTTTTTTACTGGAGGACTACTGATTTTTTTTTTAGTTGATCTTATTTCCTGTCACATTACTGAAGGTATTTATTAGCTGTAGTAGTTCCCTGGTAGAATTTTTGTGGTCACTTATGTGCGCTATCCTATCATCTGTTAATAGCAAAAGTTTTACTTCTTCCTTTCCAATTTGAATCCCCTTCATCTCCTTTTGTTGTTGTATTGCTCTAGCCAGAACTTCAAGAACAATGTTGAATAGATATGGAGAGAATTAACAGCCTTGTCTTGTTCCTGATTTTAGTGGAATCGCTTTTAGTTTCTCTCCATCTAATTTGATGGTGGCTGTCAGTTTGCTGTATGTTGCTTTTATTATGTTTAGATATGTTCCTTGTATCTCTGATCTCTCTAAGACCTTTATCATGAATTGGATGTTAGATTTGTTCAGTGCTTTTTTAGCATCTAGTGAGATGATCATATGGTTTATTTCTTTCAGTTGATTTATATGGTAGATTACATTGACAGATTTTTGTATGTTGAACCAGCCCTGTATCTCTGGGATGAAGCCTACTTGATCATGGTGGATGATTTTTCTGATGGATCATGGTGGATTCAGTATGCCAGCATTTTATTGAGTGTTTTGCATCTATATTCATGAGTAAGACTGGTCTGTAATTCTCTTTCTTGGTTGAGTCTTTGTGTGGCTTCACTATCAGGGTACTGTAGCCTCATAAAAAGAGCTCGAAAATGTTCCTTCTGTTTCTGTGTTATGGAACACTTTGAGGAGTATAGGTATTAACTCTTCTTTAAAGTTATGGTAGAATTCTGTACTGAAACCATCTGGCCCTGGGCTTGTTTTGGTTGGGAGACTTTTGATAACTTCTTCTATATCCTTGCAGATTTTAGGTTTATTTAAATTGTTCACCTTGTCTTGATTTAATTTTGGTATGTGGTACCTATCCAGAAAATTGTCTATTTCTTTTACATTTTCCAATGTTGTGGAGTACAGGTTTTTGTAATATGACCAAATGAGTCTCTGGATTTACTCAATGTGTGTTGTTATGCCCCCCTTTTCATTTCTGCTTTTGTTAATTTGCATGTTATCTCTTGGCCTTTTGACTAGTTTGGATAAGGGACTCTATCTTGTTGGTTTTCTCAAAAAATTAGCTTTTGTTTGATTGATTCTTTGTATTATTTTCTTTGTTTGTATTTTGTTGATTTCGGCCCTTAATTTGATTATCTCCTGTTTTCTACTCCTCCTGGGTGAGTCTGCTTCTTTTTGTTCTAAAGCTTTCAGGTGTGCTGTTAAGTTACTAGTGTGAACTTTCTCCATGTTTTTAATGTTGGCACTTAGTGCTATGAACTTTCCTTCTAGCACTGCTTTCATAGTGTCCCATAGGTTTGGGTATGTTGTGCCTTCATTTTCTTTGAATTCTAGGAAGTCTTTAATTTCTTTCTTTCTTTCTTTCTTTCTTTCTTTCTTTCTTCCTTTCTTTCCTTCTTTCTTTCTTCCTTGACCCAGTGGTAGTTCATTTGAGCACTGTTCAGTTTTCATGAGTTTATAGGCTTTCTGCAATTAGTGTTGTGGTTGAATTCTAACTTTAAACCATGGTGATCTGATAAGACATAGGGGGTTATTTCAACCTTTTTTGTATCTGTTGAGGTTTTCTTTGTTACTGAGTATGTGATCAATTTTAGAGAAGTTTCCATGAGGTGCTGAGAAGTAGTTATATTCTTTTGTGTTTGGGCGGAATGTTCTGTAGATGTCTGTTAAGTCCATTTGAGTCATGACATCTGTTAGTTCTCGTATTTCTCTGCTAAGTTTCTGTCTGGTTGACATGACCATTGGAGAGAGTGGGATGTTGAAGTCTCCTACTATTAGTGTGTTGAATTTGATGTCCAATTTAAGCTTTAGTGTTTTTTTTTACACATATGTGGGTGCTCTTGTATTTGGGGCATGGATGTTCATAACTGAGACTTCATCTTGATGGATTGTTCCTGTGATGAGTATAAAGTGTCCTTCTCCATCTCATCTGATTGACTTTAGTTTAAATTCTATTTTGTTAGATATTAAGATAGCTACACCCTCTTGTTTCTTAGGTCCATTTGATTCTAAAACCTTTTCCCAACTCTTTACTTTGAGGTAGTGTCTGTCTTTGAGGTTGAGGTGTGTTTCTCCTATGCAGCAGAAGGATGGATCCTGCTTTTGTATCCACTTTCTTAGCCTGCATCTTTTTATAGGTGAACTGAGACCATTGATATTAAGAAACATTAATGACAAGTGATTGTTAATTCCTGTTATTTTCGATGGTAGTGTTTGTGTGTTTCCCTTCTTTGGGGTTTGCTGGTGTGAGGTTATCTGTTGCCTCTATTTTCATGGGTGCAGTTAGCTTCCTTGGATTGGAGTTTTCCTTCTAGTACTTTCTGTAAGGCTGAATTTGTGGATAGGTATTGTTTAAATCTAGTTTTGTCATGGAATATCTTGTTTTCTCCATTGATGGTGATTTAAAGCTTTTCTGGGTGTAGTAGTCTGGGCTTGCATCCGTGGTTTCTTAGTGTCTGCAGCACATCTGTCCAGGACCTTCTGGCTTTCATGGTTCCCATTGAGAAGTCAGGTGTAATTCTGATAGGTCTGCTCTTATGTGTTACTTGACCTTTTTCTTTTGCAGCTTTTAATATTCTTTTTTATTCTGTATGTTTTGCATTTTGAATATTATATGTTGAGGGGACCTTTTTGCCCTATCTATTAGTTGTCCTGTAAATTTCTTGTATCTTCATAGGGCTATCCTTCTTTAGGTTGGGAAAGTTTTCTTCTATGATTTTGTTGAATATATTTTTTGTGACTTTGAGCTGGAATTCATCTCCTTCTTCTATCCCTATTATTCTTAGGTTTGGTCTTTTCATGGTGTCTCAGATTTCCTGGATGTTTTGTGTTAAGAATTTGTTGGATTTAATGTTTTCTTTGACTGATAAATCTATTTCCTCTATAATATCTTCAAACCTAGATTTTCTCTCTTTCCTCTCTTGTATTCTGTTGGGTATCCTTGCCTCTGTAGTTCTCATTCATTTACCCAGATTTTTCATATCCAGAATTCCCTCCGTTTGTGTTTTCTTTGTTTCCTCTAGTTCAGTCTTCAAGTCTTGAACTGTTTGCTTCACCTTTTTGATTTTTTTTGTTTTCTTTGAGAAATTTATTGATTTCTTCCATTGTTTTGTTTGTGTTTTCCTCCATTTCTTTAAAGAAAAATTTCGTTTCCTCTTTAAAGGTTTCCCTCATCCTCATAAAGTTACATTTAAAATCATTTTTTTTCTGCTTCTCTGTGTTAGGATGATCAAGTCTTCCTGTTGTTTTACTACTAGGTTTTGGTGTTACCATGCTGCTTTTTAGGTTGTTGAATGAATTCTTACATTGGTACCTACCCATCTCTTCTTTCAGTTGGTACCAGAAGTGTCTTTGCCTCTTGGTCCAATCCTTACAGTGGCTGTCTGTGTCTTTGGGAAGTGTTCTTGATTTGCTCTTTACTGTCACTGTCTGTGTCTCAAGGAGCCACTGAGGTCTCTTTTGGCTTGCTCCCCTGGCCTGCTCTCTTGGTCTGTTCTTTTGGTTTACTGTTCTTTTTGTCCACTCTATGCTGTCGCAGCCTGTGCTTCAGGGTTCCTCTCTGTGTAGTTGCAGCTTGTGTTTCAGAGTTTTTCTGAGGTTGCAGGGGTGGATGGGGGTTTGGGGGCAGAGTAGCACTTGTAGCTTGCAGGGTCTGATTGGTGGGGTGGGAGTGTTGGAGCAGCCTATGTATAGGAAGCTTGCCTGCTGCTGGCTGGCTAGAGAAGCTAAGGAAGGTGGGGGAGGGGCTGAGGCTTTGCACAGTGTGGAGGACCTAGAGAGTGGGATACTGTTGTTTACACTGAGATTTTTAAAAGTTAAGACTTCTTATTAATAAGTTAATAATTAAACTTTTGATATCACATAGCTGATCAATTCTTAAGGCTAACACTTGTGGCTTCTAATCCACCTGTAAGAAAACATGTTCTTTTGCTGTCTACATGAGGGTCAGTTCCAGCTGAGAACAAAATGCTTTTGGAGACTATTGGCCATAAAGCACTGTAGTCATATTTCCAAAGAACTCTGTCAGCCTGTCACACACAAAGAGCTACACCAAGTCAATTATTACTCCAAGTGATTACAGACTTTCTAGCTTACTAATCTGAATGCTCTCTGAAGTCACTGATGAGGGGATTTAATCTTCAAGATGAATCTTGCACATGCTTATCAATTAATGGTCAGTCTCCTCCAATGTGGATTCCCATCCGTCTTAAAGAGAATACTGATCTTTAGATAAGTAAGAAATCCTTTGACAGGATAAATAAATTTTGTTTACTTAAAAAATTTATGAGGTATTTAGAAGTTCATGTTTGCCAAACATGAAAGGGTGGAAATGAGAAGATAATGACAAGGTATGCCTCAGGCTCCCAGGAGATACTTTCCAAATATAGGAGACAAGAGGTGAGGTGCTTGACTTAGTCTATATAATTCAAACTGTTTCTCCTAAGTTAAACCATATTTTCCCTTAACTGATGTTATCTGCCAAGATGGAAGAGAAATATTGTATCTTATTGTGTTCTCTCTTAAGTACATTTTATTGTTAGCTACAGAGACAACACAATAAATAATTATACATACTGATAGGTGGATGTAAGGAATGAAAAGCAATACAATGGAGGAAGAACTTGCTGTAAAATCTACAGATTGAAGTCTCATGGTTATCCAAAGAACCAAACCCTAATATGGATTTGTTTCACTTAACAGAGACACAAACTGACAGATTATCATTGTAACATCTTTGGGAAAGCAGAGCATCTTACACATCATATAAGGCACCTCATAGTTGATGACCTCACAGTTGATGACCTCACAGTTGATGGCCTCACAGTTGATGGCCTCACAGTTGATGGCCTCACAGTTGATGACCTCACAGTTGATGACCTCATAGTTGATGACCTCACAGTTGATGGCCTCACAATCGATGACCTCATAGTTTATGGCCTCATAGTTGATGGCCTACAGTTGATGGCCTACAGTTGATGACCTCACAGTTGATGACCTTATAGTTGATGGCCTCACAGTTGATGACCTCATAGTTTATGGCCTCATAGTTGATGGCCTCATAGTTGATGACCTTATAGTTGATGGCCCATTGAATCACTATATATTTACCCTTATTCAATAGCAGTTACCCTGAAAAACTGGGTCACTTTGGATCAAAACAACCAGGAACTAAGTAATGTGGTTCCTGCTCATAAGCATGGTTTTCAAGAGGGGATGGAGAGATAAGAGGATCAACAATTTAAGGCCAGCTTGGGCCACCTATATCAGAAGGAGGAAACGAGGAAAATGGGGGACCAAGCATGGCAGAAGAGTAAGAACTGGAGACAGAAACGCAAGATTTCCCTATGAAAGAAGACAATTTATAGAGACTGAGTGGAAGTCCTCCTTCACTCAAGCCTTGTATAGGAGACAGAAAAAGTCCCAGAAACACACATCACAGGCAGATGCTATACAAATGTACAATAGACAGCATACACCTTTAAGGCTTGATGCTGTCTGTGCTTTCCCCTAGTTGTCTCTCATTCTCAGAAGTGCTTTTCCATTCTTAATAAACTCTCTAGAGCCTAGAACTTGGTACCCTCTGAACTCAGTTCTGCAGCCAGGATTAAGTGTGTCCATCTCTTTTTCAGATACTGACCAAACCCTAAACACTCTTTTTTTTTTTTTTGAGATTCAGAGTTTCCTCACAGTGTTTCTGATTTCTATGCCAAATTTTACAGCCATGACTTTCTCTCTTTCTCCCTCCTCCTGGAAGATGCATAAATTTACAGCATTGTGCCTTTTTTATTTGTTTATTTTTGTTTGTTTCTCAAACTCTAATAAAATTGTTGAGCTTCCTTCCTTGCAAGTATGTTTATGAGCTCTTTTATTAGGAAAACTCAAACTCCAGAAAACCCTGATTTCCTTGGTAACAGGGAGTGAGGAGGGGAAGAGGGAAGAAAGGAAAGAGAGAAGACGGGGAAAAAAGAAAAAATATTAAATATATTTAAGAAAACATTTATGTTGTTGACAACATATTTGAAGACTCACATTACACAATAACAATTGGTGGAATCAGCACTGAATCTGGTTCAAGCTATTGGTGTCCTAGACACTCAACCTCCAATACCCCTGTTCATTTAAGCAAAGCAAAGATAGAAACTCTCCAATTTACCCATTCTCTTCCTCCATCTTTGCTCAATCAGACTGCAAGAGCCTCTTCTTTCTATCCAGTAAGCCTGGAGTCCATCTCAATTACTTACAAAACTAGAAGCACCGTGCTGCAGACTCTGTGGTACCTACCAGAGACTGTTGGATAAGAATCAAGACTTTCTACATCAAGGTGGGGAAAGCACATATTCTGTCCAATCTTTGAATCTGTGGTCCACAGGTTGGCAAGGGTAGTTTTACGGGCTCTCACCTCTGGACACCATGTATATGTGAGTCTATAGCACACATAAGTATTTTATGTGTAACTATAAATCACTTTTGAGTTTTCTGTTGCTTGTCACAAAAGCCATAGCGATATCATTTATTTCCAACTTTAAGATCATTTATTGCCTAAACTACGGATTCCGTGGTTTGAACAGAATGCATTAATTTTCAGCCTTAAAAATAAAAATATGAAAATGAGATGCAGATGGGAGGAGGAAGGAAATGCATATGGCTAATATTCACTCAATTAAATGTAATTGAGGTGTGTATAATATAAAATCCTCAATAGGGCATTAGAAAACCAAGGAAGAGAGAAATATTACATTTGGCAATAATAGGTAATAGAGTTGGTGAGTGGTCAAGGAGCTAAATTTTTTTCTTTTCTTTTTTTTATTTATTTTTACTTAAAAATTTCCACCTCTTCCCCTCCTCCCATTTCCCTCCCCCTCCCCCAGCCCCCTCTCCCTCTCTCTTCAGTCCAAAGAGCAGTCAGGGCTCCCTGCCCTGTGGGAAGTCCAAAGTCCTCCCCCCTCCATCCAGGTCTAGGAAGGTGAGCATCCAAACAGACTAGGCTCCCACAAAGCCACTACATGCAGTAGGATCAAAACCCAGTGCCATTGTCCTTGGCTTCTCGGTCAGCCCTCCTTGTCCAACACATTCAGAGAGTCCGGTTTGATCATATGTTCCATCAGTTCCAGTCCAGCTTGCTTTGATGAGCTCCTTAGATCAGCCTCACCGTCTCAGTGGGTGAGTGCACCCCTTGTGGTCCTGACTTCCTTGCTCATGTTCTCCCTCCTTCTGCTCATTTGAACCTTGGGAGCTCAGTCCAGTGAAGGAGCTAAATCTTTACCATACCCAGAACCAATGACCATTTTCTTTTTTCAGAGTAGTCTGACTTATTTTAAATGACCTAAATAAGTCTTCTGCCTTTAATATACCTAAAATCACCTAAGCATCTTATTGAAACCAAGGTTCAGTTCACCAAGGGAGTCTAATCAAGGCTAAGATTTCATTCCTAACCTGCTAATCCTGAGACTCTCATTCTCGTCTCCAACATCAGGAGACACCCAAACTTCAAGAGAATTCTGGAGAAATGAGAAGTTTTAACAAAAAAAAATCTTCAGGCAGGCACGTGTTGGTGGAGCCCTGTTAGAAACCCGTTTATTTGTTCTTTCCAGTTGCTAGTACTATTGGAAACATGCATGTATGAGAAAGAAAGCATACAGCATAAAACTCTGCTCTTGACCCCAAGAAATGGATAGGACATGGTGTCAGTTATAAGAATTCTCCCTGTATAACCAAGGAGCTCATTTTTCCCAAAGCCTAGGTTCACTTGAAGTTTGCTCTTTTGGAGGAGATTTTGAAAAGCAGAGCCAATGGTACTAAACAGAACATCTCTGTTCTTGTCAGTCAGGAACAAATCTTAAATCTGAATATCTATGACATTGTATAATAGAGGCCATAAAATAAAAATGTGAAATAAAAATAATTCTCAAATACCCACAACTTGTTTTAAAAGTCCATTTCTACAAAGTGACATACAATTTCTATAGGTTCCTTTAAAAAGGAAGAGAAGATAGCAACTTCCCTAATTAAATGCTTATTTACTTTAAAAGTGAGTTACCCATGGGTTCTTTAAATAACAAACATCCTTAGCACATTTAAATCCATGCCAGCTTAAAATTCACCAGTACTCCCAGGGATATGTATAGGTAATTGCAGGCATATCCTCAAAGCCAGCTCAGCAAGACAGCGTTGTGTGGAGCTGGCCGTCATCTCGGTGGAATGTCATAGGTTCCAAACTGACGGGTTATTTTGTCTTTCCTCTGTTTCTAAATGTCCCTAAACTTGATAGAGTTGACACTGACATTTAATACAGCAGTTTCTCAACCGCTGTATATTCAAAAAGATGAAGGAAATTATAATTGCCCACTCAACATGAGGAACTATTCTTTTACAAATGAACTAATCATATGAGTTCAAATAAATGTCAAACACGTAAAGAGCTTTCACTTCGTATACAGAGAAATTACAGAAAAACACTGACTTCGATTAGGTTATAGCTTTGGAATGGCTATGAGTTTTTTCATTATTTTCCATAACTCTCCGGGTTCAACCTGCTAGGGAAAAAAACAGAATTTCTTCATACTAGATGAAAATTATATGAAATTTGTCTTTAGAAATCTTCATGATTTGATAGGAAATACCTATAAAACTACATCAATGAATATCAAGTATTGCTTCTCTCTAGACTTCATTGTATTGGCCATGTAACAGCCTAAACACTGATACATTTTAGCTATTGCTATTGAAGTTTGTATCTGCAATGTCAGGCTTCCCATCTTCTGAATAATGTCAGGACACCTACTTTCTGCTTCATGAACCTACTACTGTTTTATAATATAAATGCAGTGTAGAGTCCAATACTGAGATATGAAAGACGAGAAACATGGTTTTTTTTCCCCCAGTAATGTTGTATCCATACAAAAATACAGACTTTCCAGGAAATAAAAATCAGTGATAGCTAGTATTGATTGTCAGCTTGACAAGATTTAGAATCATCTAGCAAAACACATTCTCGACATACCCGTGAGGGAGCTTCTATATTGGCTTAATTGTTGTAGGAAGGAGCACTCTAATTTGAGTTGCAACCTTCCATAGGAAGAGCCCCTGCACTAAATAAAGAGGAAACAGGAAAACAAGAACCAGGAACCTTCTCTCACTGCTCCCTAACTGTGAACGCAGTGAGACCATCTGCCTCATGCTCCGGATGCCTTCCTTCTCTGCCACGATGATTGATCTACTCAAACTGTGCACAAAAGTAAATCTCTAAACTTGCTTTTGCCAAGACTGTGTTTTATGAGGTTTTTTTTTTGTTTACATGTCTTTGTTTTGTTTTTTTTTTTTAACAATGATCAAAGTAACCAACATAGTATCCTTTTGAAAAAACAAGGACAAAAAATTTCCTAAGTCCAAATGTTCTCCCTTGGGGAAGTAGCCATTGTCTGTTGCCACCCTCCAAAATTCTCCAGGCACAATACAATATTCAGATCTCTGAAAGAACACCACTGTTATGATTCGTTATTACTTCTCTTCATCAATTATTTTCTGATGTGTAACTTATAAAATACATATTAATGACTACATCTAAAATAAAAATAATAATATGTTAATGACATTCAGCATTTCAGCATGCAGCTTTGCACATTCAATAACTAAGGAATCCAGACCCAATATCAAAGCAGAGACAGTGAAGTCAGTAGATTTATTCTTCTAACTATAGATAATTTAGTTATAAGAATATATACAGATAGATCTTATAACTATAGATACGTTCTTACCCCTCATCAAAGGAGTTTCTTTTTGCAGCAGACAGAGGCTTATTACAGAGATCCACACCTGGATAAAATGGAGAGAACAAGTGCCTGTTGCCAAATGGACTTTTACAACCCTACACCTACAGCTCAGGGAAGATTGTGGAAGAGGGGGCAGAAAGACTGAGAGCCTAAGAACTGGAAATAACTCTCTGAGATAGTGTCTGCTGGATATGACAGAAATGTTACACTCATAAACTCCCAAGAGAATAACAGCCCTTGTAAAAACTCCATATCCAGTGTTAAAAATTACTTCTACTTACTTATTGCTACATGCTGTAGGAATTCCTTCAGCCAGTAGCCTTTAAGTTACCAGTCCCTTTGGGCATGGCCTCTTATACTATAAATGCTGATGTAAAACGTGTGCTCCCTCTCTTTCCTACTGACCCCCTTTTTGCCTTTTCAGCTCATATTTCTATAACTCTGAGGTCTCAGGCCTGACATTAGGAGCTTTATTATGTAGTTTCCTCTATCTGACCTTCATGCTAATATAAATAGTTCCCTGCTATCACAGAGAATATTGAATATCCTTTTTCCTACAAGGATTTCCAAAGCAGTTCAAATAAAACACAAGAACTTTTATTAAAATATAGTTCCTCAGTCTTTGCTGAGTGATTGCATGCCTTCAAAGGAAATGGTCTATTTCAAATTATCTTCATATTTTGGCAATACTGGTTTTCATGGCACATGTGCCTGTGATTATTAATCTTGGTTGTAAACTTGATGGACTGAAGGATGCCTAGAAAATGGATACTCGGCTCTATCTGATGATGTTGAATGCTGTAAGTAGAACTTAATAAGAGTTTTTGGTGAATACAAAGAATCAATGAAGAGTTTTGGTTCTTTGGAACAATTAACAAGATTGACCAACCTTTAGTTAAAAATAACCAGAAGAAAGAGAAGTGCTGAATTATATATAATTAGAGATGAAAGAGGAGACATTACAACAGACACTCAGGGAAATTATAAAGTAGTAAGGACATGCTACAAATAAAGTCCTAAAAGAAATGAGTGAGTTTCCGAAGCATACATGGACTCAAAAGATGGTTATGATAACAGGGATGCAGACAGGAAAGGTTAAATAGGTGAGGGTTCTCAAGGCAATGAAGACATTTGGAAGTCATATGGCAAAGAATTCGGTTGAATTCTGTTCCTATCTTGTGGGTTTGTGGAAGGTCGGCCTTACATGTAGGGGACTCAGTTATCTGCTAGGAGAAAATTCAAGCTTTCTCGGCACTCGTGACGCTGAGGCTGACACTTTTAGCCAAATTAATAGTGAGAATCAGAAGCCACAAGGAACAGGGCAAATCTCATCACAGTTTTATGAGAAAAGGGACACAGTAGAAGAGTTTTCTTTCTAACACCAAAGAAAATTAAGTCAAGCCAGGCATTGGTGGCACATGCCTTTAATCTCAGCACTCAGGAGGCATAAGCAGGTGGATCTCTGTGAGTTCGAGGCCACTCTGGTCTACAGAGTGAGTTCCAAAACAGCCAGGGCTGTTACACAGAGAAACCCTGTCTTGAAAAACCAGAGAGAGAGAGAGAGAGAGAGAGAGAGAGAGAGAGAGAGAGAGAGA